>OX632358.1:29256181-29301181 GCA_951751655.1 Ophion costatus
AAAGTTTTCGAAGACAAGCGCATCTCCGTGAAAAGGAAAAAAAAACGTGATCGTTCGCAAACGATTTTATTGACGTGGGTAGGTGTGTGTGTGTGTGTTTTTTTTGCCGCGTTTGAAGTGACGCTGACCCTTGTTTTCCATCGCGATTTCTTATTTATTTATCGTGGGTACGAAAAAGTGTACGCGGCTTTGTCTTCTGCATAGTTGTGAATTGAAACGAGTGAGAAGAGTTTCCTGAGTACGGAGCTTTCTCTCTCTCTTTTTTTTTGCGGTACAGTGTCTCAAGTGCTTCGCTGAGTATATATGTCTCGTTCTTCTCTCTTTTCGGTCTGTTGATTTGCACTTTTCCTCCGGGCCACTCCGCACTTGTTCGTTTTAATTGACGTGTTTGATTACGTGCAAACGGTTGTTGCGGTTTCGCATTTCCTCTTTCTCGACCTCTCCCTTCCTCTCTTTCTCTTTTTCTTGACAACGAGAAAACTCGTGCGTATTCTCCGCTTCGACGATACTTCTTACACATCCGCGTCGGATACGGCGCCGTTCTTAATTACAGACCGGAAGAGAGATAAGAGAAAAAAAAGTGACCGGACCTCGAGAGTGGAAAGTGCTGCTGGGTGGATCATGTGTCGATTTTAGAGAACCTCGACCATCAAGGTTTAACGCCATGTACTTGCGGAAGAAACCGAATACGTGAAACAAAACAAAAAAGCAAATCCTACGAGATTTGAAGGTTGGTGGTACGAGCGAAAAATATTGCGGAAATAATAATAAAATTCACGCGCGATTGATCTAAATTCTGGACATCTGTAGCTCGGCGAACTGCCGTTTTTCATCACGCGCCCTGAAAGTGAGTACCGATTTGTTTTGTTTTTACGTATTCCAACTGTGGGATGATCGCTTTGAGAAAATCAAATGTCAATGGAATTATTATCATGGCGCTTCATTCGCTCTATTTATTTATTCTTATTTAGTCTGCTTGAATCTATAGGGAATGTGTGATCGTCACTGTCATTTATTCGTTCTTCGTATACTCGTAAATTCGAAATACTTCTGCCTGAGTGCTCCGAAGAAATTCTGGAAGCAGATGAGCTCATCCACGATGTCTCGTGCGATTTAATTTTTCTATAGAAAAATAACCCGTGCTTGCCTGAATCGACAATGATGAGTAGACTTTCCTTATCAATCGCGACTTGCGTAAAAATTGAAATAGTATATATATATATTGCGGGAAATTGCTGTAATAACGTATTGATAGCAGAGGTGTGCACAGTCCCAATGTCTCTCGTAATTATGTTATAATTTTGCTTTCGAATTCGGCGCAAAATTATTAACCCATATCCGCAGAAAATTACCGATTCGCGCGGAAAAAATAACATTTATCTTTATGAACCGTTTGGCATTCTACCAAGCTCGACTCATATTTATTGCACACTGGAGAGATATCCGCGAAATTATAATATATTCAGGTAACGTTTGGAATGCATCTGTTATTTCGATTCATCTGTGACTATTATGTGTATTAGTCATGTTAGTTTTTAATGTTAGTATCACTGGTACTACTTTTACAGTGTGATACTAATACTTCCACGACCAGTTGAAAAAAAAACAATTATTGCTGTACAAAAGGTGAATATCCCCAAAATCATAATTTATGAAAGTTACGTTCTAATATTTTTATAATTTATGTCACGTTGTAATTCTACTATTACTGTTACTGATAATAATGATATGGTTATTGTAGTTCGTGTTGTTTTTATTATAATTGTTTCTATAGTTTTTTTTCATAATTATTTATTGATAACATCAATTGTGAAAAACACGAAACTTCTAAAGAGCTCTTTATTTTTGCGAAGTGTCAAAAACACATGAACACTCAATCGCTTCGTTTGTGTTGTATGACATTAAATATTGATTGTCGTCGAGTACTTTGTTACCGATGTACAGAGTTTCATCCAAACTGGCAAAAAGATACAAGATTTCGAGCATCATTTTCGGGATATTTAAATGAAACTTAGATATGGATAAAACATCAATGAATGAGTTGACGAAAATGTATTGTTTTCAACAATTGTCGATTAATTGCGGAATTCAGAATCCACGAAAATTGCAACGATCGTATCAATGCCGGAAGCGTCCAAAGTGGAAAATTCCGTAAACTAGAGCTCATAAAAATTCCGCAAACGAGCTCGTAAAAATTTCCATCCCGATCTTCGGCTGCACATTGACGTTTCGTCGCACCTTGCACCCTGTACGCGTTTTATGCAGAAATTATCCCAAAATTGACGGTTTGATTTCCAAAAGCAACAATAAAATGCGTAAACGAAATGGCTGCATCTGGGAAGAAGTTAGGCATGAATTGCCCCCCCCCCCTCCCTCGACGGCGTATGAAGGAAAAAAAATATATTGCAAATCTCGATTACTCCGGTAGGATATCGCACATTGATCGTAGAAATTGACCTCGAGTCTATGTTGAGGGTAAAATGGCGGACAAGCAGTGGATTGGTTCGAATAAGATAGCCCAGAGGGATGTGGTAGTTGCCCGAGGGTGTTTTTTGGTGTTTTGTTTTGTTTTACTTATTGGACGGTCTGAGGGTTGAACAATGCGAGAGTGCCTTTGCAGGCATATATATTTATTTGAGCCTACGTTTCAATTATGTTAAGTATACGTAGCATGACAAAGCCGATGGCGGCGTTCACCCTCTCCACCGATTGTGGGAGTCCTTTTCTTCTTATCTCGTTCCTCGTCGTCCAACTTGTATAAGAGCGCAAGAAAAAGAGAGAGGGAGGGAGAGAGAGAGAGAGACGCGGAAAAAAATTATAAATCACATCTTATCCAAGCGACACGGATTTTACATGAATCCATGCAAATCATGAAACCGTTCATTCTCCCATGGCTCCGACCCCAACCATTTCAGAAGTCGGAAGTTGCGTGAAAAAGAGGTAAGGGTGGTTCGGTACTGCCATGATTTTGTCGTGAAAGAAGGAAGAAAAACGCCAGCGTTATGAGGAATAAGTTTGATGACGAACAAGGATATTATACTTTCACCTGAGGCAAATTCTTTCGGCGCCCTACTGCGTCGCGAATCCGGCAGCCCTCTTTTGCAACCCCTACATACGCGTGTACCCCTCGCGCGCGCCCGAGCCCGGTTAAACCGTCACGAGGAGGAACGCTCGGAGGGACGACGGTTCGTGACCGCGTTAATTTTACGAGCGTCCAACCTTTCCCTCGTATCTATCAGACTAGCCCGAGGGATGTTTTTTCCTTTTTTGTTTGCTTTGTTCTTTTCTTGTCTTTTCACGATTCTCCGCCATTCGTTCATCCAAAAGTTACAGTTACACACACAGGCGCGCGCGCACACACGCACACACACACGCGCACACACACACACACACACACAAACACACACCACAATTGTGGCCCTTTCGACGCCAGACGGGGTTGTAGGTGGATGTAGACATAGTTGAGACTCGCGGCTATTCATGCTCGTCATCCTAACGAATCTTAATTGTATCTGTATACGTCTCCGTTGCGTCGCAGGCGCGGCTTTTCCGGTGGCATGAGATCGGAGGATTAAGGACGTCACCGCGCTACCTACCGTCGAGCGTATTTGAGCAGAGTAACCCTATTATGAGTAAAAAGTATGCCGTGTATGCGATCAAAAGCCGCATCGCGGGTCTTTGATGTTGTGACTTTGAAGATTGTGCAAATTGAGAAGACAATTTTGCAATTGTTCTGTGCATAGGAGATGAGTGGTATTTGCTTTTTTAGTTGGCGAGCATGCGCTTTGGAACGATGAAGGGAGTCGTTGTTAAGTCCTGAAGGATTCCCTTGAGAATTGTGATTATCGGAGGTAGGCTTTTGTGGGCAGGAAAAAGGCAGCAGGAACACTTTAGTAATTTACCAGTCTCTGGGCATTCAATATGCTCTTGGTGTAAACCTGTTAAACATGATTAATTCACCGAAATGCTGTTGATTTTCGGTGTCCGTGAAACGCCGTAGTCCAGCGTTTCATTGGTGCCACAAAAGGTAGATGCATTCTAGGGACCTACAAGCAAGGTGTCGCTGGTGATTCAATATGCTCTTGATGTAACGCTGGTAGCATCTAGTAGATTACTAAAGTTCCAGTACTCTTTGCTGTTCATAGAACGTTAGCCGTAGACTAGTGTTTTATTGCTAACGAAAAGACAGAAGTATGTTAGTTATACTCCAGCAGTTGGATTTTGGTAATTCGACGTGGTTTAAAGCTGGCAATAACGATTAGATCACTGAGGTTCTACTGCTTTTTGCTGCCTATGGAACGATAGCCGTTAACGAACGTTTCATGGATGGCTACAAAGGCAGAAGCATTCTGGTAACTTACCAGCCTCTGCCGATTCAATATGGTCTTGGTGTAACGCTGTTCGTCATTAGTTATTTGCTGAAATGCTGCTGCTTTTCGTTGTTCGTGAAACGGTAGCCGAGATCAGCGTTTGAGGGTCAGAAAAAGGCAAAAGTATTTTAGCAATCAACCAGCAAGGTGGTGCTGGTGATTCAATATGCTCTTGATGCAACGCCGGTAACAATTAGTAGATTACTAAAGTTCTGGCGCTTTTTAGAGCCCATGAATCGTTAGCCTTAGACTAGCGTTTCATTGGTTATGAAAAGCCAGAAGTATTTTATTAACTAACGAGCAATCTGATGTTAGCGATTCAACGTTAGCAATAACTACTAGATCACCAGGATTATGTTGCTTTTTGCTTCCAGTGAAACGTCTGCCTTCTGCTAACGTTTCATGAGCAGCAAAAGAAGACAGAAGCATTTTAGTACCTCACTAGCTTTGATTTGACGGTTCAACATACTAGTAGGCTAATGACAGTGAAACCCAGTAAGGTGCGATAATGCCGCAACTTTTTAATGTCGTTGTGAGCAACGTCGTAAATCGTCGCATATGATAGCACTCGACATACGTGCCTATTCATAACCTCAAAATCGGCCCGAGGAGCTATCAACAATGAATATCGGTCTGGGTAAAGGATTCTTTCGCTGGCAAGGAAAAGTGTGTACTGAAAATATCCAAAACTTTTATAATTACCCGAGATCCCAAGAAAATTGTTTATGTTGTTAAGAAAATCCACTGTACTTTGCCTTTTTTCAAACACTTCTAGAAACTCACATTGCTGAGCATATATTGCAAATTACTATTAAGCAATTATCACAAATTCAGAGAATAAGATGAAATAATATTCCTTGTTCATTATCCCGACTAACAATAAGTAATTTGAGACCCCTGTGCATTATTATCGAATGTGTCCAAGGTAGGTAGCATTAGTGCCGTCTACGACGTTGCCATGTTTGCACAGCCTAACATTATTTTGTACGTTTGATTCCCGCGCAAATTCGCGGTCGAAAACATCAATTATTTTATAACGGTGCTGTCAGTCCTCGTTTTTATGGTGCCAAGAGTTAGTCCGATAATTAGTTGAACCGTGCCTATTTTTCAGCTCCATGGTAGCATTTTGTTTAGCAACTATAAATAGTGTACCAAAAAACGATCGGAATGGTTCAACAAGCGTAATGTGGGTAGTCTACGAACTACGTCGAGTTTCCGAAAAAATCTCAAAAACGGTACCTTGGATCGTACCAAAATTGTACAGGATGATCACCAATGGAATTATATACTTCCAGAAAAAAAATTCAGCACGGTGGTAGCACTTCGACCTGGCCCTACAACAACCTTAATACTCGTGAAAAGTACGCTGGCAGAAAGCTATTTTTCATCATTTCACATGATAAATCTCATATTTCCGTGCGAATAGGAGTCGTTCTTTCTTTATTCGTGACGCGGATCCATCGATCAGTCTGTAAACGACAAAAACGGAAAAAAATTTGAATGTGAACAACTTTTCAAGCTTGCGCAGTCTTCCCTATAGCAAAAAAAAATATAAAAAAAACGGCGCGAGACCAGCAATGGTCGTATGACTTGGGATTGATAAATCAGATGAAAATTCCATCGGAAGCATCAATCAAAGAAAGCCTTAGAAAGCGTGACATTTTCTGTCCTCAATCAAATTGATCCAGCGGTTTCGGAGTTTCCGATAATTGAACTTCTTATTTCTCTCTCGCTCTCTCTCATTCTCTCTCTTTATATATATATATATATATCTTACTTTCTCCTTGTCTCTGTCTCATTTTCTATTATCCTTTCTCTCGACGTCACGTCGGCTTCGATCCGACGATATCTCCGCGACGGCAAAAATCTCCCCGGAATTCTCACGATTACGGTGCCAGGGCTTCGCAGGTTTACTTTACATCTGGATGGGATATCGAGGGGTTGGATTCATTTGTATGTCCTCCCTCCCAGTACCGCCACAGCGTTTTGCATTATTCCTAATTCCTTTTGCTTTTCATACCAGAGACGCAAAAAAATCATCCGCGTTTATTGTGAACGCAAAAAGAAGGCAACTTACCTTTTGGCCTGGTAGTGAATTTTTGCATACGAATCCCCGTGGATTCTTTTTCAGGCAACATAGGTCGGGTATTCAATTACATTTTCCATGTTGGTTTCGAATGCGTTGCGTGTATATATTGCACTTTGCATCCGAAACGCGCACAGTATAGTTTATGGTGTTCGTTACGCTGGAGTAAATAATAAGCGTTTCGGTGTTTGAAATAGTTGTAATAATTCATCGTTATGCCAACAGACTGTTACTCCGGTGATAAGCTCAACGCATTGTGCTGAAAATTTAAGGTTCTCACCTTTCGCTGTCGGCCCCGTTCGCCGTTGTATATTTCGTTCGTTAATGCCACACCCGTTGACTTTTCGAAACTCGTAAACTTCGAATAGCATACAAACGTGACGCGTGGGACTTTCTTCGACATTGATCATCGTTATGCGAGTTATCGCCGTTAACTCTCGATGCTTAACCCATCGTGACTCAACAACATAAAAATTAAAAAATAGTTTATCGTAACTGTATTAAATTAACTTTATCGTAAGTTTTAAGGGGGCAAATCAGAGTAAAATTTTCAATTTTTCGAAAAAAGAAAATGTTCGCTTAAAATCTGCCTTAGGGTCTTAAAAATACTATACCAAATGATGGAATACGGCAAAAGTGTCCGAGTGCCCAAATTTCTTGCGTTGAATACAACGCTTTTTCACGACGCTTCACTTTCGTGCATACATATATAACATAAATAGTGATAAAAACAGTGATATTTGTAAATCATTGTCATTATGAGTGACACATCGTCGAGTCGTGTTAGAAAAGGGACGAAAGAGGATACTGCGTACGAAAATCGACTGTACGGTGCAGGCATTGCAGATTAGAGGTATATGAAATTTTCATATGGTTTCTCAGTACTTAAAACTTTAACGAGTAAGGCCACTGTAACGGCCCAAAAAAAAAGGTTTTTTCACTAATTTTTTGCTCCCGAAATTGAAGGTATTTGAAAAAAAACTTTTAATGGTGTTATCGGGCATACATTAAACTTTATTATAAAATTTTTTTACAGTAAAAAAAAAACAAAATGGCGGTTCCACAGCTATCTTCCCGGGACATGTTTTGCTTCCAGGGCTCCGCGGCACGCAGCACCACTGGTGCACTTTTGAATCTAGAACAAAAAAAAAACCATTAATCTAGAGGGCTATAGCTAGAGAATGTCGATCGGATTTTAAAAAGTATCAATTTTTGTGGATTTGGCGTGCGTTTGAAAAAAAAATTGATTTTTGACGAAAAAAACGGCAAGTTTTTTGTTAATAAAAAATCAATAAATAAAGTTCTTGAAAATTCCGATCGACATTCTCAAGATAATGTAAATGTTCACATCTGGTTAAAATTTCAAGTAAAAAAAATGAAAATTGTTCGAGTTATGCTGCGTGCCATTTTGAAAAACCATGTTTCGAGAAAAACGCGTTTAAAGTTTTGCGAATAGTTTTTTATTGGAAAAAATTAAAAAAAGAAGTTAAAAAAAATTTTACCGTTAGTCTGCAATCCCAGCACCATACATTTGTCCTTCGATAGCCAAATTTTCGTCTTCTTCGTCTTTCCTGGTTGATTTTTGGAGCGCGCGCGCACTTTTGGCCGCGTCGCTCAGAGATGTCTCCGCGTGCGTGATGCGTTTGGCGTCGGCTTCGATGCAGAAATTATATAACTGTACACCAATTTTCACCTCCAACATCTTGAATATTTGCAAGACGTTGGTAAGGCCGCCATTGAATATGCAAACAGCGATATCCGTCGCAATATCTAGTACAGTTTTTCCGCTTGAGGATGATTTGGGGGCCAAACTCCAAACGGTAGCGTTGAAACTTTCGTTATTGTTTTGAGTATAGGCCCCCAAGCAACGCTCCAGCAACTCGTCCCGGCTCAATTCCATGTAGATGGGTTTGATGGCTTGATAAACCTCCTCACTCATTGGCTGATTGTGATGATACGCATCCAAGGCATTTTCTGCTTTCGCTTTCTTCCAACTGCACCAATTCTCCGAACATTTTTCGTGCTGAGGCTTTTCATCCGTTGACATTTTGTGAAAAAGGGTTGCCCAGATCTCATTTTTCATATTTTTGATGGAATCGGAATTTCGACGGATTGCTAAGCCGTAATAAATGCTTAGTTCGTCAATCAATTTGGCAGTGAGTTTTCCTCTTCCCCCGAGACCTTTTGTTCCTTTTTTTAAGTTTCTCAATCGAGTGCCCATTCTTTTTTGCACGTGATCTATGCACTCTTTTTTTTTAACATCAACATTTTGATAAGGCTTCGAATCCACGATGCCTTTGAAAGTTTTGGAATCGCCATCTCCGATATAATTGCAGTCGTTTCGGAGCAAGTTTTGACACGCTTGGCGGCGACCTTCATTTCCTAAGGACAACAAATTTTTTTTCGCACAGGACCTTTTTTTTCTTATTCTAGAGGGTTTAAACTATTTTTTAAGCCAATAAAAAAAAATCGATTTTTCAAAAAATGTACAGTGGCCTTTTAAACGCGTTTTTCTCGAAACCACTTTTTTTGAGCTCGTCGAAGACATAACTCGAGCAAATCTTTACCGATCGACTTGAAATTTTGACAGTAGCTTCACACATCTTTCTCCACGGAGCTACGTAAGATTTTTTATTTTATATGGCTTAGTTTTTTTTTATCGACGATTTTATGGCGTTTTTTTTTATTAAAAATTTAACCCTTATTTTCAAACATGCACCATTTTGCGAAAAATCAATATATCGAAAAAATCCTACGTAGCTCGCTAGCTGTTGTTATATGGAAACTAAAAAATTTTGGTTTTTTCTTCCAGGTCAAAAATTAAGGAGTCTACGTCTTCGGCCATCGACACGCTTTCAAAAATAGGCGCCTTGGGGCATATGCTGCGCGCAGCCGCCGTTTTTAAATATTTTTTATTGAAAAAATTACATTTTGTACTTTTTTAGTATTGCTATAAAACCTACTTTATTTTTTTGTGTGCTACTGTGATTTCCCCCCTTAATTGAAAAAAAGGACGTGTTTTTTAGTTTTTGCACAATTTAATCAGAAGGACAGTTATAAAGCAATAAAGGGAGAGTGACAGACGTGTTCCATTGTGTCGTAACATTCGTTTAGGATGTATGGAACGCTTTGAAGTAGTTGTTTTGCTCGTTGTAGCATGAAAACGCCGTTTTTTATATCGATTTCGTCGACGTTGTGATATTTTTTTCGATTCTCGCAAACTTTAGGCACACTCGGATCTTTCAATCTCGCGATAAGTGAACTTTGAACAAATTTTGATCGATCTAACGCGTGTTAACGTGTTTGGACGAATTGCACTTAAAAACCATAAAACGGCTTGTAGCTGTCGTGTGACTCTGATTAAAAAACCGATTCGATATGCAAGTGGGATTTTGTGAAGACTTAGATGGTTTGTTACACAACTATCACATGGTGACTTAAAGGGTTAAGGCGTATCTCGTGGACGGAAAAAGTGGAATTTTTGTTAATTTTTTTCTCGGAAAAAGTATGGAGGTTTTCAATTTATTTTCTTTTTACATTAAAGAGGATCGTTTTAAGTATCTGATACTATTTTTATGTCGAAAAATATTTTAAATGTGATAAATAGAATATGGTTTGTGTCAACCGCCATTTGAAAAACGTCCTTCGCACTGATCACTGCTGCTCGGAAACTTATCATCCGAAATAAGAAAATCAAATGCATGGGAAAAAAACATCCCATTTTCGGTGACAAAAAAACCATGCATCCATGGTTTTGAAAACCATGATTTTGTAAAAGTCATTTTGAGAAAAACGCATTTGAAGCCTGTTCGCGGAACCTACCTATAAACGCCCGTAACTTCCTCAATTCGGAACAAATGAACGTGAAATTCACAAAGAATCTTTTTGAAATGTAATATTTTGAGCACTCGTCGAAAATCCAAAATCGGTGTGTTCAAAAATTTCAACTGGCCATTAAAAGGGCTGAAATCCCTAAAAGGGCCTAAAACTTCTAAAAGGGCCTCCTATAAGCCCTTGAAGGGCCTAAAAGGCCGAAAAGCCCTTAAAGGGCCCAAAAGCCCTAAAAGGGCCTAAAAGCCCTTAACTAAAACATACTCTGCCCCAATTCACGGTGCTTGTACGTAAAAACGGACAAAACGAATGACAAGCCACCCACAAGTGCTACGTACAAATACTGCCCGACTATTATAGGATGCTGTCAAATTTGACGATCAATGAAATTTGAGACCGGGACAATATCTATTATTGCCAGTAGGA
Organism: Ophion costatus; assembly: GCA_951751655.1. Taxonomy (NCBI): domain Eukaryota; kingdom Metazoa; phylum Arthropoda; class Insecta; order Hymenoptera; family Ichneumonidae; genus Ophion; species Ophion costatus. The sequence continues at coordinate 29,266,895 of OX632358.1, forward strand.
TCAAGATTTCGGTACATCACTTTCGGAACAGCAGTTGGCCCTTTTTTGCCAAATCGAAAAATTCAGCGCAAGTCACTCGAGGAACAATTGATACGACGATCGATGTTAAAATTTTCAGTGCCATTTGTGAACAAGTCATATCTGACATTAATTACGGAGAAATGGGAAAGTTAGTAGTAAGCTTTTGTTTTTCTCGCGATCTTATGTTGAATCACAAATGAATTTTAGTGAGACGACCCTCGTTCTCGTGAGATTTCACGAAAGTTTTAATTAAAGCTCGCACGTAGTGTCTGGTTTACATCGGAATCGCGAAGTCTCGTTACATACTTGCGCGCAATCATTGACCTTAATTAAATGTTAAAAATAATCACGAAGGCAGGCACGTAACGCTCGTGTATTGTTCGAAAATTCCTCGTCACACGCGCGCTTCATGAGAGTCGAAACGCGTTCACGTATGCAGTACTTGTTACCAGATGTTCCACCAGATCGAGGGGTTGTACGTACAAGAGAAATCGGAACGACCATCAACCTTTCCAATAAAATGGAACCCTTGGGGTATCGAAATATTTTTCAGCTCCAAATTTGACTGTCTTTTCTGTCCGACCTCTATTTTTCTTAAATCATTATTCAACGTTATGCAGATTTTCGTTCGTCAATTCAGAATACGTGTTTTCGTTTTTTTTTTTCTGATTGGGGCCTAGTTTTGGAGTTGTAACTATTCCAATATTGCTCGAGCATAACATAGTTGTTTGCACTGAATAGCAATAATTACGATAGTTGACCCTCTTAGCATTAAGGGGTCTGCATTAGCTTGGGGCCGAAAAAACGAGTGGATTTTAGGTCTTTTTTCTGATAAGAATATTGGGATGACGAGGTAAGGACTTTACGCACGAATTAATACACAATATAGCCGAGTTTGGGTTTTTTCATTGGAAAATATGGATAAACATTAAAGTTATTATATTTAATGAAAGGGCCGCCGTTGCTGCATGGGCAATCGGTGTAGGGTGGCCTGGAAAACAGAGTGATCTGAAATTAAAAATGTATGTTTAGTATTATAAAAAAAGCCTTCATATGGTCGGATACTTAAATGAAATTTCAAAATTATTGTAAATGGCAATTTGTGAAAATATGTTCGTTTCTCAACAACAAAAACGGGTTTAATCATTTGGTGTCGACAAATGAATAAAAATATGAAAAAATCATCTGGTTATACGACAGAAAGTGTCATAAACTATGCTCTGTCTGAATTCAGAATGGATAGGACGAACAGATTTTGGTACGAATTACACCGTTTCGTAAAACATAATTTTATGGAACGAGAAAAACGTGATCTGACGCTCCAATAAAAATCGTCTCAAGTCGGTCGATTTTTCGTATTTAACGAAAGCTTGGTTGCAAATTGGAGTTGACCCTAAGCCATCCGACTATGTAATCAAAAAAATATCGAATTTTTTTTATTTCGAGCTTATTCGGACTCTTTAAATATACATTAGGCAAAAAAAGTAGCATTATATTGATATATATATATATATATATATATATATATATATGTATTGAGCATTTTTATTGATATAGATTGAGGGTAATTAATTATTTTTTTCGCCTGAAAGAGATATGCTGATGGTTTACCCTTCCAATAATGAATATACATATTAATATGTATCAATATATCGTTATGCTTCTCATTAATAATTCTATAACGCCTTTTATTAAGAATAATATATAAAAATTGGTTGCTGAGTTTTTAGAATTCCGTACCCAAAGGGCAAAACGGTACCACATTGCACTCACTCTGCTGTCTGCTCGTCGAATGTCACGGGTCTTTAGCTCGTAAACGGAATGAGTTGAATGAGGAAATTTGGATATTTTGTGTAGAATGTTGACCCAAAACCGAATATTGTATTAGAAATTTCATTAAATCATTTTTCATGGGGATCCCATACATGAAAAAGGAGCAGCAAAAATGTCTTACCGTGGCATATGGGGTGTCATTTTTTAAAGCTCATTGAGTAGAGTACACATATACATTTCTTTTAATTTTATCTTCATTTATAAATAAATAAGGGCCGTCAACGTTGTCAGTTTAGACCACTTTTCTGTATTTTTGTACCATATACTGTATTTAAACAAAAAATAATGAAAACACCGATTCATTATGTAGTATATATAATAATTCAATGTATACATAATACAAACGCCAATTCATAATGTACTTTTTATAATAATTCATTGTATACATAATACAATCAATTTAGTATGAACATACATCAAATTATTGTTATTTAAATATATACAATACGAAATGACTTATTTTTGGAGTCGGTGCCAGCCAAGAACGAGAAATTGACATCATGGAAGAAACGAAATTGCATATTAAAGAAATACTGTGGATCGTATATTTCATTTATTTTTCTCTGCCTCCCCTTTTTGCGAAAAATGTGACAATATTGGCAATTGGCTGGTACTGACTCCAAAAATAGGTCATTTGGTAAGTAAATATTTAAATAAAAATAATTTCATATATCTTAATTATTAGCTTACAGCAGGAGTACAAAAAGCTTTCGTTAGCTATCATCGCCCTATATAGATTCAGTTTAGTACTACCTAGGAACTAGGACAAAGCATTACCTAATTAAATATCTAGTTAAAAGAAAAAGTGAATTGGTCATACGTACGGAACCCTAATAGAGCGAGGCGCGACTCGCACTTGGCCGATTTTTGTCTACTTAATGAAAAATCTATAGTAGTTGACCCGTGTTATGTTTGTAATATATTCATGAATTTTTATATATAAATGTTAATTTATAAGTCTAATGGTTGACACCCTGTTTCGATTGTCGTTACGGGACCATTAGAACTTTTTACACCCGTTAAGCAGTTTATATCAGGCATCTAGAGTTATTTAGTGCATAAATTATTCGATAAGAATGTGGCCAGGTCGTCATCTTTATAAAGTGCCGTATAAACGATTTTCAGAGTCGTAATTTTTCGTTAAAAATTCGGTACCTTGGTTTGAAAATTTACCAGTAATGCAGACATTCTATAGAGTACCTAGTTATTCTATACAATACCGCGTTCGTCAAGGCAATGTATGAAATCTTTTATACATCATTAACCATTACATGCTGTACCTATGTAATTTATGCAGTACCTAGGAATTATATAGAATGCCCTTAGGAGATCAGGCAAAGTATAGAATGATGGACAAATAAAGCATCTTTTGATTGCTCAAATTCATCAATACAATAAATCGTTTCAATAGAATGGTATTTATTTGTTCTTGTATGTTTTTCTTGTTGTTCTTGTATGTGTCTTGTAACTATTGTGACATGTTCTTTGGGTCAGTTGGGGTCGTCAATAGTTCAAAATGCCTTACATTTTAAACTACTGTGATATTTTGTTTGGGTTTGTTTGGGTTAAACCCGCGCGCTCTCTCGCCAACCGCATCCCTTGAACACTTTATCGGCTGTGCATTTGGTATTCTATAGAATGCCTAGTTGAAGTATGGAATAATTTATATTTTATATTTTACTTTATTTTTTAAAATTCATATTTAATTTAATTTAATTTATCATTTATATTTTAATTTATATTTTACATTGCCTGAAGGTTTTAGGTATTCTATAGAACGCCTAGGTATTCTACTGACTGCCGGATTAAAAAGATTGCTGGTTACGTATACAGAGTGTCCCAGAACTGAATGCGTTCCCTAAAATGAGGGGTTGGGGGTGAAATTTTGAGTCGATTGATATAAGCTTGTGTGGGTCTCAGATCAACCCCTGAATTATTACTAATTTTTAAAGGCGGGCCAATCAGGTGCGCCCGATGAGCCGGCGCACGGCGGAGAGCGATACGGGCGTGTAGTGGTGCCTGGCGGGAGCCCCGCACCTGCCACATCGGGCGCGCCTGATTGGCCCGCGTTTAAAATTGAATAATAATTCAGGGGTTGATTTGAGACCCACACATGCTTATATTAATCGACTCAGAATTTCACTCCCGACCCCCCATTTCAGGTAACGCATTCAGCTTTGGACACCCTGTATACTGGAACGTACTTTTACTTCAATATCGACAAGAATCAGTTAATTGTTAAATATTCGGATTCGTGGAAGGAATACATTAATAAAGAATCTAACAATAATGTTTCTCCAATATTGACGAGTACTCCCCTTTACCGAGGACTCTGGTCTACATGGTGGTTTTCCGCAGGTTTATCGCTCTCTTTCCCCTTAAGAACCGACCGAGAGTTTATCGAGAAAATTAACAGTTTTTTCTTCATTCTTCAGAGGCATTGCATCGCTTGCTAACTTGTTGAGTCTATTTCGAACGGTCATTCGTTTCCGTTCGGTCTTTTCGTTCGAACATTTGGCTGGATTGTAGCCAATCAGTGGCGTACCCTACGTTCCCTCGTCGCGCGTAGAGAACACGGTCCACGATTATTGATAATTTGGAAATGAGGCAAGGCGTTATTTATTATTAACACATTTTTGTTGCCAATGCGGAAAAAAAATAATCAACGAACCGAAAATCACTATTACGAAGATCCATTTTCAAATATTCGTATAAATTTTGTATAATCCCATCAGTAACCATAACTTAAATTTTCACAAAAACATCACAGTAGCATGCTTAATTTCGTGGATTTTCGGCGTCACATTTTCGGTGAAAATCAAACACATTTGTCGCAAATAATTTATTCGGAGTAAGCTCAACAATCGCAGTAGTCAGAGTTCCATTTATCATCGAATATATCCTCATAGTATGGATGATCAATGTATGGAGATACTGAAATTAGAATTGATATATTGATTACCAATATTTAGATATGAATAAATTGGTGCAGCGACGTTTTTATAATGTATGATATTACCATTCTGAACATACGTAGTATACGTTTCGATTTCCATTAGCTTCCACCGAGCGTGCTATTATTGGCAGAATTTCTTGTCCACCAAAAAGATTCTCACGTCATTAAAATGTACAATTACAATGTAAAAATAGTTAACTTTGTGGTACGTTTTAATAAATTAATCACAGCACTTGTTGAGTTTTCGAAAGAATTAGTCAGGGGGCTAGTTATTAAGCAATAAAGGGAGTGTGACAGATATGTTACATTGTGTCGTAACATTCCTTTATGATCTATGGAATGAGCAGGTGTTTGGCATGTAGTGGCACAAAGCCACGTCACATTTATCACCCATCGGTTGTCTTTTCGATATTTTTTTTTCTTCTCCAATTTTGCAATCTCACGATAAGTGAACTACGAGCAAATTTTCATCCATATGCCGCCATCTAGTTTACACGAATTGCCCTAAAGATCATAGAACGGTTTCTAGCCTTCGTGTGTCTTTGATTTAAAAAAAAGTTTAAATGCCAAAATGGGCGTTCGTAGGGACTTTGATGATTTGTTACAAAACTGTCACACGGTGATATAAAGTATTAACTTTTCTTTTTTCATATCGTACACATATTTTTAATTTTGAAGAACAACAATTAATTTTTAATCTCAGTATTTAAGTATTTTTATTTTATTTAGTATTCAACTAGTTTTATACTTAAAAATGGCTTATTCCACTTGAATCGCCGATAGTAAATGAAGTGATGTAGCATTGTTTTTTAATGGAAGAAAAACCTACCAAATGTTGGTCCGATAGCATTGTTTTTCTTATATGTACTCCTTGATCTCGTCTTTCGGTGTCTCGGCTACAAAGTCCCTTAACGATCGTCCAACGAATGGGTGATTCCTTGCGTAAAAATACACTGTTTTACCAGGCAGGGGGCAAGACCTATCGGCCTTTAGAATCGTTAATCATAGCTTGTTACAACGTAACTAGGTGGCATCTCCCTTCCTCTCTTCATCTCTGTCTCTCTTTCGCCCACTACTTTCTCTCTGTTCGCGAAATCGATTTTCTACGAGGCGTTTCAATCGACGCCCTGTTAGCGGAATCGGCTCATCGCTGACCGAGATATCACCCTGACATATATATGTGTATGTGTTAGTGCTCACGCGTACGTGTGCGCATACAGGTACACGTGGTAAAATATACGCTGTCCTATAAATGGAGATGCACCGATACCACCTACGCTATGGATATCAGCAACCATATATATGCAGCAGCATCAACTGTATATCGTGTTACTTGGATGCCCCAGGCAGAACTCTCACAATGGCACTTTTTTTCTCTCCATTAGTCTTTCGTTTTTTTTTTTTCATTTGTTATAGTCAATATCCAATCAACGATCCGGGGACGCTACCCTCCTGCGTCGTATGTATGAACGGGTATATTGCACCACGGTGCGTTTCGTTCGCATTTAGTCGGAAATTCCATGATTTTTATCACGCGAGTCAATTGTGGATTTTGCGATTCGTTCCTCGGGATTCTCGTCTCGTATCGAACACGCGAAATGTACCTCGCGTATATGCTCCAACTTTCAAATCGCAACTTTTTTTTCCCTAGCGACGAAAAACCAACAAAATTGCAGTCTATCGGGGAAGTGTTTGTTTGATTTTTCGTGACACCGAACACGGCCATTGTCGATTGCAACATGGTGAAGAGTGAAATGCCAAAAAATGGGGGAAAAAGTGAGATTGGTTACTTTGTTTGGACAATTTGTTTGAAATTATGCTCTCGGGCATGGTGCAAACCCCGGATCGTACTCTTTGTTTACAACCAGAATTTCGATGAACTTTTTTTTTCGAAATTTGCGACCACTTTTGATGCACACACTCACAGGTGACTTGATGTCTTTTTATACTCATTACAATATAATTTTATATAATTTATTAGATCATTTTATACAATATAATTTTATATAGACACTTGCTGTACCCTTGGCTTGACTCCCGGTTAAGTCCTATCCACGGAAAATCCTCAATTTTACATTTATTTTTCTTTTATGAGGGATTATGGAAAATTTTACATCACACGCTGAGAACTGTACTACTCGAGCGTGTGGGATACTTACGCACTAAAATCTCTCGCTTTCTATCACCCTCTTCCTCTACCCTGTAGAAAAAATTTACGAAAAATTAAAAATTACATGCAGCCACTGATTATGCGTAAACTTGTCTGTCGGTTTATTCGTTTACTTGTTTGTGCTTATTTAATGTTGCCGTTTGCGTGATTTATACGAACGTGGTGTTTGTTTGTTCGTATGCTCGTTTATTGACATGGTAAGTAAGTAAATTGCGCAATGCTCGATCACCTAAGTCATAGTCCACACCCTAAATTGTGTTTCTGTGCAGGATTTATTGAACTCGAGTCAGTAGGTCTCGAGTTATGAGCGTTTAAAAATACGGGCAGACGGACTGTGCTCCAACGTACATGTTTCGACTTGGTTTAGTCAAGGCAGTATTCTAGTTTAGACACTAAATAACTCGGGCTTGATTATATATAGTCTTTTTTATTGATGATTCAAAAACTTTTTTTTTAAATTGTGCAAAAAAGATAAAAATTAAAATCGTTATGGGCCTTTAGATATGATCGTGAGAAAAAAGGGTTGAGGCGGTATGATTCCAGCGCTCATCTTCATCTGAAACTGAAATGATAATATTTTTCTTCATCATTGAGAATATCATTATAGCAGGTGCCAAAGAGGAAAAAAATGAGGGCGACTGTTGGAAAAAAGGTTAATTTTCGGCCCTACTTTTCCCAAAACTTTTCCAAAATTTTCAATTTTAAAAATAGTATTAATAATAACTTCGCAATGCCCGAAGTAGGGACGATAGAGAGATATACGAGGGTTGTTAAAAAAATAAGGTGACTTTTCAAATTTCGCGGGCTACGTCCATTCGATTGTCGATTTTTGTTTGTTTGTTACGTTGGTACACATGTCCCCAACATATGTTGACATTATCAGTCATTTTGCATATTTACTTTGTTTTTGACAGATATAAACGTTAGACGTGTTTTGGTATGCTTGGCGATTTTTTGCTATCGATTTGTGGCAAAACAATTCATGGCTTTTGCATCACGATAATGCACCTGCTCACACATGGTTGCTTGTGTGTGATTTTTTGGCTAATAACAACACGGTAAGCATGCCTCCGTCACCGTATTCACCGGACTTGGTCCCCTGCGACTTTTTTCTGTTCCCAAAACTGAAAAGACCCGTGAAAGGACGGAGATTTGCCACGATTGAGGAGATAAAGACCGCATCGCTGGGAGAGCTCAAGGCCATACCAAAAAGCGCATATCAGAAGTGCTTCGAGGATTGGAAGAAAAACGCTGGCGCAAGTATATCTGAGGGGGATTACTTTGAAGCGGACAAAATAGATATTGATGAATAAATAAATATTTTGGGAGAAAAATAAAAAGTCACCTTATTTTTTTAACAAACCTCGTGTACTGAAGGTCCATACTAAATTTCGAAGTCAATCGGTTGCATAGAACTCGAGATTTTGTCAAACAGGTTGAAAAAATTAGTTTCGACAAAAACGCGTCTAAAGTTTTGAGTAAATTTTCAGACAACCGCACCTATCTAAATAGTATAAATGGCACGTTATTCTGACCTTATATTAATCGGCTATCCCGGTCCTATAAGTATGCCTTTCTCTAGTTCGAAATAATGATTTTCTGAAGATTGTTCTTCCCTGCGAGCAGTTATAGCCTCCATAGAAGCTTCTAACGTTAGTAGCTCTGACCCGTCGACGCTATTCTAGTCTCGTTTTTTGGCGTAAATATTGGGAGTTTCGAAATTTGCTTTCGAGAACGTATTCTTTAAAGTCTATACTTTAAGAAAAAGCAAAACGATTTTTTTCGAGTTTCTGGACTTGTATACTGCTTCAATATAAATCATGTATGGAATTTTTTTGTAAAAATAAAAAAATGGCAGACCCTCGAGTTTTTATAACATCCAGAGATATAATATATGTTCAAAATGAATGTAAAATGTGTAAAATGAATTCGTATGTTTTCTTTTTATTTACATCATTCTCATCAAAAGAATTCAGTAGCCCCCCTGGAATCCAGAGCGATCTAATTTTCAAATAATATTGAAAATTGAAAGTGCTGGATGGGCTATTACGTTCATCACATTATTTTTCGGTAAGAACGAAAAATACATATTGAAGTCTACATTGTAGACTTCAACGAGCATGCATAAGAAAAGTTTCGAGTGTTCCACGTTTCAAAATATATTTTTATCCCGAGCTCGATCAGCTCAAAGCTTTACTTTTCAGCCTGCTCAATCCATTTCGTCCGTTTGTAACGATTTTAGCGTCAGAGCTATATATAGAAAGTTGCCTCTTCCTGCGATTGTGTGAAGCGGAATTTTTGAACCCTTGACAATTGACGTGCTTAATTCGCAACATCCTTTTGTACGGGGCTTTTTATAACTCGGTCATATGCCGGTGATTTATATAGAAAGGTTTACTTCTGCGTCACGCTGGGCGCATTGGGTCACAGCGCGGTTGTCCTCGACCATATCTCCGCGCGAGGGAATATATTGGCGTCGTGTTCTATTTCTTCAAAAAGCTCGCCTGATTTTTCGACCTGAGAGCCATTCTCCAGAGAATGTCCAGAGGCAATTTTCATCCTTTTTTCCATTTCTTTTTGCTTCGACACACAAATCGCTCTATCCCTCATAATCTTGGCTTTGCTTGCCTTCTATCGGAAAATTTTTACGTTACGATCAATCACCCGTGCTCGTCGGACCTCGGGATATTAAAAGAGAAATTCAAAATGGCCCCGAATATCATGAAGAATTATTACTTCCATAGATAATTCAACTGATACATATACTCGATACGGTATTCTAACTGTTTTTTTCTTATCGACCATACGCTCAATGCGATTTTAATGCGAATGATTAGACCTCTGATCAATGAAAAAAATTAACGATATCCCCAACATAAAAAAACCCGTTTAGAGTCAACAATTTTTAAATGATCATCAAAATTTATATTTTTTAAATCTTCCATTGTACGAAACTCGCACGTCAATGGGTATAATTTAAATAAAAATCTTCTGATTCTCATGACATACTCCGAGGTAAGGATCCTAGGGGAATTTCATCGAGCTTGACTTGTAAACTAATTTTTACCGATTTCCATCGTATATAAAAAAAGCTGCGATTTTAAACAAGTCTAGAATTACTCAGGAAAAAAATTGATCGCGTCGCGATTAATGTAGCAATTGCCGAGTGGTAAAAAAACGTAGCACCGTGATTTTCCTTGAGTGTTCACTCATTGTGTAATTGACCCTCATGGCGGATCGTATTTTTTTAGAAAATTGCAGTTGAACCGCGTACACGTTAGAATCGTGTCGATTTCCATTAGCGATGGCTTCTCCCTCCATTTCTGCTATTAGTAGGGAGAATCCTATCGCGGTATCGGACAAACCGTTGCAATTTTTCGCACGCTACACATTCACGCATACGTATACTCATTGTTTCGCGTATGTTTGATGCTGGCAATCCGGAGTACGGGTAATTCAACGAGATCGGGCGTGAGCAATGGCAATCGTGCGGGTAATACACAGTGTTGTACCCTACTCTCCCCCCCCCCCCCTTTCTCTCTCTCTCTCTCCCCCTCTCTCCCTCTCTCCCTCTCTCTCGCCCCCGATGCTCCTTCTCTATATTCCGCTATTCGCTACACCCGAGAACTTTATTTCCCCGAGGATCACTTCGTGAGTTTATCGCTCGAGGTTTACGTCGGGGCATTCTTCCGTCTAGGTATATTCCCCTTGCCAAATCTGCCTCTCCTCGATTCCACCCTCAAGTTTTCTCCCTCTTTTCTCTTGTCGTTTTCCTCTTTTTTACAAACTGCACTCTTCCTCGCTTGTTCAGTCCCTTGGAGAGGGCCTCCACCGCCCTGCGTCCACGTCCTTCGTATTATTCGCTCTCCTTGCGCGAGCTCTCCACTTCTCGTCCATGCACGTTCCCTCAACCCGAATCAAGAGAAACAGTGATCCGGCGCGTGTAACGGGCGGTATTGTCGCCTTATGGCGGTATTATTGTCTGGAGCATTGTTGCGGGGGTTATTTTTATAATGGAACGACTGAAAAAATAACTAGAAAAATAAATGCAGATATCTATTGATCCTTTAAGAATATGTACAAAAAAATTATCATCGTGTACTTTCGTACGTTTGTTTAGAACGGTGCGGGGAAAACACCCCCAATTGGCGACCAGTTTTGTGGACGTTGTATGAATTCGAAAAAAAACGAAACATATTCGTAATCTGTATGAGAGTTGCGATGTTGGGTACCAGTTCCGGCAAAAAAAAAATTACCAAATGGCGCCACGCTAAACTTTGATTGTCAATTTTTCCTATTTTTCTGACCATTCTGCGAGTTATGCAGGGCGTAGGGAGGTCGATGCAAAGCCTTAAAGGGAAGATAGGTCACCTCGTTATGAACATATCTAACCTGCGTTACGTTTGTTCAAAGTCTGAGGATTTCGAGTTATGGTGGGTATGATTTTTTTAAAATTGCCCAAAATTAGGCACTCACTCGTTCGTAATGTTCGAACAGACAATATTTGGTAACTGAATACTTATTTGCGGCTTCGCTTTATGTGTAGTCAATCGACAAATACCAATTCAACCATCTGTGTCCACACAATTAACTAAATCGGACGTGTCGAATAATTCAATACTTGTACAAAAATAAAGATACCTCTTATGTTAATGCTATTTTTAAAAAATAGCATTTACATAAAAGGTTAACGAGTTAGTAACTAATTTTGGAAAATTTTCAAAAAATCAAAATTACTATGATTTCTCGTAAAACTTAGACTTCCAAGTGAGGTAACCTAGGTTAGCTATGTTTCTACCGAGTCGAGCTGGCGCCCCCTTAAGGCTTTGCATCGACCTTCCTAACATCTGGTACATTAAAAAAAAATATTTTGACTACATTCTGCTAACATCGTTGAAAAACAGTCTACTGAAGGTGAATGCCAAATCTGAACTCAATCGGTCAATTGGTCATCGAGATGTGGTTGCCGATTTGAAAAGCATAGTTTCGAGAAAAACAAGTATAATTTCTATAAGTTCGCTAATTTTATGAGTATCATTCGACTGTTTTCACATACGCATTTAGAAAGGTCTGTAGAATAATAAAATAAAGCTTAAAAAATCGAATTTTCCAAACTTTCAGACAACAATACTGCTATAGCATATCCCAGTCCAGGTCCGAAATCGGCGTTTTTCGAGAATGTTTTCGAATGGTGAATTGTAAAAAAATCCGCAACATGGCCGTAACTATAAATTGGTACTTTGAATGCATGCATTTTTTAGCAATAAATTATTCATGTTTATGTTTATTGTTCAGGCCTCTGTCGAAAGTATACCTTCCATGGTCTGCGTGATAGCTGCCCCGTCGGTTGATGAACCTGAAAAATCCAAGAAGATTCTCGAAACTAATATTACAGTTACAGCCGTGCGAACAATTTTTCTTTCACTTCATAAAGAAAACCAAGTTGTATATTTTTAAGTACGGACATTTTTTTCGTGTTTGAATTCTTCTAAAAAATGTTCTAAATGAAAAACATAAATAATGGCTCGACAGAGCTATTGAGAATTCAATTCCGAAGATAAAAGAAAACTGCATTGAAAAATATTGAAAGCTGGTCGAGTTATCGTCCAGGTCGTTTTAAAAAATGTAGCTTCGAGGAGAACCCGATTACATCTGCGCCCGTGCCACTTCCTTCGCGCGCGCAACAAAATTTACCTTTATGACTTCGTGCCCGATTGAAATCTCGGAATAATTTATCACCAAAGACGCGTCAAAGTATACAGAATAAAATACTAAATAAAACGCTAATAAAAAAACGGAATTTCTTTAAAATACCCGAAATATTAGAAACCCCTTAAGGGGCTATTCTACTGTGACAGGATGAAAAAAAAAGAATTTTTCTATTTTTGCATTCTTCAACTATATTCCATCATAGAATTGATATCATATTGCTGGTAAAGTCAATTTTCACTTTATCGACTCAGTACAGCGCTTCAAAGTAGAAGCGCTCGGTGCGCGTACTTTAGTGCGGCTACACGCCCTGCCCGTCAGCTGTTGGGAAACGCTGTTTTGAATTTATACCTGAGTATACACATATACACGTAACTACTATCATTTTTTGTAAAGTAGTAGTCTCTCTTTTCACTGTGTGAGTAAAAGGACGCTCTACCGGTTAGTATTGTATAGTATAGCATAGTAAACTGTAAACGCGTTTTTCTCGAAACGACTTTTTCCACCTGGCTTTGGTAATTTCGGAAAAAGAGCTTAACCAATCGGGCTAAAAATTTTACTGCACATTCAACACATGTATGGCTATCGCCCGAATTAGGATTATTGAAAAATATTAATTTCAAATTATACTTCCGCCCGAATGATGAAAGAAAGCATATTTTTCGAACACTTTTGCAAAAAACGACACCATTTTGTTGTATTGCAATGTAAAATAATAATTGTAGTTCGGCCGATAGTTACACTCATACAGATTGAAAATCTTTTTTAATTTTTTGTTTCCGATTACCTGGAGAGCGCAAATCATCAATGCCAGTAACATCCTTCTTTTTCATGCCTCTACATGATTATAAATTGTTGAATAACTATACATGTATATGCAACAAAAAAATTGGTTTCTATTCTGTAAGTGTGCATCTTTAAGGGATTTATATACAGTCACGAAGCCCAAAAAGATCGATTTTTCGAAGAATGTTTCTTGAGAAGACCTTTAAATTTATTAACGTAAACATTTGTACACATATTATGGTAACTTTGAACTGTATTTTAATATTTTTTATTTGTAAAAATACTTATTTTGATATCTGCTATAGCTGATCTCAGGGAGCACCTCTAAAAAACGGCGTGTTGCGCTGAGCACGATATCTTTGGACTGGATCATCTAAAATGAAAAAACCAAAAATATTTCGTTGATATAATATTAACGAAATATTGTATATAAATATAAACAAAGAATAAATCTTGTAATTGATCAAAAGAATAAGCAAAATAATAATTTTTGACAAAATGGCAGCTTCTCAAAAAAAATCGATTTTTGACAAAAATTTTGGCCTCAACTTGTTTATAAAATACAAAATATTTATCGATGAGAAAAAACCTTCGATTAATTACTAAGAAATATACTTGAAAAAATTGTGTTAAAATTTGAGTCTGATCGGTTCAGCCGTTTCCGAGCAATCTTGGGCCTCGACTTTAAGAACACATTCTTGAGAAAAACGTGTTTAAAGTTTCAAAAGCACATTATACTATATAGTCTGACGCGGCATCACAAATGTGCGTGTAACTTCGAGAATATTCGCCGGATTGACAAGAAATTTTCTGTGTGTGTTCTTAAATATGTGTACATTTGAAGAAAAAAATTGCATCGATTTTTTGATAATTTTAACTGCATATAATCCCTAAAGCGAAAAAGAAGTTCGTACCCAAGAGTCCATACAACAGTTAAAAAAAATTATTAAATACAGCTTATTTTTCTGCCGTTACAGTAGATAGACCCTCAAGGGAAAAAAAATCATTGCGTCAGCCTCCTTCCTCTGCTGCGCAGACTCTTCCCACGTTCATCCTAGTGCGCTCTACGCCCCGATACATCTTTCGTTTTGCAATTCTTACGCTTGCATGAAACATGAAATTGCCCAACCCCACCCCCCGGCTGCTATCATTCCGATGATACTTGCACGGCCCTACCTAATTCCCTCATGAACAAATTTATTCGTGGGGGTCTTGCGGCGATATTTTGCTGCAGGATTGCGAATGAAAAATTGATGTCATGCGGTGACTAGCCTAGTTATTTGCGCGATGTGAACTTTCAATACGAAAATCCCATGTAAAATTGTTGAAGATTGTTAACCGTCGTTTATTGTTTACGATGGGGATTTTGCAATGACGCATGGTGCGTTGCATACGAATTTCTAACTTACAGTATATGCAATAACATTGAAAATTTATATCACAATCTGAGTCCGCTGAGCAGTGAAGACGAATAAAAATTGACCCAATCTTCTCTCATCCAACATAATGATTGTCGGGACGTTCGAAACACGCCCGACAGGCACTCAAGAATTCCGAGCGAAATCAGTCTTCGAGAACCAATCCGATTGCCGAGAGAGAGAGAGAGAGAGAGAGAGAGAGAGAGAGGGAGAGAGAGAGAGAGAGAGAAAGGGGGCAACTGAAGAGATAAAAAATAAAAGACGCATGTAGCGATCGGTACACAGGGAAAAACGAATACACGCGAGGTTTTCTAGCATCGCGAACTATTCGAGTGCCGGTGATCGAAAGTTTTATCCCATCGGGAGATAGGAATAGCACACACGACGGACGATATCTACTTCGGAGAGCCATGGGAATTGTTGTCTATATGTTTGTCTTAGCGATGCATATATACATATATATATATATATCTACACACATATACGGCGTCTCATTCTTAAGAATTTCAAGTTTTCCTTCGTAAACCCCTTTGGGATCACGAAGCTTGGGCTTTTTTTTAATCCAATGTTCCGTGTGTCTGTAAATCTTTCAGTTGCTGGCAACTTTTTGCACATAGTCCACCCCTTCTATCGATTTGTTATCGAAGCATCGACTGTAAAAAAAAACTTCCAAACTCCCACGTATTTCTAGGTGTATTTCCAAAAAATCATCCCACACTGTCTTTCTCGATGGCAATTGAAGTGGGAGATTTTAGAAACGGGCTAAAGAGTTGACTGCAAAAAAGCGTTTTTCTCCAGCCTATACTTTTCAAATCGACAACCGCGAAATCTCGATAACCAAATGGCCGATTGAGCTCACACTTAGCATACACCTTCAGTAGACTGTCAACGTTGGTAGCAGAATTGAGTTGACGTAATTTTTTTAGGCACAATTCTTAGAAATTCCAGGAAAAATTGATAATGAAAATTTAGTATGCCACCATTTTGTAAGTGTTTTTTGCTGGTTTTATACAACGTCCACAATACTGGTCCCCAATTGGAGACCTTTTGCTTTTAAACAAACCAACAAAAGTACCTGATAATACATACATTTTCTTCTCCATGTTGTTGAAGGATCAATAAACATGTGTAAAATTTCCAGATCGAAAACTCGAACATTTTAAAGGTTATTCCAGCCTACAAATTACCTCCAAAACAGCGCTCTAGATACCGGCTGTCTATTTTTTTCCACATATTCTTGAGGAGTCGACATCGTGTGTAAAAAATTTCATAAAAAAAAACTCGACCAGTTTAGAGGTTATTCCTACGAATTGCCTCCAAACAGAGTCCTATAGCCAGCTACCTTAACAAGCCATTTTCGACGACACCATTCATACCTCTTCTTTATCAATGTTTCTTGTTGGAGGTTTTAGTGAGGCAGAGCCAAATAACAGCCACACATCTACTCTATAGACTCCATTTAACGCCATGGGACACACGATTCTCACCTCCTGATTCGGGACTTGAACTGACGAGTAGTGCTCGCACGCAATATACGTGACGTGGGGGACGACTAGTCCCAAGCACGCGCACGTATAACTCTAATCCCATTAAGCCCTTCATTTTTCAATACGCCTTCGCGAACTATTGCGATTCCTTCCCCTCCACTTTTCTCACTTGCCACTCAACGTTATCCAATTCTCCACGGCGTCCCTTCGAGTCTTGTGCTCCCTACCCCTTGCACTATCCCATCGCATTTGCAGGAGGGCACGCGGCAACTGCGGCGAACCTCTGCCGGTAACGACGGACCCGAAAATTCGAGACGACTTTCGAGAATGCATTATACCATACCCCACAGCCGCAGCACTTGTTTCAATACATCGAGAAACGTAATTACGACGTGAAATACGGTAGTGATGTACCGTGCCGAAAAAGGATCGCGTGATAGACTCCAGGGGTATAATCGACGCCTCGAGACGAACATGGTTACTTTTACTTTTTAATTTGTTTTCTTCTGAAGTCTCAGTTTCCTCGTGATTTGGATCAAAGCTGACACGAGAGGAAGAACTCGCTGGTCAGAAGACGAATAAAAGTACATCAAACGTAAAATTCCATTAAGGGTGAAAAATACACATATCGCATTCGCTTCCCCGACATCTGGTTTCATTATGACAAATGACATGTACGGTCGAGCTGCGCACATTCTATTGGCGTGCACGGCGTTGCAAGCGCAAAATTCCCGTTGGCACGCGCGCGCGCGCGTGTGTGTGTGTGTGTGTGTGTGTGTGTGTGTGTGTGTGTGTGTGTGTGTGTGTGTGTGTGTGTGTGTAAGCGGTGAATGATGGACGACCATGACCGGAAGTAAAAATGACGGAGTACGAGTAAAGTCGCGTTCAAAGCGAGTCCCAACAGTAAACGCGCGGCATATCACAGAACCTTGCTGAGGCTCACACACATGCGCGCGCACGCACACACACACACACACGCACGCGCACACACCCATTACACGTACGTTTGGGCAATGCTTAATGCGAGATGTCTATATACACACGAGAAAGAAGATCGCGTGCGCCACTCAAGCACAGACAGAAGAAGCTTGCGACTGACTAGAGTGCTCAGGAGAAATTGAAAGAGATAGGAGTAATAGTGGGTAGGCCGAAAGGCGGGAGGGGGCGGTTGCTACTAAGCAGTGCACGGATGGAAAGCACGTTTCTTCTCACGGGAAGACAGCTTTTTATTTTTGTCGCTATCCTCAAGAGGAGCGACTTTTCCGAAAGCTTTTCCCGCCTTCCGATACTTCACGTTCGGGTTCACGTGTCCAAAGTAACACAGGAAACGCCTGGAAGTACCGATGGAGAGATGTACATGTATACGTATCTCGGTGTGACGAGGGACACATTTCCCTCGTATTTCCCCGTGTGTCGAGAAAATTTGCTGAGAGAGAGAAAAAAGTGGACGTTGGTGCGTTGAGTGGGGTTTGTTTGGATGGGAGATAAACATTCGATTGATTGTCTATAATGCTATCTGTTGGGAACAACGTCATTATTGTAGCCTACCGATTTAAAAATCGAACAAAATTCAGGGAAATAGCATGAAAAAGTAGGATTGACTGTTTCTGGAATTTTTCATGTCAAATATTGATAATTATCGGTATTTTCGAAATACTCTTGTTTAAAGCGTTACATCTGAGTGGAAAGAAATGTTGACCGGTTTTTTTTTAATCCCTCGACTTACGTATATACATCACAAGAATGAAATAAAGAATCTGGAGGACGCATAATTCGAGAAGTTTTCACCCGATCACATTGAATTTTTAGCTGTAGCTTCTTAGATAGATTCTCCAAAGAAGGGCACACAATGTTTACGATACACCAACACTTCTCGCTGTCGTGAGCACATTAAGGCCAATTTGCCAGTGAAAAAACGAAAAATATATTAAAAGTGATGCTGTTTGCGAAAAATATATATATATTTTTCAATAACCGTGTGCACTTTTCTGGCAAAACTCATGTAAATGATGATTTTTTCGTTCCAGATGCTAATCCATAAAATTGATGCGTCTTCCCGCAAAACGCCTAAAAAGTAACGCGATTGGTGTAGCTACGCCTGAGGCGTATTTTGTTTTTTTGTGACATTTTTTTAAACGACAACACATCTAGAATACAACCTTTCTACTTCATTTTAATGACTTTTTTAGTATTCTCAAAAAAATTCAACAGTTCTCATTTTTCGGTGAGCCACATAGTCGTATCGCCTTAAGGATCGAAAAGTTAATACGGAGATTTTTGTAAAGTAATTAAACGCAGTACGACAATCACTTGATTGACCATGGCGTCATCTGCTATTGAAAAAATATTTGTTCATACTAAAAGTTAAGATCGTTTTATAACGATGTCTAGTTCAAACCCAATAGTGGCCAAGATAGTTCTAGTTCTATTCAGACCCACCACATCTTAATTATTCTTCCATCGTGCAGAAAAACAGTAATAAAATGATTCGAAGCTCTCGTTGATTTGGGGTGGTTGTGCGAGCTTCGTACCGCATATATATACGACAAGCAGACTAAAATCATGGTTACGATCGATAAAACGATCGGCGGCCCTGCATGGACCGAGACAGTGCGTAAAAATGTAAGTGTAGTGCACGATTTGTAGGCAACTGCGTACTTTACCGCTCGTTTTTCTTTATCACCAATGGAAATATAGGAGCCTCGGTAGAATTTTATTGGAGTGATGTATAAACACGCCGAGAAGATAAAGTGAACAACTGCGAGTCCAGCGAAGCTTTTATCGTCGGCATAACGTGTCTCTGTGTGTGTGACCCAGCGCACCAAGATGAGATGTAAGGGTCACGTAAATGTCCGTCTATTTATTGACCACACGTTTCACATAGATCGCTTGCGTTTCCCACATTTATGTAGACCCCGGATGTGCGACCTTAAGTTCGTTCGAAGCGATAAACCTTATTTATCCTGTCCCTTTATTGAATATTGAATTTTTGATGGATCCAGCGAAGAATATGTTTGTATTACCGGAGTAAGCGTCGCACCTACGCCCTTTTACTCGCCGACTGTTTTTTTTCTCCCTTAAGTTGACACAACGTTTCACTGGTTGGCACGGTAGGCTTCCTTGTGACGATTTATGTTTTCTCAATAATCATGCGTAGCTTGTTTTTTTTCACGGCTTTATCGTGTGGTAGCGCGGTATATGGAGAGATTCTATATATATATATATATATATACATGTCAAGTTCCTCGAAAAATGGTCTTTCGACTTATGAAAGCATCGAGTATATCGGCGATTCCAATACGATTCACGGACCGCGAGAATCAAGAAATCCTGATCAAATTTGTGGGATGCCTGAACATTTTTCTCACATTTACAATCTCTGGTTCAGGTTGATGCGCCGGGATTTTGCCGGATTAAGGAAAACGTGACCTTACATTTGGACAAAAAAGCAAGAGAGAGAGAGAGAGAGGGTGAGAGGGAGAGAGAGAGAGGGAGAGGGAGAGAGAGAGAGAGAGAGAGAGAGAGAGAGAGAAAGAGAGAGGGAAACAGCAAGATAGAGATATCGTGGAACCACACCAATGCCATTTATTATACAACCCGTTTTCCAGATGAGATTGTGCGACCCAGGATTTTCCGTGAAATGTCGCAGAGCACGACGAAAAGATTGAGAACCACACACATACACACAGATACACACCCACCAACACACTCACACGCGCGCGCGCGCGCACACACACACACACACACACACACACACACACACACACACACACACACACCTACGCACCTACACGCCTACACGCCTACCCGCACCAACACGCCCACCCACACCTACACACGTATACATCACGATACAGAACAAAGAAAGGTAGCTGATCCGAGAGCTCTGAGCGTAGTAAAAAGAGAGAAAAAAAAACTCGGGAAGAATAGGAACGAAATCGAGAAACTTGGAGCGTGAAGGATTCAAGCGGCGGTGGAACGAAGGGGGAAAAATACCGTCGTTCATTTGAAGAGGTCGTAAAAGGAATAGAAGCAAAAAGGCAGGCAGGTTGGCAGGTTTTACCTCACGCGGTGGCGGTTATAGGCAAGCGCAAAATCGATCAGTCCAAAACTTTTCGCCAAACTCAATTAAGAATTTGTAAGGTGCTAGTTAAAACGTATATACATATCGGCCATGACGCTGCAGAAGCAAAGGAACCGAGACGTCAGGCTCGCTGCATAGATCGGCCGCTGGTAGACAGTAGACCCTGACTCGTATCGTTCCCCGCCATGGGGCGTGTCACTTATGGCCTTTTGTTACTCAGTGGTTTATATATAACGAGAATTATACGTTATCGCTGATACAACCGTATCGAATGGCACGGGAACTAAAACGAACTTGAAAGTGAAGCTGTCTCGCCTGTCTCATTGCATTTGTCGAAGAATGGCCAGTGCTCGATTATCTCGTTCGTTTCGTAACGTAGGGTTCTATATATGGTTATAAGTTCTAGATAATGTCTATCAGGGCTTACTTCGAGGATGTTCTTTAAAATGTTTTTAACGAATCGGTGAATTTCGAGACGTGACAGTCTTCGGTATAACCTTGTTGAAAATATAGTCAAGTTTGTCTAAAAGTGATATAAAGGTGTACGAAATGTTGGGTATGGGGATAATAGGCTACTATGAGATCCTCGAACTTAAGTGTACTCAAAAACATATTTTCGCATATATACGAGTATATATATATATACTCGTATACTTACGACATAATACACCCGCATATACGTATATGTGTGTATTATGCTCTGTACAGCGTCCAGGCCAGCCTCACTGTAGGACCAATAATAATATTGGAAAAATACAAGTACCATGCGTTAAAATAAAAACCAATGTGGAGCAAATTTTCTCCATTGAAGTTGTATGCAAATATTCGAAAATAAATAACAAGCTGCACATGTTTGCATTGGCCGAAAGGAATTTTCCTTTGTCGGAACGCCGGGCTACAGGGCTATGGTTATCGTTATTATGTACTTGAGGCAAACGAATGGTGACTACACCAGGAGAGCGATGCAAAAACGGTGATTCAAAAAAATGCATGCTATTTCGATTCGATCCGTCAGAAACACGAATGGCAAAGCAGCCCATAAGGGATACGTCTGGTTTTCAGTATTATGAAGGGAGCAAGATAGAGGCGAGGAGCGGGAAGGGGGAACGGTAGAGAAAGGGAACTAATATATTTCATTACTTTTATCGTCCGACTATCCGCGCACGGAAATCCACGAAATGATCCTCCCTACAGATTGCCAGATTAACGATCCAGAAGCATGCAATCTCGGTATACGGCGCAACGCCTGGGCATGGAATTCATGCGAATGTGATACTTCGAAGACCTAACTTTCCACGACTATGTCCATCTCTTTTGGAATCACGAATGTGTACTCACGTTCACTCTATATCCGTGCATCGCGATTGCCACCGGACGAAAGGATATTCATCACTTGACGTGCTGGATCTGACGGCCACTCACATTCGTTGGCTTCCGAAGCGAGGACAGGAGGGGGGACTTTCTTTATTCTCTCATAATTGCTTGACATATAGGACGGTTGACCGTGTCTGGAGAATCGCCTGCCGAGAAGGGAGTAGCAGGATTGCGCAAACTCGTTCACGCGAAAGCACTAGACAATGACAGGAAAGATTGCAGCTATGCGAAGTAGTAAGTCAAACTGTGCTCGTTATGCTACCCGAAGAACTCTTGGTTACATAAGATTCAAGCTTGACCACTCGAGCTGACAATGCCAAATGAATGACTCAACGCTATTGGCCGAAATGCAAAACTCCTGCCAACCTCTGCCATCCGTATGTGACGTATATAGCGGAGTATCTTGAGATGCTCGTGCAATGGCACTTCGTCCATGATCCTCTGTCACGTGTGAGCCCCGTATACGTCTGGAAACAGCGTCGCCTCAATGGCACTAACTGTTAATGTGACTTGAAGTGAAGCAGATACAAGTTTGGATGTGTACGATACTGGAGATGAAACATGATCGATAATTGCCTAAATTCATTAACTCCTAATCTCGTGCTGAAGCATGAGAGTAGGGCCAAGGGATCCAAGGGCATTAAGGAGTTACTCGAGATGAAACTTGGTCCAACTATCCCGAAGTGCCCATCACGGTTCACGTCGCTTCGCCACTACGCGGCGTGAACGCAATATTTTCTTACGCTCGACGAATCTGTTGGGTCGAGATCAACGTTTCGTCCTTTTATTTGCAAGAAATTCCAACAGTCAACGAGATACAAGGGGTTTTGTAAGGAACTTTTGTATACGCGCGTGACTAGGAATCTTCTCATACATGCATGGAGGTACTCGGGAGAATAGACGAGGAGTTTCGCGAAACCAAAATGGCAGCGAGTAATTCGATTTATTCGCCTAGATTTTCGTATACGAAAGGATACAAGTATTTGCAAATTAGATTCGTCGCTCTGATGTTGATATGCACCGAAATAAGGAGCGCTCCTATTGAACAAAGTACGACAATAGATTTCAGCATAGCTGCGAAACTCGTGCAATCTCATCTACATCAACGACACTTCCATTTCCCGTTTCAACGCTTTTCATTATCGTCTAACGGGCGTCTTGGTCCGCCCGTCAATGCATGCTATTAACGTTAGTTTATTGTATGGTAAACAATGAAAAATAAATATGCGAAACACACGAAAGATCATGGGTATTGTACAAGATGTTGTATGGTAAACAATGAAAAATAAATATGCGAAATATACGAAAGATCATATAATATTGGTGAACCGATAATCATACACGGAGAGAATTAAATGTTAAAAATTACCGTGCAGTAACGGTAACCAGATGACAACCCTGAAACTTCGCTTATTATTGTTGGGTAGAACACAGATTTTCACGAAAATAAAATAAAATTTCTTCTTCAGATAGAAAATTTTACCAGATTTTCTAGTAAATTTCGACGTGTAACAAAATACGCAAAACTTAAATTTGAAAAATATATAATATCAGCGAAATTTTACTGTGCATTTTATTATTTTATTCCTTTCAGAAATGTCTATAAAAAAGTATCGTCTTTATAAAAGTTATTTTAAGATTTATTATAAAATTTAATGAATGTTATAGGAAAATGTATTGTGCTCTCGGTAAAAATTATCGTGCGCGCTTGGTTAAAATTATCGTGCGGTACGGTACGGGAATTTTGAGGCACTGCATTGTAAAAACTCCCCTTCATTCCTTTCACCTCAGAATGGTATGGGGGTATGGTGGTGGGGGTAAGTAGGGGAGCGCGATTTCTTTATGGCGCGATGGGACTTCCCAACAAAATTTCGTCTAAACTGCGTACATCGCCGGTTCAGTTTAGCCTGAAGACTCAGTCGCATGCAGTGTCTTGTTGCGAGAAAGTGAAACGTAGCGATCGTGTTAAATGATGACGAAGTAATATGTGCGCAAATTAGTCACATCACTCGAGCCTACGATGGTACAAAATGTATTATAAATAAATGTTAGTATTAAACGAAAAATAAATTCTAATGATTAAATTTGTCTCCTTATCCGTTTGTTGAGTATACCAATTTATATGGAAGAAAAAAATGTTCCCAACAAAAAACAAACAGCATTAATTTGTACCAATTTTTCAATAGTAAATAATATTCATTATTATTATTATGGTTATTGTTATTTCGGTTATTATTATGATTATTATAGCACCAGTTTTTGAAGAAAAAATACATTTTACTAAGGATTTCTTCAATCGAAGAATTTAAATTTTACCAGCCTTATAGGGAATTTTTCTTCCGAGGTTGACGCAGGTAAATTTTACTGTGCAGCACCGTAAAAATAACGTACGGCGCGGTTGGTAATTTTTAACCGACAGTAGGTAAATTTTCGAACATACATGCTAAATTTTACTGTCTCCAATTTTTACCCTTCTTGTATAGTAAAATTTGAACTACGTATTTGAAATTTTCTTTAACGTGAGTTAAAAAAAACTTGACGCATACGAATTATTATGTTTTTCTCACTTGTCACCACATTGAAATATATCACGGTAATTTTTACCGTGAAATTCACCACAAAAATTACTTTTTAATTCTCTCCGTGTAGGTCCAAGTAGTCGCGCACTGGCTCGTGCGTCCAATATCGAGGACGTGGCATTTTTATTGACTTCCGATGGTGCTGAAACTGAAATAAAGCCAAATATAGCCACTTCTGTTGACGCGGGTTTTCGACAGTTTCCTTGTGCCCTCGTGCAAGTGCAAGTGGTGCATCGGCAGAGAGTCCCTGTGGGGAACACTCTTGCTTGGTATCTGAGACACTGGTATAGTGAACTAAAAAGTGCAGGGTAAAGGTGCAAGGAATGATTTCGTAGAAGCCCGCAAAGGCATAGGAAGGAATCTCAAAAATAACATGAGAATATCATATTTCTGTGCGTGCAAACACTGTTCGGATGCAGCTGAGTGGGCCCATGGAATTGTGTCCACAAGTCACGGTGGAATAATCAAATTCCACGGATTCTCAAAAAATTTTGAATTCATTGCTCATTTTCGAAGTGGAGTAATCAAGTGAAGTCGATAATCACATTTGTCAATCCATCGGAGCGTCACGATGTGATAAACGACGATTAAATATTTCAGAACGATAAATAAAATTACAAAAGCGATGCATACGGTCCATCGTTTCAGGCGTTGGAACTACTCTAGAGAAGATGAGCAATAGATTCGTAAAAGACCGAAACGAGATGACCACCCGGTTAAAATATTGATTTACAGTATTACATGCCTCATGAGCATATTACATGTGAGCAGATTATATTTTACGGCGTAGAAGATTGCAAAATTAATCTGGAAGCTTCAACGATCGGAACGTTATAAGTTTATGACGATCGATCCGTTATGGCTGATTCAATTACGACGTAGTTCTGTCAGATTGATGTGGACATTACTCATCGAATGACATATTCAGGAGTTCGAAATAACCCCAATCGTGTTTACTGTACATAAATAATTCAACAGCATTCAATAGCTTATCCACGAAGTGTCCAGTGGATTGGTAAAAGCTCTGATTTAACAGCAACACTGACATCTGAGCTTCATTGCTTTTCTCTGGTCCTCTTTTTTTTCACCGGTCATAGTGATATGCAGGAATTTATGACTGCTGATATGATTCGGATTGACGCGTATCGACGTTTCAGTCTTTCAGCGAAATATCCATTTTGCCAGATAATATCAGATCCTATATCAGCACACTCTTCACTTATACATGAGAATCTTCATGAAACTGGCAGTTGTCTCTATCACAAAAGGGCATCAACTCGTTTACGCTTCAATCCGCGTGATCGAAGTACCTCTCGTTTCAATAAAATTTATTTGGCGCGTATCTTTTTAGTGTATGTTGACGACGAACAAAAACTTAAAGTAAACCTAAACCTGTTTGGTCAGCAACTAAGCTAGTTGATGACTACTTGATCCGCTAACTCGGTGACGAGGATCGTAGGGAAAACACGTTTATTAATAAACAACAATTCTTTACTAGATTCTTGTTCAAGGGTTATGAATTTGCTTACCAAGCTTTGTTCGCCGGAACAGTTCAAAGTAGTTTCGTGTTGGAGTTACATGTTGAACTTTCATTCCCCGCAAAAGGGTAATATCCATGCACAGTCGTTCTTTCGCGCTTGTTAGGCCAGATCGTTGAGAAACGAAGTCGTGGCCTTTTACCCCGTTTTTCACATCCCGGGAATAATCTCGTGCGTGCGGCTCAAGAATTGCCGGGTCTGATACGTTGACGAGTTAGCGTGTCCAGTACTACGCGTGCAATCAATACTTCTTGCACGCAACTCTCACACAAACAGCAGTCATTTTCATTTTCAACTTCTTGCCGTTTCATTTACCATTGGTATTTCTGACTTTCCCACTTCCTCATTCTCTCCCCGGCTCCCTTTCTTTCTCTCATAAGGAAATCCAATGGCCAATCTCGCTTACAGATCAAGCGTAAATCTGACTTAAACAATCTGTGACTACCAAGTCAAGAGCGCTTAGCAGTAAATTTGTGTTCGTCAGTACCTCTTGCTACGTTTTCCACTTTCCTGCACGATCAAATACTGTCCTGAAAGTTGCACAGTTTGATTCAAACTCTTTAGTGGCCCACATTGACCTTACCAGACTACACTTCCTTGCTAACGAATATCACAATGTTTTGATTTCCGCGACATGGTGCCCGACGACGTGCCCGCGTTTATATTTATTTTTCGCTAAGGCCTCGAATTTTGTCAGCATTACCTGGCATCTTTACAAACTCAGCAGAGTATATTTTACTAATCCTTTTCCAGGTTGGTGCTCGAGGCATCCAGGTGGATGCCTTGCTGCCTGCGTCCATCTACAGGCAACCCAGAGAGTTCTTGCTCGATCATTTTTTAAATTGTCTTATTGCATTTCTCCCACGAATTTTGTAACTACGGAACTGCTGGTGACTTGAATTGTAATTTACAAAGTTACATATTTGAATCCAAATACGTAAAAGATGTCGCCTTTTTGTCGGCTCTATTCATTCTAGATACTGCTGCTAGGTTCCACACCCCTCTGTTTGCCTCTTGGCTCGATGTCGTCCTAGTTGATGACTTTATCAAAGTTCAATGTCCTTCTGGAGTTCCGTACTCTTTTAAACTAAGTGCAAGTAGTTCTCCACTTTTACGCGACTACTTATTAACCTTTAAGTCTCTCTTTCTCTCCTCAAGTCAGTGGAAGGCGAACATCTTTATTTTATGTCAAGGGGAATATGATAATCACTCTTGTGATCGATGTCACTGTTAACCTCCCGTTGATACACCATCGCTGACTACGATTTTGACACTTTCAGCACTTATTAATGTCTGCATATTTGGTTTTGAGAAAAAATAGCATTGAATTCTTGTGATATATCATTGAAATTCTTTCATTTTTTGAAAAAGTGAGCATCTTATTTAAAACTCGTCTGGACCTAACGGCCCAGTATCAACGGAAAATTAAAGAGCGCTCGATAGAGTATGATCTCCCCTCCGAAATCAGAGTGAAATTTAATATCATCTGGAATCTGAGCCTCATATCGGCCGACCCGTTTCGTCGGGTATATGGACAAAAATAACACGAACCACTTTTGACGTCTTCTCGTTGCTCACGCGTACGTCGAAACGATTTTGTCGCCGCTTTTCGCAATATCATTGACTGACAGCAGTATGACGTGTCGTACAATCCTGAGTGTTTTGTTGTTCGAAATACGACGAGAATTGATGGGCTCAATAACGGGGTCACATACGTGTCAAAATAGGACTCTCCGCGTACAATTTGACATCGATATTCCTGATCCGTCGGAATCAATTTTCGTTTTTCGAGAGAGGCCAAGTCTTCTAACCAATTTATATGGACTGTGACACTTGAGAAAAAGAAATATTTACGCCAGTTTATCCGTTGAGAATCAGTACACAGTATAAGAAAAAGTCCCCCGCGAACATCTGTCTGTCTGTCTAAGAGCGCCAAATTCGATGACTACTAAAAGAATTTTTATAGGGTTTTTGCCATCACATAGTGTATTTCTCGAGGAAGGTTCAGGTATAACAATTATTTATCACGTGTACTTCATTTGATAATGCCAATTGTGGCAACATAGTCGCAGCAAATATTGCCGCCTGAAGAAGACATACTATCTTTACATGGTAATAAGCACATTACATTAACAAACGAAGAATCATCTGACGATCGAGATGTTCGTCTTTCTTTAGATCACAGAAGGGATTTTTCTCGAAGATAGAGAATCCATGACTGAACGCGAAGTCCGTCTTTCTTCAGGTCGTGATAGACATAGGTTTTCCAAAAGAGAAACAGCATCATGTGCTGAACGAAATCATTGACTTCTCGTTGACAGAATTGAACACGTTATTCTAAGATACTCATTTCATTTCATAATGATTATTAGTCACTCAAACCTATATTCGATACAGTTATTTTGATTTCATTCGCTCGTGTAACTAGATCCTTGACATTATTTCATTGGATACTCATTTTGGAAACCCCTTTAGACTGCCCTGACGTAAAGCAAATATGGCTCACCGTAGTACATCACACGCAAAAAGGTTTCGTGTATCGCGTGCTAATGAAACCGACCAAGAGACAGAATTTCCGATTGTCGAATGATAGGGACATGCTTCACAGAGAGCCAGAGAGTGCTCTGACGAACGAGATATCAGTCTTTCTTTAGATAGCAGTGGGCATATTCCACAAAAAGCTAGAGGGTCGTCAGATGAACGAGACATCTGTCTTTCGGTAGATGGTGATATGCATGCTCTACACAAAGAGCCCAATATCGTCTGACGAACGAGATATTCGTCTTCTCGACGGAACCCAGATGAAGCCGGGCCGGGTTGCTAGTTAACTACAAAGGGTTTTTGATTGAATCATATGTATTCTAAAAATGTATATATATATATATATATATATATATATATATATATATATATATATATAACGCGACGAACTGGTTTATTTGAAGTAGCCCATCGGATCAGACCTTAGCCCAGCTTTTGGCCACTGATCGCATTCCACGCGACAAGAATTCGGTTTCTTTAGAGGGAATCCAGTTATCCAGCAATTTTTTGGTTCTTCGTACGAGACGAAGCCGTAAGCTGAGCCGTAAGCACTGACTGCATCGACCGGAAAAAATGGTAATCGAAGGGAGCCATGTCTGCAAAATATGGCAGGTGGGTAGGATTGCTTAGTTCACTTCTTTCTAGTACTTCTTAACAGGTTGAACAACATGCGGCCTGTCGTTGTCGTGCTGCAAAATTAACTTGTCACAGCGATTCTCCAATTTCGACCTCTTCCGTGCAGAGCTCGCGTCAAACGCATTAGTTACAGTCGATAACGATCCCCAGTGATGCTTTCCGCGGTCCTTATTGCCCGTTGATAAATCACCACTTTGAAATACGTGACACCGTTTTTTGGTCGTTGTACTCGATGGAGTATGTTCACCGTACACTGCCTCCAGCAAACGATGTGACCGATTTCTTTGTTAGAAAATAATGAAGACAATTTCCCACCAATGTGACTTACAAGAAAAGGTTGGGAGGTCGATTTCTCCGATTTCGATGAAATTTGACATGCTTGTAGATTGGGTAAAAATATATTTTTAAAGGGTGAAACGCATCCTCGAAAATAGGGGTGTTTTTCGTTTTTCGTCGATAACGTTATCGTTCTCATTTCCAATGTATAATAAACGAAAAAAATTAACATTGTCGCAATTTGAATTTTTTTCATATCTCGTACCGTTAAAATGTTATCGGCGGAAAACGAAAATCACCCCAATTTTCGAGTGTGCGTTTCAACCGTTCAAAATCTAGTTCCGCGGACATAAAAAAAAATACGTGGCCTATTTTGAACCATTTTACAACATGCCAAATTTCATCGGATCGTCGAGATCGGCCTCGCAACCTTTCCTTGTTAACAAAACTTATCATTTTAAGGCCAATAAAATAGAAGACGTTAAGGCGTCGCACAAATATCACCTATGAGGGTTTAGCGCGAGTCAATGGATCTATCATCATGTGTATTGCCAATTTTTAATTCGAGAAAATAGTGTACCCAAAGCAATCTATTGGGTACGTGCGGTTTCTGTACGCAATCACCTCATACACATATATCCTTTTTTCGTTGGGGTACTTATGGGGCATCGTATACCTAAGAGAGAATTGCCTCGTCACGAAATCGAAAATATCATCAGTTGCCAATAAAAATTGCAAAAGTAGAACTTGTAAACGAAAAAAAAATACCTTTTGGACGTCGTCAGCGCACTGAATCCCAGTTAGATTTTCTGTCAGATACCATGGAGCCATGTGCTTTATAGTATCTGACTTGTGAGCGCGCGAACCGAATTGAAAAATTTAAGCCAAACAAAATGGAATTACAAGTTATCCGATACCGTTCGTTTTAACGGTGTAATCGCTTTTGTTTCCATTACGGAAGCGAACCGAATGTACGCAGTGCATGAGGTCGTTCGAAAGGAAAATATATATCCGAGAAATCGTCGCCTATGCGTTTTTCGTTGTTGCCGCGATGTCAAGACAATATACCGCGTCACGTCATCAAATATGGCTAGTGCTAATTTGAGGATCGCCAAGGCTGAAACATTGTGAGCCGAACATAAAACGCCACAGCCAGTTTCGAAACGATGAAATGGGCATTTGTTGCAAAAAAAAGGTGTTACGTCAAATAGAGATGTCTGATAATGGTTTCATTGAAGTTTCCCGGCATTTTGGTGGGCGATGCACGCGGCGCGATAGTGTTCAGTGGTTGATTTATCAAAAGAGCCTCCCCAGCACGATAACTGCGCAGTATTATATCGAAAATGATGGCGACGCGTAAAACTGTAGAATACAATCTTGATTACGGTAGCAAATGGGCAACCAGAGTTCGCTATAGTATCAGCACCCTTTACGAGACAAAAGATCACCATTGAGCTCTCCTGGATCCAACTGTTTCATTTACCGATGAGGTGTCAACTCGGCGTGATGGATATTAGCGGTTGAGCGTTTCTACGAACAACATCATCGATTTCTTCTTATAGAAAATGAAAAAAGAACGATCGATGTAATTCAACAGCAACTGTGAGCGTATTGCGAATCGCGTGCAATGTATTTCGCGATTGATGTCTGTAGCTCCGCACAATATCAATCTTCCTAATTCAATGGTTCGCGAAGGAGGCTGGACTCGTATTTCGAATCACTTGTACATACGTATGACTTCCATCTCAACGCCATTCGATACCAATATCGAGGCGCAACAGCAATAACGCGAACAATTTTACAAAATTGTCTACTCTGAATCAAATATAAAAATTTCTCCAATTCGCTTCTTCGGAACGTCTTTCCGGACTGAAATTGGATTCTTCCTCAACCTCTCGCTGTCGTGTGTCTTCGGAAGTTTCCGCCGGACATATAATCAGCTATTCTTAAGATAAGAAGTCGAATGATGCTCAGATTATTTCAATGCTGATCACCAGGACATTCTTCTGCTCTACTTCCATGACACCTATTTAAGACTATCGATACGCCAGGCATATTCTTGCAGAAGTGAATCTGTTATCCATTACCAGCTCTTCGTAGTTTCCCAAGTTTCCCAACCTATCGATTTGCTCTTCTATGCCATACGCCTTTTTTTGTTTCTTCTTTCCGGGCCACATCGAAATGCAACAGAGTGTGAATTACACTTGCCGATGAAAATTGCCAGGCATTTGAAGAACACTACGCGTATATTGGAAAATCGGGGCCGATAATCGCGCCGACGAGCGAAGAGAACGAGTCGGATCCAATCGTGACAGAGAGAGCGAGAGCGAGCGCGGAAAAAGAGATGGTGAGTGAGAGAAAAAATGCAAAGAGCAGGACTACGGAGATAGTGCTGTAAGCCGCATCGTCATCAATGGCAAAAGTCCGGAATATATATATACCGACACGTATATGTAGATTGTACGGGTATGCAGAGAGTGATCCGTCATTGCAGACTCAGCGGGATGTCAGGCTCGACGCGACGGCCCGTTTGCAATCCACGGCCACACCTGCCCTACCTTGTTGCCTCCACTTTCTAACTCATCTATCGCCATTAATGAGGAAGCCCACGTCAATCAACTATCGGCTTCGTTATATCGCGTCCGTAGTCGCGACTACTATGCTAACGCCATGAGGCTAAAAGTCCCTACGCTTCGTCACTGGTGTGTATGTGTGTATGTGTGTATGTGTGTGTGTGTGTGTGTGTGTGTGTGTGTGTGTGTGTGTGTGTGTGTGTGTGTGTGTGTGTGTGTGTGTGTGTGTGTGTGTGTGTGTGTGTGTGTGTGTGTGTGTGTGTGTGTGTGTGTGTGTGTGTGTGTGTGTGTGTGTGTGTGTGTGTGTGTGTGTGTGTGTGTGTGTGTGTGTGTGTGTGTGTGTGTGTGTGTGTGTGTGTGTGTGTGTGTGTGTGTGTGTGTGTGTGTGTGTGTGTGTGTGTGTGTGTGTGTGTGTGTGTGTGTGTGTGTGTGTGTGTGTGTGTGTGTGTGTGTGTGTGTGTGTGTGTGTGTGTGTGTGTGTGTGTGTGTGTGTGTGTGTGTGTGTGTGTGTGTGTGTGTGTGTGTGTGTGTGTGTGTGTGTGTGTGTGTGTGTGTGTGTGTGTGTGTGTGTGTGTGTGTGTGTGTGTGTGTGTGTGTGTGTGTGTGTGTGTGTGTGTGTGTGTGTGTGTGTGTGTGTGTGTGTGTGTGTGTGTGTGTGTGTGTGTGTGTGTGTGTGTGTGTGTGTGTGTGTGTGTGTGTGTGTGTGTGTGTGTGTGTGTGTGTGTGTGTGTGTGTGTGTGTGTGTGTGTGTGTGTGTGTGTGTGTGTGTGTGTGTGTGTGTGTGTGTGTGTGTGTGTGTGTGTGTGTGTGTGTGTGTGTGTGTGTGTGTGTGTGTGTGTGTGTGTGTGTGTGTGTGTGTGTGTGTGTGTGTGTGTGTGTGTGTGTGTGTGTGTGTGTGTGTGTGTGTGTGTGTGTGTGTGTGTGTGTGTGTGTGTGTGTGTGTGTGTGTGTGTGTGTGTGTGTGTGTGTGTGTGTGTGTGTGTGTGTGTGTGTGTGTGTGTGTGTGTGTGTGTGTGTGTGTGTGTGTGTGTGTGTGTGTGTGTGTGTGTGTGTGTGTGTGTGTGTGTGTGTGTGTGTGTGTGTGTGTGTGTGTGTGTGTGTGTGTGTGTGTGTGTGTGTGTGTGTGTGTGTGTGTGTGTGTGTGTGTGTGTGTGTGTGTGTGTGTGTGTGTGTGTGTGTGTGTGTGTGTGTGTGTGTGTGTGTGTGTGTGTGTGTGTGTGTGTGTGTGTGTGTGTGTGTGTGTGTGTGTGTGTGTGTGTGTGTGTGTGTGTGTGTGTGTGTGTGTGTGTGTGTGTGTGTGTGTGTGTGTGTGTGTGTGTGTGTGTGTGTGTGTGTGTGTGTGTGTGTGTGTGTGTGTGTGTGTGTGTGTGTGTGTGTGTGTGTGTGTGTGTGTGTGTGTGTGTGTGTGTGTGTGTGTGTGTGTGTGTGTGTGTGTGTGTGTGTGTGTGTGTGTGTGTGTGTGTGTGTGTGTGTGTGTGTGTGTGTGTGTGTGTGTGTGTGTGTGTGTGTGTGTGTGTGTGTGTGTGTGTGTGTGTGTGTGTGTGTGTGTGTGTGTGTGTGTGTGTGTGTGTGTGTGTGTGTGTGTGTGTGTGTGTGTGTGTGTGTGTGTGTGTGTGTGTGTGTGTGTGTGTGTGTGTGTGTGTGTGTGTGTGTGTGTGTGTGTGTGTGTGTGTGTGTGTGTGTGTGTGTGTGTGTGTGTGTGTGTGTGTGTGTGTGTGTGTGTGTGTGTGTGTGTGTGTGTGTGTGTGTGTGTGTGTGTGTGTGTGTGTGTGTGTGTGTGTGTGTGTGTGTGTGTGTGTGTGTGTGTGTGTGTGTGTGTGTGTGTGTGTGTGTGTGTGTGTGTGTGTGTGTGTGTGTGTGTGTGTGTGTGTGTGTGTGTGTGTGTGTGTGTGTGTGTGTGTGTGTGTGTGTGTGTGTGTGTGTGTGTGTGTGTGTGTGTGTGTGTGTGTGTGTGTGTGTGTGTGTGTGTGTGTGTGTGTGTGTGTGTGTGTGTGTGTGTGTGTGTGTGTGTGTGTGTGTGTGTGTGTGTGTGTGTGTGTGTGTGTGTGTGTGTGTGTGTGTGTGTGTGTGTGTGTGTGTGTGTGTGTGTGTGTGTGTGTGTGTGTGTGTGTGTGTGTGTGTGTGTGTGTGGGTGTGGGTGTGGGTGTGGGTGTGGGTGTGGGTGTGGGTGTGGGTGTGGGTGTGGGTGTGGGTGTGGGTGTGGGTGTGGGTGTGGGTGTGGGTGTGGGTGTGGGTGTGGGTGTGGGTGTGGGTGTGGGTGTGGGTGTGGGTGTGGGTGTGGGTGTGGGTGTGGGTGTGGGTGTGGG
>OX632358.1:29303681-29788681 GCA_951751655.1 Ophion costatus
TTATTCGCGATAAATTTTTAGATAGATTCAATAATATATTGTTCTCGGCTAACAATATATATTTTGAATGAAACGAAACTTTCAATTTTATCATGTTAAGAGTCAATAGCGTTTTGTTTGGACTGATACATTCGATTATTTACACCAACAATTTTACCATTGAATCGACGATATTTCATTCAACGACACCAATGATATTGGATCAATGATTTTTTTTCTCAGTGCATTTTTAAAAAATAAAACATCGTTCAGACTCAGATAATAAATAAAACGGAAATTCTGTAAGTAATTTATTCTTTCTCTGCGGCCCGGTCCGAAATGGCCCACGGACCGGTACCGATCCGCGGCCCGGGGGTTGGGGACCACTGGTTTAGAGGCAAGGAATCCCTTAAGGCCATTTATCACAGGCTGCGAAATTTCGACGCGGTCACGGTGGTGTTGCAAAACTCGTGGTGAGCCGCTACAAACTACCACCAGATGTCGCAGCATCCGTCGGCTACTCACACTACAGCGAAAGGGAGAGGCCAATAGACGACGGTTGCCGCAAGGTCGTGTGTGATGCGTGTGCATGTGTGTACGTTCACCATGCGGCATCGCCGCCAGTGGGAACACTTTGTACTAGATTTTCACAATTGTCGATAACATTTTGAGCTCTGTTGATACAGTTTTGTTGGTTTTATGTAAAAAAAACGTCTAAAGTCAGATTTCTCCGTCATTCTTCCATACAATCAGTTGAAACAATGATCAAAATGTGAGTTTCTTTACTGTCGACAGTCTAGCGGTCTTGAAATTTGCATGAACCCGGTTATCACTTAGTTATTCACAATTCATCCTATGGTAAATACAATCTGCAAAGTATTTTTCTTAAAAATTTGGAAACATTGACTCTCAGGCTCTTTGTTCAAGAATATGACCTGTACAAATAAATGTTAGCTCAATTGATTGTATTGTTCGGACGAAATTAGGGTTGAAAATTTCAAAGCGGTTCGAACGTGCAATACACAACCTCAAGATATTCCTTTTACCAACCTGAATATATTTACCGATTAACTGACTTTCGTCTACAATAAAGTAAAAACATATCCCAGTCTATTTATAAAATTTGAAGTCGAGTTACCGAACTTTTAGAAAAAAAAATACGGCTCTAAAAATCGTCTAATTAATACGGCACTTTATGAATAATGAACCCCCTGAAAACAGGGAGTCACCGAATGAAATATTAATGAAAGTATCAATGATAAAACCTGGAAAAATGTGAATGGCAACAGAGTTTTCGTAGACCCAACTTTTCAAAGAAAGTGTAAAAATGTCTAAATCTTCTAAACTGCGCGATTTTTTTAAATCCAGTTTGTCGCTGGGTGTAGTCATTGTTGCAATTTATTTTTTATTAATCACCATTGTAATTTACCGATAATTGTGAAGGGCCTATATATGTATGTTACATACATCATATATATATTGCATAAACCGATAATACTAGACCATATTTCAAAATCACGACAATGATGTTGTCATGGAAACGCGTCATTATAACATCGCAATTTGAGGCTGAGTACTATGTTCCTCTTCATTAAAAAGGATGTCATGTTGTGATCAATAGCTCACTTATCATTTTGAGCTGACACTCTTCATTAAAAAGGATCACGTTGTGATATCCATGGCTAATAATTGTGTTCGTTCGACTCATTTTGGTTTCGAAATTGCCAAAGGGGTTTCTTTTTGTCTACATTTTCGATATACAATTGAAATACAATTGAAGTACAATTGAAAGATGTTTTGCTGATATCTTCCTCAATAAAACCTCAATAAAACGAGGTTAGGATGGGAAGCTAAAAATTTTTCCAAATTACGCAAGTATGAATCCTATGAAGAAGATAGTGCAATCTGGCTAAAGTGGCGCTTCGGTCAAAGCTTATAATTCAAATAAATTGTCGGAAATAAAAGAGTTCTGACTCTTTTACTCTCCGTGGATCTTATATCGCATATGAGGTAATGATTCGTGCACTAGCAATTTGTACGGCGCACAAAAGCTCCAGAACTTTGAAATTAGTATTTAGGCTGCGTAGAGGGCAGATCATTATTGTAAGATTGAAAGAACCAGGGCGTAATAATTGCGACCCTTATGGTCCCCACGTAAAATCTTTATCCCGGCTAACGAAAGCCTTTAATGGACGTTCTCTCTCTTGTAATGAAAATTCTCTCTTTAAAATTAATAATAAGTAACACCAAATTCAAAATTGTAAAACAGAAGTGTCATTTTTTTAAATATTTAAATCTACTTATTTTCCGCTGCCCAGAGGTATTTTTCCCTCAAGATTCGGCACCAGAAGTGCTTATTCAAAGTACCTATACAGCGAGAGAGCTGGGTTATTTTTTACCAGACGTTTTGTTGATCTAAGAATTGAAGCGCTCGCTTTTGAGTATACGTTTGGTACATTTATGAGCTCACTCGAAAAGTTCGAAAATCATGTGCGGTATTGACCTGAGTGTTCTTTAGTAGTTTATAAGAGGGTGTAAAGTTATGATAAGAGCGTCTTGTATCTTGACTGCCTTTACGGATCTGCGAGAAGTTTTAAGACGGCAATTTCTGAGCATGGAATGTCGATGTAACAATAATGCAGATGCTTTGGTATTAACCTGTTGTTACTTATATCGCGTGTATGTATATATATATATATATATATATATATATATTATCTTATCTTTTAGGATTATCTTCATTATAAATCATTCATTATAAAAGATAAATAGGATTATCTTCATGAATCCTATCTGATTATATATTACGAAACGAGCAAGGGTTGATTTTGTGTATGCATAAATCTTATTCAGAGGGCGCGTTCAAAGATTTCGATGATATGATTATTAGGTGTTTTCAATTATTTGCTCATCCGTCATCGTTTCAATTCCGTACAAAATATTTAGAATTCTAATCTGACATGAACAAATAATCGAAAACCCTCCATATTCAACTATAAGTGGTGACTTATAGTGGTATTTTTTTCCACCCGATTTCCCATCCTTCGTACATGTGCAAATTTTCATCCGCATCAGATGAAAATTTTCAAAGATACGCATTAAAGAATTGCATTTTTGCAATACACAATATAAAAATTTGTTGTTTTCAATATAAAATCAATATAATCAATATAAAAAATGAATATAAGATCGTCCTCGAAAATTAAATATTATTTCAATTTTAAATTGCTTCGTTTCTCGTTTCGTTGAAAAGTTATCGCAGAAAAACGAAAAACGGATCCAATTGTCAGAAGTGCGTTTCACCTCTGAAAAATGGGATTCCGTCGATATAAAAAAATACGTGTCGACTGTTTTGACCCACTCGACGAACGAACCAAATTTCATCAAAATGGGAGGGGGCATCTCGCAACGTGTCATTGTTAGTTGAATCTGGGGACTGTCCTGACAACAACCTTCTATCCAGTCCACAAAATGTTGTGAGAATAAACATTGCCCAAGCTGTTTTGAAACTGTTTAGAAATGGTTAAATGTTTAAAAATGCTTCGAGAAACGACGCTAATGCAGTTTCTCATTCAGCAACATCGCTTGTTTCATTTCCAATTAAGGAAAGAGTCTATTAAACAGCGTTGACAAAGGTTGTTTAATAGACGACAGCATATAATATAAAAACATCGGGGCCTACACAATATCGAGTATGGGGACAATACGCTACCATAAGCATGTTTCTAGAATTATGTTCCGCCATCCCTATATACAATGTACTGTTTATAATGAAGCGTTTCTCCAGAGTTGTTATTTTTGTATCCTGTTGACGGTAGCATAAAAGGGGATTCTCATTATTTAATGCGACGATCCCATAGAAACGTGAATATATTCATCCACATGCGTACCATAATTTCCCAAATTATGGCATATTTATAGGTTCACCCGTCCATAATTGCAACGTCATAAAGAATGTGAGAGAAAAATAATACGATAACGGAATGGAGCTATCGAAATCTCTATCGGAAGCCATTTCATTACATATTCAATTGGAATCGATCGATGTCACGAAAAGAATAAAAGGTTCAGTATTATATGCTGAAATACAATAGATCGGTGTGATAAGAAACATTTCGAAAGAGGAATTCCGTCAAGCAGTTGCATAGAAATTTCTATTTTCGCAAACGGTAGGCTCGGTAACATAATTGGAAAATCGGAGCAATTAAGTGAAGATTGTCAAAAACGATCGTGCAATTGGTCTCATCGATGACTTCCACTCTTAAGTCCCGGTAAAAACCTGAACCTAACGGGTTATATCTAGTTGTAACGGTCAAAAAGCTAACTTTTGCGATTTTTCAAAAAAACATTGCGATAATCATTTTCACTCAGATTTTTGCGAAGAAAAATGGGCATCATTGTTTTTGCGAAAAAATGGGCATCATACTTTCGCGAAAAAAATGGGCATGATTTTTTTGCGAAAAAAACGGGCATCGTACTTTCGCGAAAAAAATGGGCATGATTTTTTTGCAAAAGAAATGAGCAGCAGCTTTTTTTGCGATAAAAATGGGCATCGTTCTTCTTGCGAAAGAAATGGGCATAATTTTTGTTTTTTTAGGGAAAAAAATGGACATTTTTTTGCGAAAAAAATGGGCATCATTTTTTTGCGAAGAAAATGAGCATCGATTTTTTTGCAAAAAAAATGAGCATTGATTATTTTGCGAAAAAGATGGGCATCATTTTTTTGCGAAAAAAATGGGCATCATACTTTTGCGAAAAACATAGGCAAAAAATACGAATGGATGGAAGATAATTCCAAGATTCATTAGAAAATGTGTACGAAAAACTACCCGTTGTGAAAAGCTGGGTGTTGTATTTCTTATCGATCAGAGATGCTGCGTTATAGAGCAGCCTAATACTCTACGTTTAACGGAAGCAGGAAGCAATAGCGTCACGTGGAACGAAGAAGCTCGCAACCCCTGTCCCCTTCCCGCCAACCCTGCAAAACCGTGTTTACCCATGCTTGCGATCTATACACAGAGTACCGATACCGCAATCACGTAATGTTGAGGCTTGCCGCACAACCGGTTCAGCAGGGTTTGTATTCGGAAGAGAGGCAGGAGATTGGGCCATAAGGGGCGGCGGGGCAAGCAACGACGACGATGCTGAGTTTGGTTGATCGCCTCGTCGCTCTATGTAACGGAGAAGCGAATTTCGGGAGACCGCGGCGCTCGCGTAAACTGAGGAACAGTGTCACGTGATCATCCCCTCGTACACTCTATAAACAGACACGAATGCCCGACCCCCTTTCCCCATCACTTCACAATCACGATATTCCATTTCTCGAAATGGGTGTAGATGGGTATTTGAGCAAAAAATCACTCGCATTCAATCACGTTGTCGTCGGTTGGTTTTTTTTTTGCATTTCTAGACTTCCACGATTTATGTGAATTGCAATTGCGCGCTATAGCCGTAAGTAATTTCATACGGACGCAGTTCTTTGCGAGTTGAGAAGCACTTGGTGCCTCCATCATTCGGGTACCTGCTATATTCTAATCGACTCTCGGGTGGTTTGCAAATAATTACCTACTGCATACTATGATTGGTAAAAAAAATCTGCCGTATCGTGCTTGCACGAGGGCACAGGGAAGCTGGATCAGATGTGGGACTACGAGTAGCCATATTTGGCTGACTCGGTTGTGTCGTCATTGGCAACTCGCGCGAAACCCCGCTTAAGTGCCCGCCTTCGATTTTGTTGAAACACATAAATGTGATAAAGCGACGAAAACTATTAGACACGTATTTTTTTTATCGGCGGAAAAACGGTTTTTAGGAAGAGAAACCACCCCTCGAAGAAAGGCGTGTCACCCCTAAATTGTTTTCAATGCTTGTATAGTGAAATTTTTATCGATTTACATTAGAAGATATTGTGGTTTTTGTTTTACTCAGATCGGTGGAGTGCTTTTGTGGGTGAAACTGCCAAATCAACCCTCGACACGCCTTTCTTCGAGGGGTGGTTTCCCCGGATAATACCGTTTTTCCGGCGGTAAAAAAATACGTGTCTCAGTTTTCAATGCTTCATCACACATGTGAGTTTCAATCAAATGGAAAGTGCGATCACCCATCCGGCTATTGGCCACGGACAATGCCGACATTATTATTTATGCTTCTGTAGGGGCTCAATCTCTTATGGAGTTTTGGTCACATCCTGCATTCCTTACATTTTGAAAGTACAATGAAAAGGTAACAGTGTAAATGGAAAGTATCCTCGTTGAAACTAGCCAGGGTTAGCCCTATGTATTTTTCCGGTAAAATGGCACTTACTTTTGCACGATTCTTCTTTTTCCGGCCTTACATCTTGACGACTCTCATCCCTCGGGTAAATTTGAAATATCCCTGCCATACTGAATATCAACGGTGTACCAGCCCCAACTCACTTCCCTTGTCTATACACCCTTGGTTTCCGAACAAAAGAAGTCGCACAATAGCTGCTGGCTTCATTCGCGTCTTGGAGAAGCAGTGTGGAACCACAGAGGGCGAGAGAAAGAGAGAGACAGCGAACCCTTTCAACGAGATTTTCGGTGCTAAAGATTTTCACCAGCAACGTCCGTCATGGAGCACAAACTGTTCTCACTCGTGGGTGGATATTCGAGGTGGTTGTGACCTCGAGTTAAGCAGTGGAAAATGCTAACGGAATAATTCACACTGGAATATGAAAATATGAGTGTACATTTTGAATATAATGTATGTACGCACGATCTTTGTTCATGAAAGTGTTGGTTCTTTTAACGTTAAAAACTGGCGTTGCCTTGTCACATTCATTGTGGCATTGAGTTTGCATCGCTGAAACTCCATACAAAATCAGTTAAATGAATAAAGCTGGTAATGAAAATAAATATATCTTTTTTTCATTACATGAAGTTGATACTGAAAATAAATATAAATTTATTTGCATTAAATGAAGTTGGTAGTGAAAATAAATGTATATTTTATTTTCATCAGCAGCTTCACCTATTTGAACAAAGTTTTGAAAATGAATTTGTATTCACTTTCATTACCAGTTTTATTTGTTAAAACAAATTTTTGGAAATACGTTTATATTGATTTTCATCACCAGTTGACGGCATACCCTCAGCTTCAACTACGTTGGGATCCGTCCGATGTAAATTTACTCCCTCAATACGACTTTTTCTTTTCGGAGGGATTGTGAAAAATCTTACATAAGATATTCCGAACGGTCCGGGCTACACCATTAGGTAGGATCGCTCTTTCGCTCTCTCTCTCTCTCTGCCTCTCTCTCACTCTCGATATCCTCCCTTCCATTATTAAGGCATTCCTTTCGCGGAGGGCGATATTTGTGGGGGCAGAAGCAGCGCCCTTTTGAATAATCGGTAAATTCCAGTGACCCGTAATAAAAAATAAGTTACAATCAATTATTATACCCAACAATAAACTAGAATTAAAATATCTCGCGCAAATTTAGCAGATGTCGAAATTTTTATATTTTCAATGACAACGTGCGCCTACGAAAATTCTTCTGCTAGTCACATTTTTTTAAGTTTTATCATTAATATTTTATTTAAACATTTGATGAGCCCTTATTTTTATTATCGTTACCGAATCTTTCAATTTTCTTATACGCATGGAGCAGTTTATATCAGACATCCAAAGCTATTTAGTGTATGCATTATTAGATAGTAATATGGCCAGCGTGTCATCTATGGCTTTGAAGATTGCATCGTTGCGACGCAACGAAAATTTGTTTCTTTCCTAAGTTTGAATTTCGATTAATATTTTTTTCGTCTGCCATCGTGTCCCGGATCAAGAGTTTCACGTCTGCCATCGTGGCCACGTCTGCCATCGTGGCCCGATCGAGTCCTACCTGAAAAATTCGTAATCAACGGATGATATTGCATCGACCAGGATGTCGACAACTCGATTAGACCGCTATATTCAGATTGGCCCTAGTCGGTGCGGCACCAGACCTGAAAATGTGACATTGTTCATTTCTCGCTAAAATCGATTGAGCAGGCCCTTGGTTGAGCCAAAATCATTTGATGGCCATGAATTTCCCAGTCCTAACTTGGCCTAGGCCTTATTTGTCATCTCCATAAAGTGCCGTGTAAATTAGACGATTTTTTCAGTCGTTACTTTGTGTCAATAGTTCGATAACTTGGCTTTCAACTTGACCAGTATGCTGGCATGTATTTTTACTTCGTTGTACACGAAAATCAGTTAATTGTTAAATACTTTCGTCCGTAAAAGAAACACCTTGAGCCTCCTGATCTATTCATTTTTGTTAATGTTTTATCTCGT
Source organism: Ophion costatus (assembly GCA_951751655.1). Lineage (NCBI taxonomy): Eukaryota > Metazoa > Arthropoda > Insecta > Hymenoptera > Ichneumonidae > Ophion > Ophion costatus. The sequence goes on from OX632358.1 coordinate 29,311,956, forward strand.
TTTTACATTTGTAGTTTTACGTATTTTTTCCTTTGATATTTTGTTTATTAAAAATAGTAATCTGTGCAGATAACTTATGAAAATGCGAAACACAACACAGCTCCTGATGATGATTCGTAAATTATTGTAAGTTCGTTTCTGTATTCAATTGGTTTATTAATTAATGTTCGTTTGGTGTTGCCGTACGGTAGTTCAATTCAAACGTTATGTTTCATTGTATGCTTGTTTACTGTAATTGTAATTAACTACATAACGCAACGGTAAATGGCCTAAACATATTCAACACTATAGGCTGGGTTTCTATAAGAGATTCATCGAAATTGATGGGGTGATTCTCTAATTATAAAGTCCCAAACGTTCCAATAGACAACTTCTTTCAAAATATGATTTTTCTACTCGGTTCGGTTAATAAACGATCGGTACAAAATTGTTGTGAAAATAAAAAAAATTATAGAGGATACACGCCTCACAGTTTTATTATATGCGCAGCTTATCTGGATCTTTTTCCATATCCAGCTTCAAAATTCATTCAAAAATAAAAAAAAACGAAACGTTTGTATAATTATTCTAGCTTGAGTGAATGTGGAGAAAATTCATTCTCATTGTATTCCAACGTTTTAAACTTCGACATAATTGTTTTCCCGGCAGGTGATCGCATTACTCTCACTAATGGAACTGCGAAGAGACGGGCTACTCGAGTTTTAGTTGAGTTCGTCGAAAGCTCGTGTACGAAAGAATCGTTGAACAGGTACAACTTCATGCTGCCCGGGTGAAAGTGTGTCGGAGAAGATTCTGGCGCTTTGCCAAAGGTTCCAGCGACCCATTTTTACGTAAGAAAACTGCCGAAAGACGTTGTTTCTTTTTTCATATTCGTCGGAACAAAGGCTGCCAAAGACCAAGAATAGACATGCCCCAGACAAAACCCTGGTGCAAAATGGATGACAAATTGCGGGGGGATATTGCCACTAGGGATAACGATTTATCGGGTGTTTCCCTCTCTAGCTAGGATGAATTATTTCGCTCGGTGTTGGATACAAAGTGCCGTGAATCCTTGTACAGCCTGATAGAGGTATTTATCTGTTTTTGCGATACAGTGCGACTCTGCGTCGTTGAATAGCTCAATAGCTAACGTTATTCACATCGACACCTCGATATAATACATTCGCCTTCTCCATCATAACCCCCCCGGTTGACTGAGCACCAACTCAACTGGATATTTTGACGATACGTACACACGTCCAAAAAAAAACCACTATGACGACAAAACTTGCTCAGAATCACGCCTTGGCGTATCTTCGTTCGGCGTTGCCAATGGAGAGTAACGAAGCGTTGAAAATACGACAAACCGATAGAAAAGTTATACAGATTGGGATGGCGTGACGACGCAGGCTTGGCCGGAATCGAGCCACTTGTCGTTTCGCTGCTAATTGGCACCCAGGCTGTTCATTCGTCTCGCAATTTAGTCCAGTAAAAGAGACGAAAACCCAGCACTTTTAGCGTAGAACTAGAATTTTCGACTGAAGCTAGATGATTGCATATTGAAAGTAACCCCAACGAAATGTTGCCCAACTCGTCCCGACCCTAAGAAATAGGAGTCGAAAACTTAAAAATCGGCGTATCCCGATAATTAATAGCCCGATCAGAAAATGTTTCAAACAAAAGTTGTTTCGAATAATAAAATACGAATAAAGTAATCCGACGTCCAATACCCTATCTTTGAAAATAGCTGCACAAAAACGCGAGACCACCACTGACCTACTTCGTTCGCACGCGCATCAACCTCGAATTTTTTAATCGTTTTTGGGCCGCTATTTACAAAGATAGGGGGTTGGACGTTAGATAACTTTATACCTATTGTCTTATTCCAAACAACTTTTGTTTCAAACCTTTTTTGATCGGGCTATTAGTTATCGAGATACGGCGATTTTTGAGTTGTCAACCCCTATCTCTTAGGGTTGGGGTGAGTTTAGGGGGAACATTTCATTGGGGGTTACATTCGGTATGCAATCATCTAGCTTTAGTAAAAAATTATACGCTAAAAGTGCTGGATTTTCGTCTCTTTTGCTGGACTAATTGGTTCGATTGCCATTGGGGTTATGTACCAATTCGATACTGCATAGTTCGAGAAAGCTGCTATCACTTTTGTACCAAGTGGCAATAAAAAATAACAAATACGCAATTGAATTTGAACGTTTGGTACTTTGCTCGTGGAAATAATTGATATTACGATGGCGATGTCGTTGAAACACAATCGACATTGCTCACCATTTAATGGAAACCTAATTCAATGAGTACAAATATCGACGTTAGTGGACGCGTAGTCGGTGTGCGGCTTTCGCAATCTCCCATGTCAGGCTTCATTGGCCTGGGCCAGTATTTACATCAGATGGGTCACCGCTTAGCCGTGCATTGGCTTGCGCGCCCGCTATCGAGTGGCAAGCACTTTTACTCAATTTTCAATGTTTGCGCAATTGGAAATCAGTGAAAATGTAGCCGTATGTATTCGCCAAGGGGCTTTTCACACTTTCCCGGCACCCTCGTGGAAAAGCGACAGTCGTGTATCAGAAACGAGGAAGAGAGTTCGAAACTCGAACATGTGGAGGTTCTGGCAAAGCTGCAAGGGAATAAAATAATAAAATCTGAAAGTGAAAAGCAAACTCAAGACATTATTGTTGGCTAGAGCGCTGTTTTGGAACTGATTTTCAGAATGTAATAACTCAAAAAATACACATGTTTATTGATCCTTCAAGAAATGTACAAACTAAAAAAAATGGTCATGTACGTGTTTTTATAACTATGCGCGGAAAACGCCTATATAAACGCATAATATATATATATTTATATATATATATGTGTGTGTGTGTGTGTGTGTGTGTGTGTGTGTATATATCAATGCTAAAAGTTAGAAAAATGTTACTAGCAGAAGAATTTTCATATCCGCGACTTTTCAGGTCAGACGCAAGGTCGTTGCGTCTGACCTGACCCCCCGAGCCTACGCCTTATCATTTCGACAACTCGGCTAATTGTATGAGTGCTATTAAAAGCTTTTCACAGACGTAGGGGAAAGGTGTACAAGTTGATCCCATTCGGTAAGATGATCATTTTCAATAGCGACGAAACGTTTAACGCTATCTAGTGATATTCTTTGGTATATCGTAGCCCCCCTCCCCCCTCCCCCCCAGCAGTTAGTCAATTCATGATGGCGATATGAGCGACGAACTTGTTTTGACGGAAAAAAAATTCTGAGCTGTTAATCTGAGGCAAGGTTGACTTTAAGCTTAAGTAACTTATATTGTGTACTGTCAGTTGCAATTATTGTTGTGCTTGTGGCTTTGTGATATGCTCAATTTGGGTTTCGGTTGGCGTGGTAACAGGAATACTTATATGTTATGTTACTGGGAAACGAATGAAAAAGTTGCGTTTGAGACAAAATGATTCCCCTCTAGGTGTACAAGATGATCCCTAGGGACAATCTTGTACAAAAATAACGGACCTACTTTATTTTTGTTGTATAGATTGTCTCCTTTTGTTCAAACTGCAATGCTAACGTATAATTGATCTTACAAACCACAGTTTATAACCTAAGTGATTTAAAACTGGCTGTAGAAGAGTGAATTAGATTCATTCTAGTTGGGTGAGATAAAACTTACAATATAAAGGTAAAATACCTATAAATTCAGTTTATGTTGTATACCTATGATTAATATATATATAAAGGTATCGTAAAGTCGAGCAAATTTTAATTTACATTTACCTAATTTATCCAAAATTTATAAAATCCCAAAATAGTGGCAAGATGACCTCGGGGATCATATCGTCCATACCCTAGGGATCATCTTAAACACCGGGGTATCGAAGATGATCCTTATGTGAGGTAAATAAAAAGAAATTCTATTGAAACCCTAATAAATTGAATATTTCGAATATGCCAATCGAAACATAGATAAATAGCTTTCAGATCTTAATTATATTGAATATCTTTGAAATTGCGAGTATTCTCCCTTAAGGGGATCATCTCGTGCGCCTTTCCCCTATTCAGAAAGGTCTGTAGCATAATAAAATTTGGAAAATAGCGATTTTTTCAAATTTCCGCCTACCGCCTCAATTCAATTTCATTAACGTTCCCTGTTTGCTTATAAAAAAAATATGTCGCTTTATCGCTCAGGTCCTTATATTCGTGCGAGATTCCCTATCGGACATATCACGATTTTACGGATCCGAAAGAGTCGTAAACTCTGACATTGTACAGGAGACGATGCCATTCTCCACGAGGGCGTTCATCCGCTGGGCACACCTCGTGTTATGTACGCTTTAGGTGTATGTTCTACCAGCAGTAAACGCTGTAACTACAACATATGGACTGCACCTAAGGTGTATAATGCGCGACGCTCAGTTGGTGCATGTACATAATGGAGTCGGCGGTGTTCTCGCAGTATAGTGCTCTGTATTAGTGCTTGTCCTGCGTCACCGCTGCTCCTGGTATTTCGCGCTCGCGTTGACTTGGCACACGTCACTTAAGTCCGTGACCAGTGAATACTCGCATATATTCCACGGTCCGGCGCCCTATATGTGGCTGCGTGAGGAAAGTGTTACGGGCCTATGAATAAATCAAGAAATTCGTGAATACGTGTGGAAGGGAACGAGCACTGTGAATGAACGAGCGAAACAATAAATGGATTGAGCAATGAGCGAACTGTACAGTGACGAAATAAATGTACGAACGATTGAATGCGATGGAATAAAATAATGGCTAGATGAATAGATCCTCTGGTTGGACAGGTTTATTACGGTCCTTGCACGTTTGCCGTAGGCTGTGCCCTATCATGCCTGATTCATCGCTGATCCCGAATGCAGATTACCAAGAGGCTTACATCGAGATGTACACATAATTTACTCGATCCTACACGTTGCGCAAGTTTCCATCCATAATCGATCGCAACAGGGCCGTGGTCCCCACTCCGATAAAACGAAAAATCCGCGTCGGGATGACGGAAAAGAAGAAAAAAGTATGGCGATTGATCATCCTCTCGCTCTGATATACGGAGTTTCGGAAAAATCCACTTTCCATCAATGACGACAAGGATAACACAGAACATTTGATGCCGCAAAACAGTAAATTTTTTTGAAATCTCATCTTTATACTGATTCTGATTCTACATTTTATTGAAAAATTCAAGTTTCATTACATTACTACTACTTCTACAGAGTAAGCTTCTTTTTCATGATTTTCTCTAGCAGAGCTGTCGAGGCAGTGATGCATCAGACTCCAAACGTAATCAGCCATCACGTGTTTGCCATCTTCTCTGATACGTACCTTCCATGATTTTCATGTCTTGGTGGACGCGTTCTTCTTGCTCTTCACTGAAGGAGCCAAGATTTTCTGCGAATTTATCTTGATCCTTCATTTCTAATTTGTTTCATGTCTTCGTGTCTTCACGTCTAACTTGTTTCTAATTTTATTGAAAAATTGAAGTTCCATTACATATTTCTACATGCGGTAAGCTTATTTTTCATGATTTTCTCTAGCAGGGCTGTCGAGGCAGTGACGCATCAAACTCCAAACGTAATCAGCCATCATATGTGTCCCATCTTCCCTGATACTTATCTTCCATGGTTTTCATGTCTTGGTGGAAGCGTTCTCCTTACTCTTCACTGAAGGAGCCAAGATTTTCTGCGAATTTATCTTGATCCTTTATTTCTAACTTGTTTCATGTCTTCGTGTCTAATTTGTTTTTTATTTTATTGAGAAATTTAAGTTTCACTACACATTTCTACATGAGGTAAGCTTCTTTTTCATGATTTTCTCTAGCATGGCTCTCGAGGCAGTGACGCATCAAACTCCAAACGTAATCAGCCATCATATGTGTCCCATCTTCCCTGATACTTATCTTCCATGATTTTCATATCTTGGTGGAAGCGTTCTCCTTACTCTTCACTGAAGGAGCCAAGATTTTCTGCGAATTTATCTTGATCCTTCATTTCTATCCCGAAATAAGAAGAAAAGCGCTTTTCACGAAATCTGTAATCGTTTTTATAAAATCTTGAATAACATACTCTCGGCATATGTAACAAAATCGATAAGGGAACGCAAGCGAACCTAAACAAGCTCGTCTTCGCTTTGCTGCCGTAAGCATATCACTAAATTCATTGATAACAGCAAATGATAAGAGCAAAATCAAAATTCTCAAATGAACTGCTGACTACACTCATTACGAAATTGGAATTCATTCGAAAACTCTGTGTAGTAACTTGAAATATAGGTTAGTAGAGGCCGCACCAGTACTTGACAAAAAATCTAACGAACTTTGCGAGCACCAAGTTTTCGTTTCCTGACTTGTGTAATTGAGATTATTGACGTTGATTGCGTCAAGTCTCTCGTAACGAAATGATTTCCTGCCTATGCAAAATCGTCACATATCTTTTCAGCATCGTGCCAATAAGTCTTTCTGTCCAAAGAAATGGAGTCCCTCTCGGCTGCGGGTTCCCGAAAACCCGAAGCGGACCTAAACAAACCTGTACATCCCCAGCTTGGGGTACCACTCGGCAATCCCTCCGCTGTCTATACTACGCCCTGAAGGATATTGGGCAGGATTCTTGCGAAAGATAGTGCCCGGGCTCCTGAGGGATACTAAGTGGATTCCCGTGGGATTGGGGCATCCCACGGTGGAGGGATTCCCGAGGGACACCAACGGGATTAGCGACGATTGTTTGGGCGATTCTCGACGAACACGATGAAACACCTTTCGACCCTGAAACGAAAACTGTAGGGAGAACAAAATTTAGGCTCGGAGGAAATTTGCCGTACGGGCACGTGCACTGAGAAAATTCATACCATCCACCAAGCCTGCTTTTGATAAACCAACAGCGGCTAAGTTGCTGGTAGGCGGAGCCTCAAAAGTTCAACTCGATACGAAGTAAAGTCGTTTCAACGACGGGTCATTTCGTACGCGTACATACTCTGTACGCTTGGAGAACGAAAGGCAACGAGAAAGAAAAATAATCATAAAGAAATATGACGGCTCGTACATAGCGCCGTAATAACCGTACAAGACTAACGGACACCTTTCTTTTTTTGTAACGCAACTTCCGCCTCCTTCCGGCGTATATTTATTGGGTACAGGCTCAACTTGCTCATCTTCAGAATAAATAGAGGGTGGCTGGGACATGGGTGCGTGCGATTGGTTAGCCCGCTTGTGTGTGTGTGTGTGTGTGGGTGTGTGTGTGTGTGTGTGAGTCGAAAAGTGTGGAAAGGGAGGTGAAAAAAGATGAGGGGCTGAGCAAGAGAACGCTTTCAACCTTATAAAGATAATGTATCGGCCTGAAGGCTTTATGAGTTTTCGGTGGTGCACGCCTTAATATAGACGTCACGTGGTGATACACCCGCAAGGCTCAAATCTCGTTCCAGCTTTCGTACAGGATATTCGCAAGGATAGCCATTCATATCGTCCACTGTCAAACGAAAGGGCTTAACCAACGGCGAGTGTACACGTGAACTTTTGGTGATTATACCCTTTTTCGTAGGGACATATTTGTCGGTTGACGAAGGAACCAAGATTCGAGGCAATTTTTTTGTATTCATACGCTTGGATCTCCGATGTCCTCTTTCTTCCTTCGTCATTCCCTTTCCGTCCACGCCCGTTCCTCGCCTTTTCTCTCTCTCTCTCTCTATCTCCCTCACTCTTCTTTCTTCTCCCTCTCATCCCCTTCCCTCGCACTCTGAATTTCCGTTGATTGTATGAGATCGAAAAAAATATTGCCGTCTACATTTTACACCGAGGGCGAATATCTCGTACTCGAATAAACATTTGACATTGGGGAGCGGGCGTCGCAACGATGTGTATACGTCAGTAAGGCGAAAAAAAATCGTCTGCCTTCCGGCGCGAAAAAGGGGAAAACGCGAAGAATCCACGAGAGAGGCCGGGCTAAGCGAGCGATATTGGAAGGGTAACTCGGTGCCTGACGAGCTAGAGACATTTTCCACTCGCTTGATGCCTCATATTCTACACTACGTACGTGCTTTAAACGTAAATTATTTATGCAGTCTGACGGTGGCCTCGGCGATAAGCAAAAATTTCATTCGGACAATGCTCGAAATAGCGCTGTGTGTGGAGATCTGCTTGGGTTGAAAAAAGAAAAAGGTAGGCACAATGAAGCGAAATCAAGAGAGCTCCCTGTGTGATTAAGCCCATGTATCGCACGCTGCGAAATTTCGATGCGGTCACGACGGTATTGGAGAATTCGTAGATTTCGGTTGCGAGCCGCTGCAAACTACCTCCAGATTTCGCAGCAACCTTCTGCTACTCACGCTATAGCGAACAGTGGAGGTCCAATAGATGACAGTTGCTGCATATCCGTGTGTGATGCGTGTATTCGGGTGCACGTTCACCATGCAGGAGCGCCGCCAGTGGGCAAACTGATGCACTAGATTTTCAGGATTGGCGATAATATTTGAGCTTCGTTGATACTATTTTGCTTGTTTCATGTAAACAACTCTGAACCCCAATTTCTTCGCCATTTTTCCATAAACTCAGGTGAAACAATGATCAAGATATCAGTTTCTTTACTGTCGAGATCCTGAAATATGTTATGAAATATGCATGCATTCAGTGCATCTGTTAGTAATTGACAATTCACCCTACGGCAACTACAACCTGTAAAGTTTTTTCAACATTTGCGGAAATGTAGGTCGTCAAGCTCATTCTTCAACATTATTGCATGTCCATAATAAATTACATCCCAATCGATTGTATGGTTTGATCGAAATGAGGGTTCAAAATTTCGAAGGGTTCGGAGGGTGTGATCCATCACCCTAAATATAAATCAGGGAGTGGATAAAGAGAGAGAAAGATAGGGAACGAAAAGCAAACGATGTAAACGCGTGGGGAAAAGAAATGAGAAATCATTTCCCAGGGTATTTACGAGAATATCCGAATAGCACATTTTTCTTGATTGAAGTTCGGAGCCCGGAGACCATCATCGGGGCCGCGGTGAGGGCTCGATTAAATATTACGCTTGTAAGTCCTTCCGCTTCTCCTTCCTCCATGATTAATGCTTCTTTTCTCATTAATTGTTAGCGCCTCGAGCTCTCGGGGAGATTCATGAAGGATAGTTGAAAGCCAAATCTCCTTACGATGATATCTGGCCTGCGAACATTTCCGCTGTACACGGTTCCAGCCCTCCATATTTCCATTGGATGGACGAACATAGTCCGTGGCGTTTCGATCATTTTTTTTTTTCATTTCCTCGTAAAGTAAAACCGTTTCTGATTTATCGAAAAGTATGGCGAACCCATCTACACAAGCAGGCTAAAGAATATTTAAATATAAAACACACTTTTACGACTCATAGAAAATCGTTTGTACAAAAAATCAAAATCCTTCCACGTACGTGTAAAAAAAGAAAATCATTTTCCACAATAAAATTTCATGGACATGAGACGAAACCTGGCTTTTTTTGCTACTTTTTTTTACCTCGGTTCAAGCACCAACAAAATGAATTTCAGCGATGCGGATCGACCGTCCAACCATAGCTGTTTTAATTCCATAACCGCTTCACGAGACTCTCTCGTTAAATCGTGTTCCCAATAGCTCGTCATACCCCGGTAATTTCATATAGTCGATGATATTTGACGTCAAAGTGTCCTCAATGACATAGTCCAACGGCAAAATTAATGTGATATAAAATCATGCCAAAACGAAATTGCCCTCGACGACGCATACGGACAATGAATATAACCTCGTTGATAGACTAGCCACTCATATCGATCATAAAAATCCTTTGAACGCTTTATCCTCTCCGTGTTTTACGATGTGTTCGCGTACTCGCGTATGTCTACATCTACACGTAAGTACGCGATGTAGTTATTCCAGCCAGCTGAGAAACGCTGGTGCGTGACTGGAGATTGATGTACGAAAGTGTGCGATACACGGGGTACGAAAACACCGCGACTTTTGCTCTCGTACATAATATAGTAATCTCATCTTACGACCAACTTCGGACATCAAGACGGATTCGTGTGACGCTTGCTGGTCGGGAATTCGCTCGTTTTTTTTTTGGCAAACGACCAGAAAACCACCCATGACTGTGTACTTTGCCGAGCCCGCGAAAAAACTTGAGTCCCTCGGTCGATTGAGTATAATTTTTGACCACTATTCTAGGGCTTTCGAGACCAGCACGAGAGCACGAAATTCACGCGACAATCCCATCGTATTCGAATAATATATCACGCAGTATACAAGATTTCCCTTTAATATATCTAGACATATACCTTTAACGCATCGTAGTTTTGATTATGGACTTCAGTTTCGCTTCAGTCACAGACGGACACACGTACACATGAAGTCGTCATCACAGGTCCCCTGATAGACCACTATCGCATATATCCATTATACGATAATATAAATATATCGCCTATATGTATTTCAGCATTTGCTATACTGCTATGTATAGAGCAAATGGTAAAACGTCGGGACGGGGAAATTCGTTTCTCGAACTCGGCGTGCTACCAATCATAATCGTCGAAGTTCGGTGATGCGAAGTTTCGGAAAAGTGGGAATTCGTGTACCCGCGGAGAGTTACGTATAGCCGGGAGCACCTGGCCCAGAGTTATAACGTGCCGGTTCCAACACATACACACACCACCTCTTCAGCTAATGTACTATGACGTATAGCTTAGTATACGAGCGGATATATGTTCTATAGATGTGATTTTGTGCGAGCTGGAATTGTTCTTGTAAAAAGCATTTTTGGATGATTCTCAAAGATTATTACAATGCCAGAAAAATTCTATTGATATAGACTAGATGCCGCTATTTGGTTTTTTTTAAAATTTTAACTAACTCGATTCTTCGTGAAAATAAATTTTTTATATTGCATTCCCGTATTGGAATTATTTGTATTAAATATATTTATTTGGTCAAATCAAGATCTATTATCGTCTTATAACTAAATATACTATTCATTCCTGATAAATCTGTGATTCGGTTTCATCTGTTCGGAAAACAGTTTAGTTGAATCCACTAAATTTATATATTTAATTTCTTTTACATTAATATTTATTATAATATTTGTAGAGTCAAACATTTTTCGATTCGATTAAATTAATGGTATGTCTATATTGCATCACACACATCAAAGGTAAAGGGGGGAGATAGAGGAATGCTATATATATATATATAGGTTATATTTGAAGCATATTAGCATATTAGCAAGCATATAGCACGATACTCGATAAAACTCTCTGATTATTACAATGATGTTAACTAATTGATATAGTCTATGTGATATGACTAATAATTATAGGAATTCGTTTCAAAATGATTACGGTAGAACTATAAATTGATTATTTCATTATATTTTGGCTTTACGAAATATTTTATGCTTATAGGACGCATGGTTTTGCAGTGTATATTGTAAGCCAATGAAGATTTATTCAAATCGACTCTTTTATTTATTTAATTTGCCTATATTCAATATTTCAAAAGAATATCTGAAACATATAAAACAATATATTTGAAACAAGTTGGATCATAGTAGGCCGTGAGACAAGGAAAAAACGTATTTGATTTAAATAGATCATATTTGAATTAAATATTTATTTGGCAGTGTAGTATCACCAGTCGAATATGAATATGATTACCATATTTCGAAAATCTTGACATTGAGAGTACTTCCTGCAAACGGTCGGGAACCGCTGATATAGACGAACTTTGTTCTTCGAAAAAATCCGAGATATTGCAAGCTTTAGAATGTTACTTGGTAAAGGTAAATACTGAACATTTGCTGTAGTTTTGTTTCCAAGCTGGGCATCAATTGCTTTCACTGTACTTTTGCTTTGTACTGTTGCGAATTCAATTGCGATCGTGTTGCTCGTGGAACTGCGAATAAAAATGCAAATTAAACTTGCAGCGTATACACTCATTTATTTTTCTGGCTGCCTTTCATAAATTAAACGGCGGGTAAAAGTAATTCGTCTTGTAAACCGAAACTGAAAATAAATGAAAGATATATTAAAATATATATATTTGCGTATGTGTGTGTGTGAATTTTTCTCGTTTTGTTAAGGCAGCATTCTAGTCTAGAAATTTGAAAAAATCAATTTTTTTAGCATTTTTTTAAAGTATAGACTCTTAAGAATATATCGTCAAAAGAACATTTTGAAATTCCCAACATTTACGCCCACAATCGAGACAAGAATAGGATCGACTGATAGGAGCTACGAACTTTAGAAGCTTGTAAAAAACTAAAACCGCACGCAGATAAGAATAAGGTCCGGAAAATCACAATTTCGAATTAAGTATAACGGTACTGAAATTGTACTCGAAACTTTAGACGCCTTTTTCTCGAAACTACTTTTGTCAAGCTGGTTGACATAACATTTCCGGTTCTATGCAACCGATTGACGTCAAATTTGGTACGGACCTTCAGTATATAACCCTCTACCTTCTCCACCTCGGGCATAGAGAAATTATTATTATCACTATTCTGAAAAAATTAAAAACTGAAAAATATTGGACGAAAATTCACTTTTTGTTCAGACAGTCGCCATTAATTTTTTATTTTTCTTCAGTACCTGTCACAATGACATTCTTATTGATCAGCAAAATTGGTTAAATTTCCGTTCCAAACGAATGAGAGCTTTGGAATCATATCACCCGTCTACATTTTTCACGGCCATATTTGAGGCCCATACCTTTTGGATTTTTACATTTTTTTGCAACTTCTTGAAACATCAATAAAAGGCCTGTAAAAGGTGGATGTAAAAATATTTTTCTTGTCAAGCCCGAAAAAAACGCTCTAAATTTAGGCCTCTCGACTAGTATACTGCTTTAAATATATGGAATGTTAGCTATCAGCATATCTGGCTGTCGGCGTACATTTATGTAAATATGCTTTCATTTATACAAACATGATTCTGAAGAGATTCGAGTTTACACAATGTTGAGCATGGGGACTACGAGGACTAGGCTTCTATGAGGACGATTCCCTAAACTAAATATCTTTAAAATCCCGCTGCCCCATATATAGTATGTGTGTGTGTGTGTGAGTGTGTATAGACAAGTGCTCTGGCCACGAACGCATCCAGAGTTCGACGAGATCACCGTGAGAGATCCCACAGGAGTGCAGAGTTTTCATGCCGAACCGCAGTAGAATAGGTTAGTATATACATAGACGCCACTCACTCCCTGGCTCGCTGTGTCTATCGGTCTCTCGGTTTATCGCTCTCTCCCTTTCCCTCTCGCCCTTCTGTCCCGGAGGTATAGACCTTGCGACCTCGGAAGCCATTGTTCAATTCGATCGTTGTTAATATGTAAAATTCGAATTCGATAGCTTTCCGCCCTCGATATCGAAAGGGAATGACCTCCCACCTCAGCTTGGATAGATATTTCGAGACCTTTCTTTTTTTTTTGTCCTCGCTGAAATCTTGCTTCTCTCTGCAGGATTGCGCGAGGTAAAAGAAAAATAGCACCGCAACACGCGTGCCAGCTGGTACATAAATGATTTACCACAAAGGGATTAACAATTTTCTCAGCTGAACATTTGAAGAAAAAAAGTTTTATTCTCTCTGTCTTTTACTGAATTCTTCTGGAGGAATGAAAAAAGGAAAAGTTCACAACAGATAATGGGCAGATCACACCGGCATGCAAAAAAAAAGATTAATCCTGTTGACAGGTTATTACAGCGGAGAGAAACTTTTCTATGAATAATGCACAGAGGCGCTGCTGCTTCAACGTTTTTTTTTCTTCTTTCAATTCAAAATGGAAACGGGTTTTATTAGTTGATGCATGCAAGGGACGCTTCACCGACTACATTATCACGGAACAACCATTCTCCCGCGCGTTCATCGCTTATTTATAACTAGTTAGATTGCGCGTGATGTGCTTTTCATCACTCTCGCGATGCGATGGGTATACCGGAGTGAGAAAGGACGAGAGAGAGAGGGATAGAATCCCAAGGGTTCGAGTCAGTTGAATCGCGTTAATTGATAAATCATGACTGAGTGAGATCGCCTAATGTGACTTTGCCGAAGCTCCGTGTTTCGTAATTGAATTATCATTTGATATGCAACGGCGCCAAGGGTCCCTCAAAATTTCAACGTAATCTCCATACGAGTAGGCACAAAAAGGCCTGAACAAGGTGGAATCTTTCAAACTACGAAACTGCACAATCTACAAATTTCCTCCGAAGTGACAAACGCTGAGGACTTTCGACGTCGTGCATCTCTTGGTCTGGTACTCCATCGGTATTTGCCGACGTTACACCCCTTCGTTGGCATTGACGCAATAGTGCGTCAAATAATTCCGTGCCCTGTGTGGCATTGACGCAATAGTGCGTCAACCTTTATTTCCCTATTTAACTTGCTCTGACTTGAAATCGGAGCCTCACTCGGGGGTTTTTGGGCTCGCTGAATCCGAATTTGAAGTCAAAATTTGACAATTCAAAATGGCGCCGCCAATACGGTGGACAAAAATCAAAAAACTTTACTCGATTGAGATGAAAATTAGTACTCCGGGATTTTTGAGGTCGCTTATTACGAATCCGAAATTTAAATTTGAAAATTCAAAATGGCGGCGCTAGAATGGCGGACCGAAATTAAAAATTTTACTCGATTTTGATAGAAATTCGCACTCTGGGATTTCTGAGGTCGCTTATTACGAATCTGAAGAAAAAATTCAAAAATTTTTAATGGCCGATCTAATATGGTGGACGAAACTGCAAAAACAGCTTGATTTGGATAAGTCTTAGTACTCGGGGGTTTTCGGGGACGCTGAGTGTGTTGCTGAACTCAAAATGAAGGAATTTTTCATGGTGAATTCAATAACATGGAGCATGATACGATAAATAGGTGGAAATATATGAAGTTTGAGTACCGAGTTTCATCTAAATCAATCTGTATTATTTGTATTTTCATTCGCCATATTTGTTCGTCATTGTGTATTCCTGAATTTTGAGTTCAGATTTGTAATCAGTATCCTCAAAAATCTCAGAGTACAAGTTTTCAGGATAAAAAAATGTTCCAGCCATTTTGGGAGCTTTTTGTCGAATTCTCTCTGCCAACGGGGTTAATTATTCTTTTACAGAGTGCAAATGGTTGGATGTCAAGATGCGTGTTTCTCTTATGTTTAGGTCAAGTTTTCTTTAATTTTGCAACGTGCTCCCTTCGTTTTGCAACGTGCTTCATCCCTTGAACGTTTTCGGTTGCATTTTCCGCGCCAATTTGATTCGGATTTTTCTTTAAAGGGAGGACTCCCGAAAAGGTTGTGTTTTTCGATTTTTTTGGTCAGCTAGGTTATTTATTTGGGATTTGGGAAATATTACGTTCCTAAGCATACATTGAACTTATTTTGTGGGAATTTTTATTTTTGTTAATAAAAAGAATTATCAACGTTATCGAAGTATAATAGAGCCTCTGTGTAGAAAATGTGACCTAACGGCCGGATGGATATCTTGACAATGGTTGGTCCGGAAAATAAAAATGAAACAGTTTTATAATCTATATAAATATAGTTCTCGTTGTACGTGGCTGTTTTTTTAATTACAAAATAGCGGTCGTTAAAAAAAGTAATTTTCGCGAAATTTTTACTTATATTCGGGGGCTCAAAAAATACTAAATTAAAAAAGGGCTACAATGGTAACTACAGTAATTATGGAAATTTTGGTATTTTAAATTGAAAATCGGACAATTGCGGCAGACTTATGATTCCGGCCAGGTTGAAAAAAATCTTTTCGAGAAAAATGCAATTGAACATTTTAGAATACGTAAATCGTTGCGCTACCTGCTCTCACTAAATCGTCTATAACTTGGTCATCTTTCAATATATTTACTTGACATTTTTTTACATATTCTTACATATGTATACTTTGCGAAAATGCAAGAAAAATGATTTTTTTTTCATCCCATGAGGTTCAGCTCTTTCGTAAACAAAGTTTCAAGAACTTGTCAGGGATTTCTTTACCGATCGATTGTGTGTCATTCGAGCTCAAGAGGTAAATACGGAAAGGTTAAGAATGCAATTTCATCTCTTTTCCCTATTTTTCTTACATATTTTCTAACACTCTCGCTCGCGTGAACGGCGCTTCAGAAGAGCCCTTGGATATATTTGAGTGGCTTGCGAGTTTAGATATGACTTCCGTGCGGACGTTTATTATTATAGGCAGACAGTATCTCGGAGTTGTTGGTAGCAACGTAGTTTCCATTCTCCCATTGTGTATTGTCGAGTTAAAGCTGATATATGTCGTCAAAAAAACCGAAGTCTAGGACTGTTTCGAGAAGCATAAACTATATATATATATATGTGCGTGCGCACACACATGCTCGATATTTTTCTCAAAATGTAGATTTATGTCCTTAAAAAACATCTCAAGAATATATTTAAATTTATTGGACTATTTAAAATGCGAATTGCGGTCTGCATAATTCCCGCGAGTCACCAACGACGATGAGAACACGTCAAGGGACACAGCGTATTACACCTAAATTAATACATGAAATAACTCGAAAAAATTCCCAAAGATGGATAAAAATATGAATAAATTATTGTCAGAGTTGCGGAAATTTTCTTTTTTTTCGCAAAAAAAAAATCCAAAAGATCATCTTATTTTCGGTCTCCTAAAGTGGTTGACTTAAGTGATGTTATTTGTCCCCACACCATAACACATTTATCGATATTATCAGTATTTCATAAATTCACTGAATTCCATTACAGTCAAGTGCTTCGTCAAGTGCAAGAATAGTAAGCTTCGAATACAGGATGGCTTTTGTAAGCTGCACATTATGTACATTTTTGATATCCAAAGTGTAGAATCTCGAAGATCCTACTACAATATTCGGACCCAGCTTTTCCTCAAAGTAGATTTATCTTTATCCTATTATAAGCTCACCATTCCCATATAGGAAAGTTTTAATTCCATAAATTTCGCCACGAAATCGTGACGTTTGAATATTCAATACTTCTTGAAGCATTTCCGCTTCCGGAAAACCACAGGGAAAATGTTGGACTTTAATCCAGAAGATTCGTACGAGACGAAAACTCAAAGTGAAATACATTTTTTAAATACATAAAACAGCATCGACTTTGCTTCTATCGAAATAAAAGAAAAAAGCACATCAGTTCAAACTTCGTAGTTGATATATTCTCAAACATTTTCTGCATTCGTATGAACGTAACGATGTGAGCGAACAATTTTAAAACAGTACTCGAAAGACCGACATATCAGTCATATTCGTGCATCGTTTCGATGAGTAAAAAAGATATCGGTCATTCGCCCGACGTGGGCTTTGAATTCATAGATTGGGTATCGATTCTTCAACTGTAACCACACTCGATCCAACGTTCTCAATTTACGACACTCTGTTATTTCGGAAAATTGTTGCCGCGATGCTTCAGCGCTGAAGGGTTACAAAGGATAAATTTTCTGCGCAACGAACAGACTGACTCGGGTTATATAAAGTTACTACGAATTTCGCTTTATCGGGCCACAATTTTCACAAAGACAATGAATTTAAGTGTATGTCTGCCGAATCCAGGTTCAATTAAAAATGGTTCTGCCTTTCAAACCACGTTACTACGTGAATTCGGTCGTGCAAAGGACTGTAAGAATATACATTACAGGAAAACAATAAAGAAATACACTAGTGGAATTAAATCCGGACATTTTTCAAGTTTAAAAAAATTGATCAGGGTTCTTTAAATAGCATTGATTGATAATAACTTTGAATAACTTTGAATTGATAATAAATTGATTTATAATCAAGTAATCAAGATCATAACTTGATTTATAATCAAGTAATCAAGATAATGACTTGATTTATAATCAAGTTATTATTGACAACTTGATCTATAACAATTTTGATTGATAATGACTTTAAATAGCTTTAATTAACGTTAAATAGCATTGATTGATAATTTTTCAGTTATAATCAATTATTTTTTATATTTTTATCAAAGTAGGCTCATCGAGGCAAATATTAAGTAGAAAAATTACAGATTGAAATAAAAACATCACGATGTCATTTAAGCGTAGCAGGAGATATTTTTTTGCGTAATTATTTTAAAAAACGCAATTTCTATTAAAAGTGTCCAGGTTTAATTGCACTTTTTTTAGCATATCATGTGTTTAGAAAAACGTCGACAATCAACAAATTATATCGAGTACTTGGTACTACAAATATAAAGCAGAAAAATCAAATAAATGCTCGGTTGCTTTTTTTAATTTGAAAAGAACATTATTATAATTTGCAAAATATATATTAGGTCAGGCAACAGCGAATTTAAAAAAAAATGTTTTTCTTTCGTCCCTACTGTTCTTACTCGACCAACTTTGCAAGACGAGAAAAGATATTGGTCGTCCGATTATTATTCAGTCCATGAATAGCTTCGTACATACATCGCCCCTTGAATTCGCAACGATAATTATCCTCTCGAAGACACGACTCGAGCTTCCATTCGTCAAAAGTATAACAGGCTGAGTGGAAATTCTTGATAAGCTCGCCAGTAATAAACGATCCTGGTGGACCTTGAGACGTTCGCAACCGACGAGAGACCATTATTCCGAGCATTTGTTTTCTTCTATCGCAAAAACACATTGTACGCTGTATAAAAAAGAGGGGCCGCATAAAAGGGTGGAAATGATTTTAAGGCAATTGCGAAATCACGCAAACTTTGCACAAAGGCTTAAGACAGTATTGTTGTCTAGAGCACCGTTTTTGAGGTGATTTTTTATATGGAAAAACTAAAAGCAAAATATACATGCTTATCGATCCTTTAATAATATGCTCAAACTTTGGAAAATGCGCTATCGTGTACTTGCGTACATTCTTTTGGAACGGTGCACGGAAAACGCCACCAATCGGCAACCATTTGTACCAAATTCAGCAACTAAAAAAATTCACAATTGCGGAATGCTAAACTTCGATTATTACTTTTTCCTCTTTATCTGACCATTCTACGACTTATATTTTTGAAAATATTCCGACCCAATTTTGCTACAGTCTGACTTATTTTATGTTAAATCAAAGCACTGATGAAGAACCGAAAATAATTTTTTTTGTTTGTTTTTATTTTTTTGTACATTTTTTAACGGTTGAAAATGTCTTCGAAAAAAGGGAGTCCTCACGGTATACACGGTTGTGGCCGTGAATATTGTCTGAACCAAACTTTGTAAGCAGGTAATTAATCAGCATAAAAGCCGCCATCTTGCTATAGAGATTTCTTTTCAATTTAAATTGACAAAATGGCGGCCGTTTGAAAAAAAAATTGGAATTTAGCCTATTTTTTGACAGCTTTTCATTAAAAAAATGAAGATAAAAAAAAGCCTCCATAGCAAGATAAAGAATGGCATGAAGAATGTTGTGTAAAAATTGAAGACGACGGATAGCTTGAAAACTTTTCCTTTGAGAGTGTAGACTTTTCATATAAATTGTCGACTCACGATCAATCGACGATGCCAGGCGCATGTTTATCACCATCTATACTATCAGATAATGCAAAAAAATCGATATTTTGAAAATTTTACATTGTGATGATCCCTTTAAAGGTACATACGCGTTTGAAGTTGCTGCGTCTCGAGCACACTCCTTGTAATTTCTGTAACAAGTCTAATTTTATGAGTATCATTAAACGGCTTTCACATACGTATTCAGAAAGTTCTGTAGAATAATAACAATTTTTTTGTTTTTTCAACGATTTCTTCAAGTTTCTGGACAACAATACCTACCACCTTACAGTCATCCTGAGATACAGGATGTCTGCATTTCTAAAAATGAAAATGGGCATTGCGTAAAAAGAAAAATCGAAAATTGGTAGACTACCCCCGGGGAATGTCTTCTACATACTCGGAGAATAGTAAGACCGAGGGAAGTAACAATGATAAATTCATTACCCTCTAGTGCCCCGAATGACATAACGGCTCTCGTACACGCATGAATATTAGATGGCTTGCTCCTCACTTTGCAGGTCAAGTCTCGTTTCCGTACTCACTCGATCGAGAAACCTTTTCAACTAATTCTATTAAAAACGTTACATACAGATAATCTGAAAGAGTCATTTCCTAAAGATACTTTGCACGAATATTTAATGAACTTTTCTTTAAAAAGTCCACAAAGCCCTTTCGTTTGATTTTAATTATTTCCGTACTGTCTTTTAGCCATCTTCGAACGGCAATTGCAAATACAAATACTTCATTATATTATGGCCAATATTATAAATAATATGATACTTTAATAATATATAACAACGTCTCATATTATAAATAATATTATTATATTAAAGTTTATACGGTATGTCAATAATTCAAGACGTATGATAAAAACGAATATTGCCAAAATTGGAACAACATACTATTCATGAGAAATCCAACATAATGGATTTAATTATCCTGTAAAATTATGTTAGTTTTATTTAATAAATATAACTGTAATTTAATAATCATGTAAAAAGTGACCAATTACTATTAAAGTCTAAAGAACCCGTCCATCTTCTTCACGCAGTTAGTATTATGAATGTCGTCATTTCTCAGGAATTACTTCCGGCGTTTTTGAAATACCACAATTTCCGGATGGCGACGTCCCTAATCACGAGTACCCAAACGTGTCCACGCGATGTCTATCACGTCACACTGCTCGTGTACTCTATGCGCGGTCTGACTCAAGTGCGATAAACCACTAAAAGTAGTCGAAGCGGGTGTTGGTCAGACCGCTCGGACGCGCCCAGCGATTTGACTCAAACTGTTGGCTGGCAGTTCTCATCCGTGAATTCTCGTGCAAATATGGGCGGTGAAGCCCGCAACGTGTATTTTACTATTATTACAGCGTTATACTACCATTACAGTAATGTCATGAATTTTAAACACGTTACTGTATATAATCTGCATATTGCCCTCGTAAAACTTCAAGATCGACTGACCCAATTTTACAGATCGATCTTCTTAACAAATCTCGAGAGCGTTCTTAAAAAACATCGTTTTGAGTATACAGGTAATAGATAGAATTTGATTAAAATTTGTGAGAACTACTATTAATAATTAGTTATTCTTTTGATTTATTTATAGTACTTTGTATTAAGTATAATTAATATAATTAATATATACAATATAATATATATATACATGATTAAGGCAGTTCTCTAGTCTAATATTTTTACGATCCACTTTATTAGTCTTTTTATCGATATTTCAAAAACTCAACAAAAGTGTTGTGCAAAAAAACACAAAAATTTAAAAGATTATGGACATCTAAATATAGCCGTGAAAAAAGGATTGATGCGGTCGACATGAAATAATAGACAACTGACACAGAAATAAAAGCAATTTTCTTTATCAATGAGAATGTCACTATGGCAGGTATCAAAGAGGAAGGCAGCGAATTTGAATAGCGACTGTCTCGGGAAGTCAATTTTTCGCCTTTTTTCAATTTTCAAAAAATAATTCTAATAATTATTTCGTGAGGACCGAGGTAGAGATGATAGAACGACATATACTGGAGGTACATACCAAATTCAAAGTCAATCGGTCGAATAGAACCCGAGATTTGATGTCAACCAGGTTGACAAAAGTATGTTGGAGAGAAACGCGTTTGAAGTTTTGAGTAGAATTTCAGACAACCGAAACTATTTAAGTGGTATAATGGCATGTTGTACTTACTTTATATTAATTGGCCACTCCTGCCTCGTAAATGGTGCCTCCCTCGACTTCGACATGATGATGTTCTGGAGCTCGTTTTTTCCTGCTTCTGAAGTTCCTAGCTCCGACCGGTCGATACTATATTCTGTTCTCGTTTCAACTCGCTATAACCATGTAAATATTGGGAATTTCGAAATTTCCTTTTTAGAACATATTCTAAAGATTCTATACTTAAGAAAATGCCCAAAAAATCGATTTTTTCACATTTTCAGACTGGAATGCTGCCTTGGTCTCAATACATTATTCGTGTAGATTATAGTATAGTATTAAATGTTATTGCAATAAGATGGAGATCTAAGAACAAATAATGAGCAGAAACGATAACATGCTCATTTACCATTGCCAATGATAAATTGATAATTTAAAAAACATGCAGTTTTCACTCGAAATTTTTTTTTCTTCATATGTTGATCGCTATATTTACATTTACTTTTCAAACGCAAGTTTATGACGAAAAACCGAGCTTTTCTGCGACCTTTCATATGTAGCGCGATTACTCATACAGCTACGTCGTTGCTGTAATATCTTGGAAAGTTATACAGCCTGGAAATTCTAGGGAAAAAAGCTCGCCACGTTGGAGAAGCTACCCCTGAGTCTATGGCTCGACCTCACGCTCGCCTCACTGTCTTTGCATATTCCAGGTCACGTACGATAAATGGCAATGACCCTTCACGGACGCTCGTGAAATCCTCAATTACATCATGGTTCTTCTTTTATATTTTCCCCCATATGTCTCTCGTTCTCTTTGGCTTCCTCCTCGCTTGTTTTGCTTTTCTCACCACCACGCCAGGTGACACTCGTTCGAAATAACTCTAAAGATGAAAAATACTGCCGTCAACATTCGACAAATATTGCTCGAAAATTTTTTTTCAACGGATAATAACGTTGTAACTAGCTTTGAAAAATATTGATACGAAGAAGAAACGAATAGGAAGATTTTTTCTAAAACAATCCTCGCGCGATTATTTTTTTCACGTAGTTTCTTTAGAGCGAATATTTCGTTGATGATTTCGTCGGTGAAACGTGAGAAAAGAAACTTTTTTAAAAGTACCGAAGACCAAGCAGCTCATCACGAGACGTGTTGCAGCTTCACATTCGTCGGATTCTCTAATTATAAATTTTCTCAGATACTTTTATTTACATCGGTATCCCAGCTCTCTGGAATATTCCACCCGAAAGACCTTCTTTGGCACACGTATACGTAGCGGTTCTATTGAAAATACACAAGCCATGATTTTTAAACGTCGCCAAAGTTCTTGATGTTGGCAGTGTACAGATTTTTCTTTCAAAACGTTTCCCAGATTTTCCACACCGGTAAATACGAATGATGCATCAAAGTAACCATGGGCGCGCTGTCAAAAAATTCCTGTGACGGTTAAGTTCGAATGTTGAGGGGGGAAACCGCTATAGACGCCCGAAAATGAGTCATTTTTCATGAATTTTTTTAAAGGCGATAAGATAGTCGCATCATTTTTAAGTTTTGACATTATCTTATTACAACTTTCGAGGGTTGACATTTGTTTCAACAAAACGAAATGGCGACGTTATAAGGTATTTCTTTAGGCATCTTTTGAAAGACTGCTCACGTTATAAAAAGTTCTTGATCGATCTGGCTGAAACTTTGGGAGGTTTGTCACTATCGCATTATTGGAAGGATATACCTATAAAAATATAAAAAAGTATAAAATTAAAAACTAAGTAGGCTTTGTTATCAAATTTTCATTTTTTTTATAACCATTTTCTCGACAATTTTTACCCCAAAAAAGTAATTTATTTACGCGATGACCTTAAAAGTTTAGGTATATCCTTCCAATGATGTTATAGTGAGAAACATCCCAAAATTTCAGCCAGATCGATCAATAACTTTTTGAGCTATAGCTCAAACGCCTTTAACACTTTCAAGTGTTGAATATTTGTTCTTTTTTAAAAAAAACGAAAAAAAACGTTTATTGAGAAACTGCTCGTATTATACATGAGCAATTTTTTCAAACGACGCCTAAAGGAATGCTTAAAAGTTCACCATTTTGTTTTATTTAAAACCGAACAGATATTACACATATAACACTTGAAAGTTAGTAATAAGATAATGTTAGTAATAAGTAATGAGATCATGTTAAAATTTGAAAATGATGCGATTATTTTATCGGCTACAAAAAAAGCTCATGAAAAATTACTCGTACTCGGGCGTCTAAAGGGATTTCCTCCCTTAATGCAGTATTTCCCAATGTACTTTCTGTGCGCTTATGGGCTTTTGCCATCCCCTCCACTCGTTACAATGAACATCAGTTAAGTGTCCGCCTTCGGTTTTGTTGAAACTCGTATTTATGATAAAGCATTCCAAACTATTAGGCACCTATTTTTTTCAGCGGAAAAACGATTTTGCGTGGGGAACAACCCCTCAAAAAAAGGCGTGTCAAGGGGTGATTTTGCAGTTTCACCCACGAGTCATTCACCGATCTGAATGAAACAAAAAAAAAACTCCACTACATCCACTATAGAAGTATTGAAATTAAATTAAATTAAGGAGCGACCCGCCTTTCTTTGAGGGGTGGGTGCCTCCGTTAAAGCCGTTTGTCGGCCGATAAAAAAAAATACGTGTGCAATCATTTTTTAATACTTCATCACATATATGAATTTCGACAGAATTGAAGGCAGACACTTGAGTGATGTTCGTATAAGAGGGGAGAGGGTAACTGTGGAAAACGTTTGCTGATACCATAGGCTATCTTTCGCGGTATTACAGTTATGTTACGACCGGAAACTCGGTAGAAATGCCTCGACAGGCGAATGTCTATGAACTCAGCAAAGTTCGTACGCAGAGCTACTCTTACAGACAGCAAAATACCCGGTCTTGGATATCAAGTTAAAGTTCGATCGCCATAGCTAGGCTTATATATTTAATCTGAATTCATCGTGGCAAACATCGCCCACATTACTCATTGAATTCCCTACTTCACATTCCGTTTCTATAGGATATATATATCAACTTTGTTCGTGTTGAAGTCCGATTGATGGCAAATGCAGCCCTCTATACACCAAACTTCAAACTTTGACATAACACACTAACGAGGGGCTGCCCTACCTAAGCCTGTGAGATAAGTACCCACTTTTTTATTTGGTTTTTTGTTTGTAGTTTCATGTTTTTTTTATATTCGTCATCTTTTGTTCATTGAAAATTCGCAAAATTAGTTGATTTCCAAAATAACGTATGAAAAGTAAAAAATTACGTATAATTCCTGATTAGCCGTAAACTTTTGTTCCTTTATTTATCCGTTCGTTCAATGGGAACTTTATATACGATTGATGGTTGCTCGTTTCAATTGTAACGCTCTACATAGCATCATGCTCGATAGCCTAAATCGCATTCCACAGTATAAACTGCGTTTCTCAAATTATATACGCAAAAACGGGCAAACAGACTTTTTTTTAAATGCGCTTTTGCCCCTCGGTTTCGTGAGTATAAGCAATCTGAAACGAAATTTGAAACAATCGTGAGAATTCGAGAATTCGAACATTACAGACTAAGCCCCCCTCACAGTTTTTTTTTGTATGGGTGACTCCCCCAAAATGATCACTTTGCAGGACAACGCAATTTATAAACAAAGAAAACTTCATTTTTTAATTTCAAAATTGCAATTGACTTCGGTTTGGATGAATATAATATAATTCACCGCAGTATATCAGAAAAGAAGGTCTAGAAGGCAATCTCTGGCAAGTATGATCAACAAGCCCCACTCGCCATGTAATATATGAACTGATTTACAGCCCTTCAGAGGAATGATTGAGCAGAACGGTTACAACATTTTGGTATTTATTGTGAGATGCCTGTGCTCGTTATTTGTTAATTTTTTCTAGAGGAATCAAATAAATATCCAATGGTTTCAAGGAATGTTTTTTTCTGATATTTTAGATTTTTGGTACGTCTTCTGCTTGCTAGAGTATATGAAGTCTGCGTGTGTAGGGAAACTCGGGGCAAGACGAATACGTGGGGTAAGATGGATCATAACCCTAGTCACTGAACAGTGTGTGCGAGCACAGTACTCCCGTTGGACTTTGGAGGGGGGGGGGGCGATGAGGTGAATGAGTGTGAAAGTATCAACTGTGTCAATCAAAACAATGTCGATTTTTTGGCAAACGATGTAACTGTTGGTAAAGTTTAACATCATTTCAGTTTATTTAAGTTGCTGATATTGATTAGAGACAGGTAGGTAAATATAATGAAAGTATTAATTATCAATATAATAAGAACGGTTTGTCAGAAATTTTCAAGGTTATTGCGTGATTTTTTGTTAATTCGCTAACCGTCTAAAGGAGCAAGATGAATACAAGTTATCGCAAACCCGGAATAATTAACAACGTACCACTATATTTATGTTAGAAAGGGTGACATGAAACTAGTAAAGCATTTGGTTCCTCTTCAACCGATGTTTTTACCAGGAGAAGAAAAAGAACTTACAAATTATCAAAATGATATGGAAGCAAGATTATTCGGACTAATCCTACAGGTCTTAGACGATTGGCTTGTCAAATTGATGGCATTGAGAATGAAACCACTTTTATATGCGAAAGTTGCCAATAATTCGTGTCCCATCATTATCCCAGCGCTGTTTCATCTTGCCCCGCATACGGGCCAAGAAAAATAAAGGTTCAATTAAAAATATGTATTGTATGGTACACATCAGAAAGACTGATTTTTTCGCTGTCATAATCAAAAGATGCATAAATGTTGAATAGTTGAAAAAATAATTAAATTTAACTGACTCATATATGTATTGTTTTATTTGAACATGACCTTAGCGTTATAATCTCGCCCCAACTTTCCCTATATAAAGTCTGAAACACGAGAGGAATGATTTTCATAGTCCAAATAACAAACAAAAAAGATAACGATGATTTTTCTGTCAAATCTACTTTGCAGGAAGATTTCGAAATACTCCAAACTCTTGTATTCCAAATAAGCTTATGAAGTAATCGAATAGCGTCAATTAAAAAAATCAGACAACATGCAAAATGTTCATTTGGGGAGGATTACCCATAAATCTACATATGATGTAAAAATGAGCTTGATGCACGGTGTTTGCAGGGTGCGTATACGTGTATAGAGCAAAGGCGAACTCGTGAAATGTTCGACCGATGTTTCGGGTCTCAGATACATAAACTTCCAATTCGCCCTTAATCGATTCAATCTCCAGGACAAGAGCGCCTGAAAGGGTGATCGTGTGCATCCCTCCACCCACCTCCAACGGCCACCGTCTGACCGTACCGGCCAATGCGCTTTCATACGCTGGAGTTACCGATATCGTCAATCGATAATGCATTCGCGTGGAAAGGAACGTTCATTTCTTCATAAAGTATACTTCTTGACAGACAGGCGAGAAAATAGTTAACTTTTTCAAGACGGCGACAATGTGCAGACAACGAGTAAAAGTAGAGTCCGAGGTCGCGTGATCTCAAAGAATAATTTTCCTCCTCGTGCTCGTACAGAAACGATTGTGTACGTACTCTTTGATTTTCGCGTGTGACATTTTTCAATGCTCCCCGGCATTTTTCGATACGCGAGGACAAAGCGCTGCAAGAATAGGGGAGGATGAACGAAAAGCAAAAAACAATGTGGGGAGAAATGATAGGTAGTGGGGGGGACGCGGGACAGCCTAAGCTTGGACGAATAGGCGAATCAATCGTACGTGCAATGGGACTTTTGGATTGTCGTTTGGTAGAGAGAACCACCCGATGTCGCTATCGAACGTCAATTCGAGCGAACGATCGCAGAAAGGCGTTTGAACGTACATTTTCAATGAAATTAGAAAGAATGGACACCAACAATAGCCTATTATGCCATGATGATAGCCGGATAATTTTTTTCAAAACGTCCTTTATAACACAACGAACAAATATAAATTCACGCGGAAGTTAAATTCCTCTCACATACTTTGTCGCGAACGACACAATAGCCAGCGTGCTGCACTTCGATCCAATAGTGCTGTGAAATCGTGCTTTGAAAAACATTTTTCGTTGATGAAAAAAAGTATGCGTGAATTCCTTCCTTTCTGGTGAGTATCGATTTTTTTCAAAACAATAAATCGTCAAACGTGATTTCGTCGCGTATACGTCTCGGCTGTCTTACATACTTCAGTACTGTTGTCTAGAGGGCTGTTTTGGAGATGATTTTTGGGATGAAATAACTAAAAAGAACTACGAAAATAAATACTCATGTTTATTGATCCTTGGAGAATATATACAAGTTAAAAAATTATTATTGTGTAGTTTTGTACGTTTATTTACAAAGTTGGACGTTGAACCCGAAAAAAACCAAGCATGTTCTTAATCTGTACGAGTATCGCGAAGTTTGGTGACAGTTTTAGCAAAAAAAAATTATGAAATGGCGATATGATGAACTTTGGTTATACATTTTTCCTACTTTTCTGACAATCTACAAGTCATTTAAAAAAAGATTTTTTTTCGAATCAACTCTGCTACCAACGTTAAAAAACAGTCTACTGAAGGTGCATGCCAAATCTGATCTCAATCGGCCAATTGCTTATCGAGGTATCGTGTTTGCCGATTTAAAAAGCGTAGTTTCGAGAAAAACGCGTTTAAAGTCGTTGCGTCTCGACCGCACTCCCCGATCGTACTCCTTATATTTTCTTGACTCGGCTGATTTTACGAATATCATTGAAAGGTTTCCACAGACGTATTCAGAAAAGTCTGTAGAAAAATTTTAAAAAATAAAAAAAAGATTTTTATTAATTTCTGAACAACAATGCAGTCTCCAAACTACGATTCCCTTTGGCAGATTTTGAACAATAGAACAATAGTTGATGGAGAAGACAATGAGTACGGAAAATTCATAGAAGCGCGTCCACTGTTGTCGAATAGTCGACAAAAATGATCGAGCTTTATTTATTTCGGTGAATTTGATCCCCCGTAGTGCACAGGGGCGGAATTGACGTCACCTACGAATTTGGAACTCAATTATGTGTATTCTTGACGTTTAATGGAGTTTATCCGCCTCACTAACATAAATTTGAAGTTTCTTCTGTACGTAGGATCTAACTGTTTTTGAATTGCATCGTCAGTTCGTCGGTGACAGCCGTTCAGAAAATATCTTTCATTAGTTGGCCTTCTTCAGGTCTCCGAACAAATACCATTTTTGGGGTGTCCACAATAAGACTATTTTCCATCCGAAAATATATCGCGAGAGTATTACGCGTAAATTTAACGAAAAAGTATTTTAAAATGAGGTAATTATAATTTTAAGTGGAAAACTTCATTTTTTCAGGATTGTCTTGTTCAAGATCGTTTTTTACAATATTTCGTATTTATTTTGTGACGTTAGTACAGTGTTTTCATATTCTAGAATGGAAAATACATAATTCTAATATTTTTGGTCCAATTGAACCAATAGTGTTCGAAACTCTCCGGAAGTGTGACCACGGAGAATTATTTGTCATTCGCCATTACGTGAAAAACGATCGAAAAATAAAGGAAGCATAAAAAGTACCGAAACGTCGCACCAGTTTGATTCTATAGACGTTGCAGGATCGCGCACGATAATAGGAGCGCTAGAAATTGATAGCGCGTATAACGTTCTCTCGAAAGAGAAATTGCAGGAAAAAAAGTAGGCGAAAGTAGTTCTACTTGTTCGGTCTGTGGGATGAATGAGTGCACGCGTTTACGCATTAATGAGATTCAATCGAAGCGGTAATTACAAACATTGGACTCAACCGGAGCGTGCGAATGGCGCACGTAAAATGTTGTTCGACGCTCCAGTGGGGGTGCCGAACGTGCGCTCAACTTGAAGCGGGAATCACGTTTGACCGGTATCTACACACGACCGACTGTAAATATTAAATTAACTAGAAAGTTTATGTATCCTACGACGTGTTACGCAAATGTTGCCAGCTCGATTTTCTTTCGTATATTAAAGAGCTCGATTTCCAGAACCATTCTCGTAAAGTAGCCTTTGTTTCCATACTCAACATCATACGATTCGATTATCGAACGCCTCACAAATAAATGTGATGCCGATTCACAATGTCGACACTAAGTTGGGCCACGGTTTGTACAGAAAACATAAAATGAATAATCATAAGTTATACATGAATAATTATAAGAAATTTCCATTCATTGCATTCTATCGGGAAATAATTTCATTTCATCTGAATTCAGAAATCAAATATTAAAATGATCCGATGCATAAATAAATACCCATGGGAAAAGTTAATTTTGAATGGTCGAACCGTCCCCAAAGTAGTCTGCTGTCCCCACACTACGCTGTAAGCCTGTAACTCAATATAAGCCTCAATGCGTTGTCCAGTATTCTCCATTTTCCAAATTTTCAAACTTTTTTTTTCAAGCCCTAGTTGTCTTCGTTTCAATCTCGTTATTCATATTCATATATAATCACATCAAGTATAATCACGTAATTTTCATATATATATATATGAAAATCGTTTCGATTAAATTCTGTTACCAACGTTGAAAAACAGTCTACTCAAGGTGTATGCCAAATCTGAGCTCAATTGGCCAAATGGTTGTCGAGATATCGTACGCCTTACAATTTCTAAAACTCTACAAAACGATAATGAAAGGTCTGCATAAAAATAGAATGAAACTTAAAAAAAAAATTCTTTCAAATTTATGGACAACGATACTGCCTTCAAAAATGTTGGTACTTTGTGATTGAATCGACCAAGCTGCCCAAAAAGAACGAAATCATTCCTTAGTGAGACTAACATTACAATCAACAGAATCCAGATTGTCGATCAAGTCACGATTATTTCCGTGCAATTTCGACTAGACCCAGCAAAGATTCCTCCATTTTCAGGCCTTCCAACAGCAATGATTTTCGCACCCTTCGACTCGGCGCCCAAGCTTCTCCGCGAGAATTAACCCAGCTCTCTCAAAGTTTCAACGGGTTCTCCGCCGCGATAGACATGTACACGTGTAATTAAAAATGGAACGACGCGTGACTAGCCTCACCTAGGTACGCGTTGTACACGACCCTACTTTTACCTGCCGCGAAAACGTCTATTTATCAGCACCTGATCGCGCCACCTCCATCCATCTTGTCTATACCCTTCCTATCGTTATCTCTTCCGTCTATGGACATGGCAGGGCGTTCAAGATGAAGCACGTGTGCGAACCACACGATTAAGGACAACGTGCTCGAACAAACGATCCTAAGGTATTTAAGGGCGGCAATACGAGAATCACACAGGGACACGAAACAAATGTAGTTGTAGTTCCTGTCGTGTACGTGCAATGTGTTTCGATCATCAAGCCCGCAAGCGCGTGTACATGTAATCCAACCGGAAGTCACATGCATTTTCCATAGCGTTCGCCATCGCCAGACATATTTCGCTTCATTGTCAGTCAGGTTGTTGCGTTCCCTGACTTTTTTCTCCCGATCCTTTTTTTTGCTCTTCTTTTTTTCGCTATCGCCAGCCAGCGATCGTTTCTCTTCTCTATTGTCGTTTTTTTTGTACTCGCTGTGCTTGTGACCACGTGACTCTCGTAAATGTCAGCACAACCGAGAATGGTCGGACGATGCCGACCCATGTATACGTACACATACACACCCACACACACACACACACACGCACTCAGATATAGCTGGAGCTTTGCCGGATATAGCGAAGAGAATGAGAGCTTCTCGCGACCCACCAACTACGATATATCGAAGTTAGCATTGTGCCAGGCAAAGCTGAACGTGCACTGTTTTCTCATGCACTGTATATGTATACAGCACGATATCTGTGTATATATGTATATATCTCTATATATATGAACCCAAACAGTGATATTCGTATGTAAACGTCGAGAGGACAGTATATGTAGATCGTTTATAGAAAGGGCGAATAGAGAAAGCTGGTCCATTCCTGTGGTGACGCAAGTGAACGTGAAAGCGTGTCTGGTAGCACCCGGAATAGTGTAAACGCACGTGAGTAAAAAAGGCAGCTTCATCCTCGATATATGTGTATATATGTATTAACGAATCCTTTGTATCGAGGTAACGTTGGCTATAAGCACATGTGACTATTTTGTGTCACATAACATTTTTCAGTGGCCTCGTACATTTTGGGAATAGGACGGTCCTTGAAACGAGCTTTGTACGAATATGCCTCAATTCATGTAGAGGTGATTTCCAAGCCATTGGAGCTTACACAATGTTGGGTTCGGGAATAGTCGGCTACTATGGGAACGGTCCTCGAAGTCGATTGTCTTCGAAATCACTTTTTACCGCATATACGTATATGCATACGTTCCATTTGATTATTCGTGCCAACCAAGAAGCAAACTGCGTTGCTGAGCTTTTAAAGCGTTATATCTTTGATCCCCGGACTCGTTTAGATTCAAAGCTCCAGCTCTTTCCAGTTGATAACAAGTCCGCGCGACGGCAACAAAATCGTGCACGCAAAATAGAATAACGCTTATACATCTCAAACGAAATAGTCACGTTTCGTGACAGGTGTAGGGGATGTATACCTGCGTGGTGAATGTATGACATTTCGCGTTCTAATACGTGTAACGCGGGTATACGTGACGTGCTGTGTTTACCTCATTGCTTTACATATCCCATCTTTTGTCGAATTTTCCATCACCATACTCGCGGTGACTGTACACGTGGCCTCGTACGTACATTTCTGAAGGACGGAATGAAACGATGGGGGATGTTGGAGGGATGCAAATAACATATGCGAAGATTCGTGAATAGTGGCGGAAAAAGAGGTGGGCGAAACAGCATCCTCTTGTACACGTGTCGATGTTAAGGAGGGTAGAAACGGTTACTTGCATTTTTGCACCCTGATACACGGGTATACGAGAAAAGCTGATTTCATCATCGTTGATGCTATATACAGCGGAATTAGTTTGAGGTTGTTGCTTTGAAATATTCGAGTGAACAGATTGTAATGGAAATTTTATTAGTCGTTATGGTATATTTTCTGAATATAAAGCGTGTCTCGAAATGACACGACATTTTAAATCGTGCGCCGTTTTTTGTTGTTGCGAATATAGAGCACTAATCTTCGACAACTGGCATCAGGAAGTATTGAGGAAGACCTAGCGTCCCAATTTCAAATACGTTAAAGTCAAATGCGAGAAACGGGAACTTGTTCGTTTATTTATTGTGACGGATTCCCTTTTTTTCTAGATTCGGTAAACATAGTACAATGCTCGTGGACACGGAACTTGACGAATCGTTTTTTTCATGGTAAACTTTGCGGCGCACTAATTTTTTGCTCTGAATCATTTGTTTCCTCTTGTTGCTCTGACATAACCTCTGAAAACGCCATTCGGCATGAAACGCGCGTAACGCAGCTGTGACGTGTGACAGTTACTGCAGTCAACCTAACGGCCTCGAATTACGAGAGAACCGTGCGACGATGCCAAAGCTTGTGTCTATTTCAATAGGATTTTTAAACATCGAAAATTGTTTTCTAGTAATCCTAATTTCTGAAATAATTTATAAACCTTGACCTTCAATGTTAATACATATGTGTAAACAATAATTACGACTACGTACCGTACTCCCCCCCGCCATTCGAAAATGATTTAGCAATAACTTTAAAAGCAAAGATAGTTTCTCTTTTCCCCTGAGATTTGAGAAAGAGAGAGAAAAGAGAGGGGAGAGGGAGAGGAAAGAGAGAGAGAGAGAGAGAGAGAGAGAGAGAGAGAGGGAGGGAGAGAGAGAGAGACTTCCGGATGACTATCGTCTTCTATCTCCTCCTCCAATCCATGGATGTACCAATCATTTTGGGATCGTGTTCGTAGTTCTGCCACGTCATCGAATGTCGAGTTTCCCATATATATTACATTCACACAAATACCTTTCGTTGAAAAAGTACTTAATAATCACTATCTACTCCCTTTTCAAACCCCTCGTCGATTTTTCCTTTCGATGTTCCTTTTACCTCGGGATGACTATACAGGCATTCATTAATGCATAACATTCGTGAGCGTGGGTGTGGGCAGAGGGAAGGGGGTTGCCTCCACCCAAAAAAAAAAACACGGTTGTACAAATATTACGAGTGCAAATATTATTTTTACCACTCCGTCGATGCCGGCCCTGCGCTTGGTGTGGCATGACAACGCAAAAGCTTCAACTCTTGTAAATACAAATATCGCATTTCGTTTGTTCTCGGTCTCGTTTACTTTTTCATCCCGGCTTTTCGCGTTAATGAGATTTCGAAAAAGGCAAACTGTATTGAACATATTTTGAATTGAGACGAGCGATTGGTGTATTTTAGTTTGACTCAGAGGGAGCTAGGTAAAATTATTTTGACATATCGGGAAACTTCCGTATTATTATGTTTAGGCTTTATTTATTTATTTAGTAATTTATCTTTCCATTGTTAGACTTATCTCTTGCCACGATTTTGACGGCGTGTATATTTAATCGGGATGATACTTCAGCCGCTTGTCATTAACAACCATTCAAGTGGTTTTTATTTTTCGAAAATCAGGAATACTCCTTAACACTTTTCAATATGTTTGCGTAATTAGAATTTGGAAAGTAGGTAATTAAATTCTCGTAGAAAAAGTATTGAAGCTTTTCAAATTTGGAAAAGGAAGCACTTTATTTGAAATCCGTCCGCGTCGAAATTACCCAGTGAGTCAACGGGAAGTTAAATCCCTCGAAATTATAATCCACTTACGTGTATATGAAAAACATCGAGTGCATTATTTTTTTGATGAAAGTATTGGGATGGCGAGGTCGGATTTGACACACAATTGATACATAGCCTAGCCAAGTTTGAGTTTTTTTAGTGAAAAATATTAACAAATAATAAAGTTATTATTAAGTGAAGAAATTAGGCGGCTGGCTGGTTGTTCTGCCAACTACGGTGATTTGGAAATACATTTTTTCTGTTCTTTTAGTAAAATAATAAAACTTTCGTTCGGCCGGATACTTTTCTGAAATGTTGAAAATTACGGAAATGGCGAGGTGTAGAAAAAAAAGTTCAATTACTGACGGAAAGAGCGGCTTTAACGATTTTTTATTTACAAAGAAATTATCCAGTCATATTTACCTATTACAAAATGTTCTAAAATATGATTTGTTGTATCTGTGAGAATATGAAATGTTGTAAGATATAATATGACAAGGCTATAAAACTATGCAACTATGCAATACGCAACTATGCAACTATGCAACTATGCAATACGCAACTATGCAATACGCAACTATGCAATACGCAACTATGCAATACGCAACTATGCAATACGCAACTATGCAATACGCAACTATGCAATACGCAACTATGCAATACGCAACTATGCAATACGCAACCATGCAGCTATGCAACTATGCAATATGCAACTATGCAATATGCAGCTATGCAACTATGCAACTGCGCTATATGCAGCTATGCAACTATGCAATATGCAGCTATGCAACTGTGCAATATGCAGCTATGCAACTATGCAATATGCAGCTATGCAACTACGCATTATGCAGCTATGCAACTATGCAACTATGCAATATGCAGCTATGCAACTACGCATTATGCAGCTATGCAACTATGCAGTATGCAGCTATGCAACTATGCAATATGCAGCTATGTAACTATGCAACATGCAGCTATGCAACTATGCAATATGCAGCTATGCAGCTATGCAATATGCAGCTATGCAACTATGAAATATGCAGCTATACAACTATGCAATAGGTTGGTTTTTCAAATTTCAAAATTATATAGACCCCCCAAACAATTATCGACAGCGTGCTCTTCTTTGTGACACTTCCAGTTTCGCGACTCGAATTTTGTCAGAAACTTCGTATTTATTTTTCACGAGTTTTTCCGTCTCTCCCGCACGTTATTTTCAACAAACCTTAACGACTGGCCAGTTTATCGCATATACTTCAGATATCAACATGTACACACTTGCTATGCATGAAATGATTTCTCGAATTGGACTGTGAATCCTTGCCGTGTGAAGAGATAAATTTGGCGAGGTATAAATTGCGCGGAGAATTTTCTTTCCTCGCGTTTCGTGTAATGCTTACACGAGCAAATGAATGTTTACGCGCCAAAATTAATTATTCGGCATTTATTATTCCCCCTGGTGTAATCTATTTGCTGAGTGTGATGTACATTGCAGTAGTTGGGAGTGTGGCCCTCGCGGGCGCCAAATAAATGACCCTGCCTATCTCTGTTTTTAAAAACATTCGCCGTAAACTGCCAGGTCACATCAAACCAAGTGACTACAACATTTCGTGAAAAATCTTTTTGTCCAAATTAAACGAATCGCGAATAAGCGACAATTGGGCTATCGGCGGCGGCAGCCCATACTTGGATGGGTGTAAGTTTCCCGAGTAACACAACTGTATCTCGATGAAGGCCTTAGGCCACAGCAGCGGATATAAAATCATGTGCGAATTTAACGATTTTTTTTCGTATGAAAAAGTGATTCACTCAAAATTAATTACACAACTATTCAGTATCAAGCTGTTAGAAAATATATATTTTTTTTTCGATGTACAAAATGGTCGACTACTAATATTTTCTTTTGTTGCCTTTTTTTACGTACTCCCCGGCGTCACATTCAGCATCCACAATGTTTTACCTAGATCAAAAAACAAAAATTCTCGTTAATCTACATTAGAATACCTAGAGAAGTACGTACGGAATTAAAAAATATTGTTTTATTCAAAAGCTGTAGGTATTTGAACTTAAGAAATGAATTTCCAGTGAAAAATTTAGTTATAACCGCTCATAAACTGCTCATATTGTAAAATGAAAAGTTTTCTACTTTTCGTACGTACTTCTCTGCGAAATGCAATTAGGAACATAACTTTTAAATTTGAAGTAAATCGAGTGAAATATGTGGAAGTTATTTGTCTCGCCAATTGAAAAAAAGCTGTTTCGAGAAGTTTCGAGTAGTCGGCCATTTTGTACATCGAAAAAAAAAACATATTTTCTAACAGCTTGACATTCGTACTAAATAGATGTGTAACTAATTTTATGAATGAATCACTTTTTCATACGAAAAAAAATGTTGAATTCGCACATAATTTTATATCCGTTACTGTGGCCTAAGGCCTTGAGGCAGTTTTATTGTCTAGCGCCCAGTTCTGGAGGTGATTTTTAGGATGTAACAACAAAACAAATAGTAAAAAAATAGACATGTTTACTGATCCTTTAAGAAAATGTATAAATTGAAAAAAATGTAATCTATCACCAGTTACTTTTGTGCATTTGTTTATAACGGTGCGCGGAAAACGGCCCCAATTGGCGACCAGTCCTGTGGATATTGTATGAATCTCAAAAAAAACCCAAACATATCCTTACGTTACATGAGTGTTGTGATCTTTGGCACCGTACTCAGCCGAAAAAAATATTTAGGAAGCAGTAGCATGGTAAACTTTGATTATCGATTTTTCCTATTTCCTGACCGTTCTACAACTTATGTATAAAATAAAATGAATTATTTCGACTCAATTCTGCGACCAACGTTGAAATATAGTCTACTAAAGGTGTATGCCAAATCTGGTGTCAATCGGCCGATTGGTTATCGAGATATGGTGATTGGTGGTTTAAAAATCATTGTTTCGAAAAAAACGCTTTCAACCCATTATATCACCGTGTGCCAGTTCTTAACAAGCTATATACGTCGTCAAATAATCCCATGACGGCTAGAAACCGTTCCATGGTTTTTCAGTGCAATTTGGTTATTGAATGATTTTTTTTCATTGTTCATTTCAATAACCCAATTGTACTGACAAACCATCGAATGGTTTGTAGCCGTCACGTCATCTTGATTTAAAAAAGGATGCGGTTTTTGAAGCAAGGTATGTTTCCTTCTTTTCAACAATTAACAACAGCAAGCTCTTCTAAATTGTTGTTCTGTTCGGCTCGGCAAAAAATCACCGAGAAAATCCGAAGTTACCCAAGCGCTCTGTGACGTCATCATTCGAAAGCCGGTATACTCTTTGTATAAATACGACGAAAAGTGCCCTCAATAAGGTATTTATGAATGTGCCCCAAGACGTAAAACGTCGAAATCTGTGGTTTGAAGCAGCGCGACGTGTCAACTCGAAATTGTCGGCCACTTGTTTTTACTGTGAAGAACACTTAGATAAGAGTATAAACGTTTTATAACATAACCTGTAGTGAAATATTTTTTTTAATAGAACGTCTTCCTTCATTTGCTTACCATGCGTAGCGACAATAACTGACGCAATTCATCAAGCCTCTCCTAACCTAAAAATCCACAGTCGACAGATTACTCGGATTTGCTTTCACATATCCACTTTGCCACATCATTGAACGAAAGTTTAACAAGTTTTCGAGTTTTTTAGAATGCTAGAAATGTTTTTAGATATAAGATGACAACCAATTGCACATTTGTGTACACTCCCGTGTAAGCCGTATACATAACCTATTCGGTAGCCTTCAAACGGTGACGTCACAAGCGCCAGCGCCGATAGCGTGACTTTTCGCGCCAACATCGACAATTTGAATTTTAATAATATAAAAACAATTAATAATTATCTTTAGAATTGTTTCAAAGGAAAACGCTTTTGATATTGTGTTTTATTATCACCAAAGATCAATTTTACAAAAAAAATCGAACATCTATTTTTAACAACTCAATTCATGCAAACTATATGGCGTGGCTTTTTGCTACAACAAGCAATACAACTGCTTCAAAGCATTTCATATACATCATGAAGAAAAGTTACAACCCAATGTAACATGTCTGTCACACTCCCTTTATTGCTTATAACTAAAACCCTGATTGAATGTTTCAAAATCGAAATAATACGTGTTTCTTCATTTATCAAAACTTACCATATATTCGACGATTCCAAAATTGTTACGTTGTCGAGTTAAGAAGACTTAAAGTTGCTGCGCTTCGACCGCGCTCACCGAGCCATATAATTTCTACTACTCGGCCACTTTTAGGGCGCGTCCATAAATTACGTAACGCAATTGGGGCGAGGGGGCGGGTCGGGCTGTCGCTACGGTCTATGTGCTTTGGGGGGGGGGGGTCGAGGTTTGCGTTATGTCACGATTTTAATTCAAGTTTTTGTATTCAAAACTCATCGTTCAGAATAGATGAAGGGCAAGCTCTTATTATTTTGAGACATATAATGAAGATGAAAAACCGTCATATCGCCCGCAACTCGATACTTTAATGTAAGTATCAATATTCTAAAAAAAAAACATAACTGTATATCAAGAAAAACGGAACGAAAACTTTGATCCCGATTTTCTCGAAACTACTTTTTTAACCGTGTCTCAGCGAACACTCAAAAAGTTATCGACCTATTTTCAATTTTTTTAAAACTTTTTTTAATCGCAGTGTCTAAGGTTATACGTAGCGAATTCAAAAATTTTTGATCATTACTATTTTTAAAGATTGCTCGAGTACAAAAAAGGGCCTTGAAGATAGAAAAAAAAATATCCAAACTGTCAGCATTTTGTAAAAAAAACCAAAATAAAAAAACGGCTACGCATAACGATAGCTACAATTGTATAGATATCGATAAATTGTTGACTTTTTATTTGCAGATTATAAAGATCATAAAACCTTCCATAAAGATATCGATGGGACAATGGAGAGAATTTTTTTCGTCGCGAAATCAGGGTTAATTAAAGAAAAATCATAAAAATTGGTATAAAACTAGATGAATATATACTTCATAAAATGAGTATAAACCCAATCCTTTCATAATTAGTCATTTCTTTGATAATAAACGCAATTATTGACGACAAAGCACCCGTTACGGAACGGAATAGGGGGGGGGGTTCAGGCCAGGCGTTACGGTTCTGTTACGTGGGGGAGGGGGGGGGGGTCAAAAATTGGGGCATTTTGCGTTACGTAATTTATGGACGCCCCCTTATGAGTATCATCAAACGGTTTTCACAGACGTATTCAGAAAGGTATGTAGATTGATAAAATTAAAGAAATAACCATTTTTTCACATTTCTAGACAACAATACTGCCTTAAATCCAACCGTCTATATCGGCACAGGTTTTCTCCACTTGCCCTGTGCCCTCGTGCAAATACAAGATACGGCAGGGCAGTAACAAAGGGTGATTGTCGCGCCGCTCAGGACGGGTTTTTTGCACAAACTGAAAATACTGAATTGACAAGTGCGGGGTAATAAGCAAAGGGGATGAGATCGGAAAACTCCACAGCATCATAAATAGAAATCCTGTTGAAGAGAATACAAATCGTTCATAAAGTGG
The DNA here is from genome assembly GCA_951751655.1 of Ophion costatus. Lineage (NCBI taxonomy): Eukaryota > Metazoa > Arthropoda > Insecta > Hymenoptera > Ichneumonidae > Ophion > Ophion costatus. Next base: position 29,351,838 of record OX632358.1, read on the forward strand.
CGACGATTTCCGAAGAGCGCGTTTCGACTGTACGCCCAAAAAAATTGGTCAGGATGATGCCAAAATGGGGCATCCGTGCATAGAGAGCAATTTGTGGTTGTTGCAAAAAAAAACTGTGCGGCGAAAAGCAGTCTACTGTGTTTAATTAGCGTATTTTCTGTTTTTTTTTCTTCCGTCCAGCGAATGTTTCGTTGATTGACGCTTCCGTAAAACGATCGGGGTTCCAAAGCGCCGGAATAATTACGTCGAGTCCACACAACGTCGTGTTTTCCCAACATCGTGTGCCATCAGCAACGATTTATATGCACCTAATTCCGTTAAAAAGTTTCCACTCCCGGTTAACGAGATTTTCTAACGAAGTTTTCACTCGTTTTCATCCCTCCCTCGTCCCACTCTCCCCGCGCTTTCCCTGCTCGGCCCCTCGTTTCAGCCAGCAACGAGAATATCATCTGCTCGTCGTAAAGAACGATCGAAGCTTGATCATAAGCCGGAGTGTTGCGATACGTCATTTGCGTGACAACGGCCATTAGCGAACGCCCGCACAAAGTAGATAAAAGCTTCATTGTATTTTCAATATTCACCGAATAAGGGACTTACTTGGCACGTCGACGAGTAGGCGATGTACCTATATATAATCCGAAACAAAAGTGCTTGGAAAACCCGACAAGCGTTTCACTGACAGGATGCCCGAAGGCTTTATTTGCAATGATTCAAAATTTTTCGATGCTTCGGGAATGGTATGCACAGCTGGTGGATATTTTCACCACGTTAGGATATCGATTACGCATCACATATAGCAAGCGAACTTCATGAGTCCACGTATGCTTTTATAGGCCGTGCGGGGTACGAACAGAGTACAGTCATACGGCTATCAAGATCCATGACATCCATGCAACGTCGAATGCAGCATTATAAGCATTCAATAGAAGTATGATTCTCTCTCTGCACCGTACGCAATTGGCAATAATCAATAATGCCCCGGTAATTCTCAGTACGAGCGTTACCATACGAACCCCCCTCTCTCTTTCTCTCTCTCTTTCGAGAAAGCTTACATAACCCGTGGGCGTTTCCACAGCCAGCAGCATCCGCGCGTTCGTCCGTGGTATATCCTGATGAAATCTCAGCCCCTTGTTCAAGCAGAAGTCATTTGCAGACCTCGTTTCTTGATGGACGCACTCCTCGTATTTCCTCGTGTACACGGTTGCGCGATTGGGTCGTGCAGATTAACGCGATTCACGCTGTGACGACTCTTCCTTAGATGGAAAGCTACCTCGCGAGTATGCTCTTTCGAAGATGCATATTCGTCGCTGTATCATTTTTCATCGCGAATCCCAAACTACCTTCGATCCAAAACCCAATCCAAAAACTTGGATTCCAGATTCAAGTAGAATTTTTGATCGAGCAGTGATCACGATTTCATTAACACGAGCTAGATTATGGAACAGCATGTACGAGGGGGCTTTGGCTGAAACTACTGAAAAGCGCCGAGGCCTGAGGGGTGGCAGCGAGTGGAGGATGACGAGATGTATGTGGAATCGCAAAGTCGCGCTATGATTGCCAACGCCTCGGCAACTTTCCAGGATAAGGAAGCTCTTATCATGCGAGGGGGGGACATAACATACACCGTCGAGTTTGACTTGCCCGATAAGATTGGCGCATCTTCGTTTCTCCCCTTCTAGTTCCTCCGGAGGGTGGGATGCAACATCCTATTCTCCGGTAAGCTCGCAACCCCGAGCCGAGAGAATAACCGGGAGTCTCTTGATCTCGCTCATATTCGGAGAGGGCGCCGCGTCTCCTACCGACGACCATCAGACGCCACCATATGGAAAGTACGCCGCGCTCTTCGCGTTATGGCCTTAGGCCACAGTAGTGGGTATAAAATCAGGTGCGAATTTAACCATTTTTTTTCGTATGAAAAAGTGATTCACTCATAAAATTAAGGGGTTACCCCTTAATGCAAAACTTACGATTTTGAAAAAATCGATTTTTTTATTGCATTTTTTTGAAGTATAAGATCTGAGAATATGTCCTGAAAATTTCTAGTCGATCCGAACAAAATTGACTGAGATATGAGCGTTGAAAGAGAAGGATCCGTGAATTGAAGAACTGAAATTGAAACTTTAAACGCGTTTTTCTCAAAATGGCATTTCTGAAGTCGTTGACCAAGATTACTCGAACACTAATGAACCGATCTTCTGGAAATTTTGCAGGCTTATTTAATAAATAAAAATGTAGTCTTTAATCGTTCGATTTTTTTTTTCGAAAAAAAAAATGGCCGTTTTATAGCCAAAAACGGCCGTTTTTTCGTTAAAATCGAACCATTAAATTTGACTGTCCGCCATTTTGTGAAAAATGAATGTTTTTTAAAATCCTTCGATTAAAGACTAGTTTATACTTATATTTGACTAAATCCATCCGCATTTTTTTTTTCAGATGATCCACTTCGCCTCAATGTTGGTCACCGCAAACCGTGTATATAAAAACATTATTTCATTGACGGCCATTTGCCACTAAACAATGTAATATTTTTCAATAAAACAATTACTGAAAGTTCTTCAAGATGTGTTCTTTAAGATGGTATATTGATCGATTAAAAAAGTTTTGTAGTTTCCTTTAAAAAAATTCATGAAAAAAGCCTTTTTTGCGCTACAAGTGGAGGTAACGCCTTAATTACACATCTCTTTAGTATGAATATCAAGCTGTTAGCAAATATACAGTAGCGTGCAAAAGTTTCGGGCCACCCTAGTTTTCGTGGATCTTGCATAGAAATATGATGGTACGGGAAATACAAACGAGTGATGACACTTATGCTCCGAGGTGCTTGATATTTAAAAAAATGTGGTATAAACAGTAATATCACTTTTCAACAATTAATTATCCAACAGTTTTTATTTAATGACTGTGCAAAAGTATTGGGCCAGATACTATTGCGTATGAAAACAAAAAACAAAACATTATAAAAATAACAAAACATGGTGTAGTTTTCTCTCTAGAGTCAATACTTCGTTGCCATGCCCTTAGCAGCGATTACAGCAGCACATCGTCGGGGTATAGATGCTATTAATTGCGAGATGCTATTAATTGCGAGATGCGATCTTGTGGCATCTTTTCCCACTCATATTGCAAATGATCCCAAAATTCCGTCATGTTGGAGTGATTCTTCATTCCAACGCGAACGTTGCGCTCTTGCCACAAATGTTCGATCGGATTTCAATCCAGTGACTGCGAGGGCCAATCGAGAAGGCGCACTTTTCGGCTTTCAAGAAAATTCTTCACAAGACGCGAAGCATGTTTGGGATCATTGTCGTGTTGAAATATCCACCCATTCGGCATATTTTTTTTCAAATGGGAGCATATGGTCTTGCAATATATTTCGATACATTATAGCATCCATATTGCCTTGGATTTCTATTAGCGGACCAATACCGTTATCAGAAAATGCTCCCCAAACTTTAACATTTCCGCCCCCGTGTTTTACATTTGGAATTTGATATCGTACATCGTATCTGGTACCTACTGGACGTCTTACGTACTTGCGACCATCAGCGTACTCCGACTGATATCAGCAAGATTTTCACCGCGTAATTCTCGCGAAATTATTGCTGCAGTTTTTCGCTGATCTATGACGCACTTATTTAATGATTTTGTCCACGCGTTTTGAAGTTTTTTATCAGACAACGAATTTGTTGATTTATATTTTGCAATAATACGGTTTACCGTTCTTTTCCCAATAGATAGAGTATTTGCAATATCACGAGAACTCTTTCCTTTTTCAAATAGTTTTAACACAACTTTGCGGTCCTCAATTTTTGTGTATTTCGCCATTGCCGCAGAAATGGAACTGATGTTTTCGTGATGGTTCATTTTAACTGATGTTTCGACGTAACGCGAAAGAAAACGCGAAAGAAAGCGCAGAAGAAAACGTAAACAAACCGTGTGGCTGGAGAAGGTGAGACAGCGGCCCAATATTTTTGTACACTGACCGAACGCATTCGACGCTGTACACAAACCATACACTATACAAACAAAATAATATACCACGCTGTTATGCATATCATAGCTCCTTCAAATATTTGAAATGATGGAGAGGTTCAGGCATTGAATATTTTATCGAATAACTGAGAAAAAAGGTTGATCCGAAACTTTTGCACGCCACTGTATAAATATTTTTTTTCCATGTACAAAATGGCCGACTACACGAAATTTTTCAAAACAGCTTTTTTTCCAATTGGCGTGACAAATAACTTCAACAATTTTCACTCGATTTACTTCAAATTTAAAAGTTATGTTCCTAATTGCATTTCGCAGAGAAGTACATACGGAATTTCTGATTAACGCGTTACCCCCACTTGTAGGGCAAAAAAAAGGCCTTTTTCATGAATTTTGTTAAAGAAAACTAAAAAACTTTTTTAATCGATCAATATACCATCTTAAAGAACACATTTTGAAGAACTTTCAGTAATTTTTTTATTGAAAAATATTACATTGTTTAGTGGCAAATGGCCGTCAATGAAATAATGTTTTTATATGCACGGTTTGCGGTGACCAACATTGCGGCAAAGTGGATCATCTGAAAAAAAAATGCGGATGGATTTAGTCAAATATAAGTATAAACTAGTCTTTAATCGAAGGATTTTAAAAAATATTCATTTTTCACAAAATGGCGGACAGTCAAAGTTAATGGTTCGATTTTAACGAAAAAAACGGCCGTTTTTTGGCTATAAAACGGCCATTTTCTTCGAAAAAAAAATCGAACGATTAAAGACTATATTTTTATGTATTAAATAAGCCTGCAAAATTTCAAGAAGATCGGTTCATTAGTGTTCGAGTAATCTTGGTCACCGACTCCAGAAATGCCATTTTGAGAAAAACGCGTTTAAAGTTTCAATTTCAGTTCTTCAATTCACGGATTCTTCTCTTTCAACGCTCATATCTCAGTCAATTTTGTTCGGATCGACTTGAAATTTTCAGGACATATTGTCAGATACTTATACTTCAAAAAATGCAATAAAAAAAATCGATTTTTTCAAAATCGCAAGTGAGGGTAACCCCTTAATCGAAAACTTTTCACTTTATGAGCAGTTTATGAGTAGTCATAACGAAATTTTTCGCTGAAAATTCATTTCTTAAGTTCAAATACCTACAATTTTTGAATAAAACAATTTTTTTTTAATTCCATGCGTACTTGTCTAGGTATTTTAATGTAGATTGACGAGAATTTTTGTTTTTTGTTCTAGGTAAAAAATTGTGGATGCTAAATGTCACGCCGCAGAGCGCCTAAAAAAGGATAACGGAAGAAAATATTAGTAGTCGAAAAAAAATATATATTTTCTAACAGCGTGATATTTATACTAAATAGATGTGTAATTAATTTTATGAGTGAATCACTTTTTCATACGAAAAAAAATTGGTCAATTTGCACATGATTTTATACCCGTTACTGTGGCCTAAGGCCTTAATGCTACCGGCGCTTGCTCCCTGTTGCCTCTTTCATTCGCGTTGCGTCAACAAATCGACAAGCGTCCATTTCGCGAAGAATATCGTCACTGTGAATAGAATGGAAAATGTAGCTCGTTTTGCCGGCACTCCTCGTCTGATGCATCAGACATTTTCTTGCTGTTGCACATTGTTTGATCGATGAATTACATCGTTTAGGGAGACAAGGACGAGCCGATCTCGTACGTATCGCGCGTGTGATCGTTTGTTTACGTAACGTCGGACGTTGATGGATTTCGGACAATATGTAGTAGCGTTACGTGCATATACGAATAGTAGGTCCATCTGATTTATCGTATTTGCTGTGGAATATAGAAGCGATTAGATTATACTCCGCGTGTACTCGTATATATATGGGAAGAGGATATTTTGAACCTGGCATGTGTATATAATGTTGGCAATTGGCAAATTTGGCCATTTTGAGGACGGTCGTCAATGTTGAATATGAATATAGGCATACTTGTCTAGCTATCGTTGTGAAGACGTTGAGATTTCTGTAGCGTTCAGTATGGGGGCGTGCGCAAATTACATAACGCAATTTAGGGGGAGGGGTCCGGCCAGGCGTTACGGTCTACGTACGTAGGGGCAGGGGTCAAGGTTTGCGTATCGTCACGATTTTGGAACTGCAGCAGCAAAATTTCTGCATGTTCAATTTTTGAATTTAAAACTCACACGCAATTTTGCCGCGGAAAGTTGACACCTTTCCATACGAAATGTTAGTTGAAGGGGGAAGTTCTTGCACAGTAGCTTTTCCCCTTTCCTACTTCCCCCAAGCAAAGTTTCAAAAAAAAAAATCTTGTGTTTTATAATTCTTAAAAGTACATATAGTGAAAAATATGTTGGCAACATTTTTATTTCCAAGTGCAAAAATTGCCGGAGTTACAGTCACTTTAGTGACAGCAGGTAGGGCGACCTGTTCCTCAGTCCCAACGGGTGTGGCATCGTTCACAATAGATAACGCGCAGGCTCTTATCATATTGTGAAATATAATGAAGGTAAAGAACCGTCATATCGTCCGCGACTAGATACTTTAATGTAAGTATCAATGTTCTCGAAAAAAAAAACATAACTTTATATCAAGAAAATACGGAACGAAAACTTTGAACGCGTTTTTCTCGAAACTACTTTTTCGACCTTGTCCCAGCGAATACGAAAAAACTTATCAACCGAATTGCAATTTTGCTTGACATTTTGGTAATCGCGTTGACTAAGGTTGTGCGTAGACGATTTTTTGAATTTTGATAATTACTATTTTTTTAAACTGCTTGAATACAAAAAAGGAATTTGAAAATAGAAAAAAATGTCCAAGCTGTCAGCAATTTGTGAAAAAAAAACAAAATAAAAAAAGGCGACGCATATCAATAGCTACATTTGTAAAGACATCGATAAATTGTTGACTTTTCATTTACAGATAACCTTTCATAAAGATATCGATGGGACAATGAAGAGAATTTTTTCTTCGTCGTCAAATCCAGACATATTTCTCGGTTAATTTTTAAGATTTTTTCGTAATAATTGGTATAAAACTAGGTGCATATATATTTCATAAAATGAGTATAAACCCGTTACTTTCATAGTTAGTCATGTCTATATAAAAAACGCCATTAGTGACAACAAAGTACCCGTTACGTAACGGAATAGAGGGGGGATTCAGGCCAGGCGTTACGATCCTGCTACGTGGGGAAGGGGGGTGGTCGAAAATTGGGAAATTTAGCGTTACGCAATTTGAGTACGCCCCCTATGGGGGAAATGTCCTCGATGTCGAACGTATTCATGTGTTACGTATGTAACGGGATTAAACGTTGTTTGTGACTCGTGGATATACGTGACGGAGCGCGACTTTGCGGGGTTAGACTACTGGGACGACTCTAAATCAGGGTTATCAGCAAAATTCATTTGGAAGGAAGAAGTAAGATGATTAACAAATCATTTGGCCATTTATTTGTATATAGATTAAGAATTCAGTGTACCAAATTATATATGAAAATATTAATAATTAAACTGGTTATGACAATCTCGTGAGGACCTTTGAACATGAGGGACTCAACGGTATAGTTGATTCTGGCCACCCGGTTGACCTGAAACAACAAAAAAACCGTTTTTTCTCTCCAAATAGCTCAAACTGGCTGAGACTTGACCAACCTTTTTTCGTGTCGTATTTCAAGTATCGAAAGCAAATTTTTTATTTTTTTCGATTTATCAAGGAACCATGACAACATTATTGTTAATACGTGATGAAACAAAATGTTGAAAAGAAAAACGTCGGTCAAGAATAAACTACCATGACACTGAATAAGTAAGTTTCAAGTCAATTCGTTCATTAGATGTCGAGAAATATTATACACGGTTTTGAAAAGCATTGTTTTGAGAATAATGCGTTTAATGTTTTACTAGCAGTTCTATGGTTGTAATCATGAGTTATATTTCAATTTGTGATTCCTGTCTTATACGTTGAACCTTCCTCATCAATTTCAGTTGCCTCAAGCAACGAACGATTTTTTTTTTATTTTCGCTGTAGTCTAATTCCTTAAGGAGTAAGGCCACTGTAACGGCCCAAAAAAAAAGGTTTTTTCACTAATTTTTTGCTCCCGAAATTGAAGGTATTTGAAAAAAAACTTTTAATGGTGTTATCGGGCATACATTAAACTATATTATAAAATTTTTTTACAGTAAAAAAAAAAACAAAATGGCGGTTCCACAGCTATCTTCCCGGGACATGTTTTGCTTCCAGGGCTCCGCGGCACGCAGCACCACTGGTGCACTTTTGAATCTAGAACAAAAAAAAACCATTAATCTAGAGGGCTATAGCTAGAGAATGTCGATCGGATTTTAAAAAGTATCAATTTTTGTGGATTTGGCGTGCGTTTGAAAAAAAATTGATTTTTGACGAAAAAAACGGCAAGTTTTTTGTTAATAAAAAATCAATAAATAAAGTTCTTGAAAATTCCGATCGACATTCTCAAGATAATGTAAATGTTCACATCTGGTTAAAATTTCAAGTAAAAAAAATGAAAATTGTTCGAGTTATGCTGCGTGCCATTTTGAAAAACCATGTTTCGAGAAAAACGCGTTTAAAGTTTTGCGAATAGTTTTTTATTGGAAAAAATTTAAAAAAGAAGTTAAAAAAAATTTTTACCGTTAGTCTGCAATCCCAGCACCATACATTTGTCCTTCGATAGCCAAATTTTCGTCTTCTTCGTCTTTCCTGGTTGATTTTTGGAGCGCGCGCGCACTTTTGGCCGCGTCGCTCAGAGATGTCTGCGCGTGCGTGATGCGTTTGGCGTCGGCATCGATGCAGAAATTATATAACTGTACACCAATTTCCACCTCCAACATCTTGAATATTTGCAAGACGTTGGTAAGGCCGCCATTGAATATGCAAACAGCGATATCCGTCGCAATATCTAGTACAGTTTTTCCGCTTGAGGATGATTTGGGGGCCAAACTCCAAACGGTAGCGTTGAAACTTTCGTTATTGTTTTGAGTATAGGCCCCCAAGCAACGCTCCAGCAACTCGTCCCGGCTCAATTCCATGTAGATGGGTTTGATGGCTTGATAAACCTCCTCACTCATTGGCTGATTGTGATGATACGCATCCAAGGCATTTTCTGCTTTCGCTTTCTTCCAACTGCACCAATTCTCCGAACATTTTTCGTGCTGAGGCTTTTCATCCGTTGACATTTTGTGAAAAAGGGTTGCCCAGATCTCATTTTTCATATTTTTGATGGAATCGGAATTTCGACGGATTGCTAAGCCGTAATAAATGCTTAGTTCGTCAATCAATTTGGCAGTGAGTTTTCCTCTTCCCCCGAGACCTTTTGTTCCTTTTTTTAAGTTTCTCTATCGAGTGCCCATTCTTTTTTGCACGTGATCTATGCACTCTTTTTTTTTAACATCAACATTTTCATAAGGCTTCGAATCCACGATGCCTTTGAAAGTTTTGGAATCGCCATCTCCGATATAATTGCAGTCGTTTCGGAGCAAGTTTTGACACGCTTGGCGGCGACCTTCATTTCCTAAGGACAACAAATTTTTTTTCGCACAGGACCTTTTTTTTCTTATTCTAGAGGGTTTAAACTATTTTTTAAGCCAATAAAAAAAATCGATTTTTCAAAAAATTTACAGTGGCCTTACCCCTTAAAGGTCTCCTCCTCACCCGAACGTATATTTATTTTTATCATTGAGAAGCGTGGTGCCCGGTAGCGATCAGGAAATGAGACGGAACGCCGGGTCGAGTAGTTATATTGGGAAAAACAGGTCAACTGTTGAAGATGGAGGTCTCGATGATAGATCAGAGATTCCAATTGATGGCGGCGATATGATGATCGACAAAAACTTCCTGGTACAACCTGGTAAGTTAAGGTTGTATATCACACGCGCAAACCGCTTCGAAATTTCGAACCCTATTTTCGACCAAACGATACAATCAATTGAGATGAAATTTGTTGCGTGCATTCGCCATTGTTGCAGAAAGAGCCTGACGGTCGGCATTTTTCCAAATAGTGCAAAAATCTTTACAAATTGTAGTTACCACAGGATGAATTGTGAATTACTAATTGATGCACCGAATTCATACACGTTTCAAAACCTTTAGGCTCTCGACAGTGAAAAAACACATTTTGAGCATTGTTTCAACTGATTTTATGGAAAAGTAACGGAGAAATTGGGGTTTGGAGTTTTTTTTTACATAAAATTAGCAACATTGTACCAACGAAGCGCAAAATATTATCGACAATCTCGAAAATCTAGTGCATCGTTTTTCCCACTGGTGGCAAACCTGCATGTCGAACGGGCATGCATACAAACGTATCACACACGGAGTTGCAGCCCCTTTCTGGGCCCACGGTCTTACATACAGACCTTGCATCGAAGCTAAATTTTCGCGGCGCGGGTAGACATTCGTCCAATGTGTTTGCGTCTGTTTTTTTTTGTGTGATTATCAATGTAACCTTCATTTGCAGCCATATACCATCAGGTCTTCCGTGATTTCCCGTGTACAGTTTTTTTATCCCCTTTTTATAGCAATAGAGATGAATTTTTCAGCATGGTCTCCTCTACGAAGATTGTTCATATGTATCACGGCTGCTTGATTTTTACAAATTACTCGTTGAGGATTAATAATCAGTTTTTAGATCACGAAACCACAAGTGAAAAACATCAAAAATAAAATAAAAAACAAGCTGAGTGGAATCAAACCCAAATTACCAGGCAGATGAGCTGAGCATCAGTGCCGGATTTATACTTTTCTTAAGTATAGGCCCCGCCCCTAAAATCTGCCGCCCCTAGGCAGCTGCCTATACGGTCTATTGGCGAATCCAGGCCTGCCGAGCATGCTGCAACTATGCCACACTATCTTTTCGAAATATGAAAAATAAAGATCATTCATATTCATCGCGGCCACTTAGGTGTTGAAATAAACTTGTGGAATATATAGAAAACCTCAATTACGATGATGCATCGTAATCGACTTTCTTCTGAATCAACACATTATTTTTTATTGCTTTAGTGATTATGCAGCTCACACAACAATACGGTAAATAAGGTTAGGGCGAACGACACATGCGTTCCGGTCAGGAGGATAAGAGACAACAGCTGTTTCTCTCTTCGTCGCACACCACTTCCCTTTGCCGTCGCGCACCAAGCGGTAGAAATCGGAATGAAAACCAGAGGCGCTAAGTGTGCCTACCCCCACTACCGTCGTTGTCAGACCTGATTGACGCCGTGATTGGGCCTCTGCTCTTTGCTGTACCGTGAACAGCAGACGGTTGCTGCGACATCTAGCGGTAGTTCGCAGCGTCTCGAAGTCAAAAATTACCAATTCTGCAATACCGTCGTGACTGCGTCGAAATTTTGCAACGCGCGATACATGGCTTTCAGTTGATGATTCTTCACCCGAGACCCAGCAGTCACGCGAATATTTTGAGTGTGAAATTAATCGGCAAAGTGGGGTAAATTTTTTATAATTCTAGACATTTTATATTTTAAATTGCAAAATTTTTGCAAAATTTTTTATAATTCTAGACTTATCGTCAATCGCAATAATTATGAGGAAGGATATCGTTCAACAAAATTGTACCTGTCGGGTTAGCACTTTTTTTGTGGCCAAGGAAAACGCAATGAGGCAATAACAATTGACAAGATTAGTGAAACACAGCGAACAAATGGCCTTCTGGATTCCAATTTTTTACATAATGGGTTTCGTACTAGATTGTTTAAAATAGAGCTTCTCTCTCTCCCTCGCTCCTCCCACCCTCCTATCTCTCTCCCTCTTCTTCTTCTCTCTGGCGCTCATAATTACCGTGTCGATTATCCGTTTCACCGCGTAATTGTAACGTGTTAATTTTGTTCTTTTTATCTATATCTACGCGTACAACGTGAAAGTAGTGCGACGTCAAGTTCGTGAAGACCGTTTGAGCGTGAGAAAACAGGGAGAAAGCCGCGATATCATTCGCCGCTCATCTCGTCGTCGTCAATAACCGACGAGAACATCATAACGTAAGAGTTCGTTAAAAGCTACTTTAATGAAGCAACGACTACGTCGATGAACCGAATGAGAGATTGGCGCAGCAAGCGCCAGCATCACTCAACGCGAATAATCGAGAGTTCGGAACGTAGTTCTCTCTCTCTCTCTCTCTCTCTCTCTCCCTCTCTCTCTCTCTCTCCCTTTCTCTCTGTTCATATAGCCTTATTTCCTAAGGAAGACAAAGACAGAAATAGAGAGAGAGCGAGAGAGAGAGAGAGAGAGGGAGAGAAAGAGAGAGAGAGAGGAAGAGGGAGACCGGTAGCGATAGAGAAAGCATCGATTAAGTGGAGGGAAGAGGCGGCATAGAGAGATGGAAAGAGCAATGCCTCGAGCTATGCCTTCGTAGAGTGCCTTGGGTACATACCACTATGCCGTATATACTGGGCGGATCCCTCTTACTCTGCAATCTCATATTGATCTGAACTCTCTCACGAAATTACAATATCATGTCGCTGTCTCTTTTCCTCTTTCCACCAACCCACCTCCCGCCCACCCTCTTATGCTCTTTCGACTGATTATAGTTTAAATGAAAGCGCTGCGTCAAGTTAAATTGGTAATTTCTAATTTTGCTCGAGTTGGTCACAAAAGAAGATCGGAAAAACGATTCCACCACTCAAGGCACTTTTGTTTTTCTATACAAATTCGATATTAAGTTTTTCTTTCAATCTTATTTCGTCGTGGTAATAAATTTCCGACTCGCATTACGGCTACTCATTTTTGCCCCTACTGATAATGGAAGCGATAAGCTAATACGCGTTTTGACAAAAAGAAATTGCTTTCAAATTCGTTTGTGATTTTTTTTTTTATTCGAACGCGATTTTTCCATGGTACATGGAGAGCGGACAAATGGAGTGCCATTAGAAAAGTACTAATTTTTTAGAGCCGAATGGCACGTGTCGGTTATTGTCGCCAGCAACATAAGAAGGCCTACAGCGGCCAAAGTTGCGTTCATTTGTATGGCGGACGTAAAATTTGCATCTGCGATGTTCGTCAACCCCTCTTTGCTGTCGTGGTAAAGCCAAGGACGTGTCCTTTTCTTTCTTCTTCAAATTAGCTTAATCGACGGGAACGCTGCATGGGGGTGAAGTTGAAATGAGAATACTTCTTTTTCGACCGCTTTTTACGAGAAGGATAGAACAGATGTATATATATATATATATATATATATATATATAGCCACCCACATATACACACTCGTATACAGCTTACTTTATTTAATTCGTTTCTTTCATTCGTGGCTTTTTCCCCTGGAAATCGTTTCCACCGTCATTAAACCTACCCGCGTGCTATTGTTCTTTCGGTCGTTTCGCTCAATGTACTGTACTGTGCGTTTGAGGTGAATGTTTTTTGCCCCCGAGGTATACTCATTGTTGGACAAAACGATGCGGTATTCAAAACTACTGACATTAACTGTACACTATGCGTGGTTCTTCAAATAAAATAATGATTTACCATCGATTCCTAATTAGAAACGACAAGTTCTCCATTGCAAGGCGAACATCAAAAGATTTTATACTCTGAGTACGATATGTGAAGAGTGATTTGTCAGATGGTATAAGAATGATAATAGGGATATCGCATGAATGAATTCTTTTCAAAGGCTATGCGTCGCGTGCGTCTTCAATTGTTCTATATACACGTATGTATGTATGTATGTATGTATGTGTGTATGTATATATATACAGGACCGGTAACAAATTTTCGATCATTTCCGATAATAGTAACATTTTCGATCACTTTGAATAACTGCAAAATGGTATGAAAATAATATAATTAATTTTTTATTTTGCAAAAATACTATATAGCTCTGCAAAATACATTATATTATTCCAATGTAATTTTGCAGTCATCGAAAGACATCGAAAATTGTGCAATGATCCAAAGTAATCGGAAACATTTTACCGGTACTGTATATCCTGGCTGCGTTAAACGAAAAAGCAGCTTTTACAGACCCTTCAATATAAACGAGTTGTAGAGAAATGTTTAGAAATTAGAAAAATTATAAACAAAGGAGCCCTTACTATGAGTTATACAATTATATGTTATACAATTATTATATATTATACACTTAATTTGAGCTCTTTTTTTTCTCTTTCTCACCATCCGATTATTTTCTTCAAAGAAAAGAAAAATTGTCGCGAAAGCTACGAGCGGTAAAAAAAAGATTTACAGGTCGCCCAAGCCTCCGAAAAAGTCAAATTTTCATTTAAGTATCGATTTTTTTTCGTCCACTTCTCACTCATGAATTCTACCCTTCATAATTTTTTATTTAACCTCACGAAAGCTCTAGCCGACCAATGAATATTTAGTCGTCGCTCGAGGGCTTCGAAGTTTCCAATTTTCGCCAATCTTTTTTTATTCTTCACACTCATAAAATTGACGCTTTGGAAAATTTTCAAAACAATTAACTCTTTTTTCTTTAGAAACAGATTTTTCAAATTTACCTCACACTTCGAACTCAAGAATTATAATTTTCGTTCTCATGAAATAATTATTTAAAGCTCTTGCTCGTAAACAAAATTATAGGTCGTTTTATTCGTAAAACCGAAATAGCAGCTGTTTCCCGCGCATCGTAATGCGTCCCACAGTTGGTCTCGTTAGTCAAACTGCGGACCAAGCGTAGATGTACTCTGTGACGAGCGACGCCATAATACAATAATACATAACGACACATAGCGTCTAATTCGCGTTTGTTATAAATTATTATAATAAATTAATCAGAAAATGTAACACTTCGCTGTTTATTTTGTTTTTACGCTACAAAAAATTATAGTGCATGCGAGATTTATTTTTTGGCGGAAATTGTAAATTTCGAGAACCTTGAGCAACCACTAAATATTTATTGCATGACAATATTTGCGAGGTTAATTTTTTAATTATAAAGACTAAAATTCGTGGGTGAAATATGGACGAAAAAGAAAACGATATTCTACTGAAAATTTGAATCTTTGGGAGGCTTGAGCGACCATTAAATGTTTGTTGGCGGCTCGCACCTCCGGCGGATTCTTTTTTTCTTTGGAGAAGATAATTGGATGGTGGGAAAAAGGAAAAATAGAGCTCAAATTTGTGCCACCCATATATATATATATATACACCCATACACATATATTGTATGCGATGTATCGGATTGTGTGTACGCGTCTCGATGTAATCTCCGATGTATAGCGTTGCGCGACGATAAAGGTCCATGGAACCACCGACAGAACCACTCCAGCTCGTGCACCCTCCAAACTTTTCGAAACTATATTAAACAAAGTGGATACATTCCCATCTACACTGAAATACGAAACTACCTCATATATATATATATAGGGAAATAAACTTTTGAAGACGGTACACTTCGAAGACTATCCCCATAGAAGCCAATCGTCCCCATACTCAACATTAATCAAATCACAATGTCTTCAGCATCACCCCTAGATAAGTGTAAGCATATCAACATAAAAGCCGTTCCGAGGACCATCCTGTGCCCAAAATAAACGATTCGTATGTCAAAACATTAAAGACCGTCCTCAAAACAGCCAAATGTGCCGATAAACAACATTACATGGACATAAAGAGTTCAAACTATAGTTACCCTACAAACACACACATATATCTGTGTGTGTATTGTATCTTCTCGTCGCTCT
This sequence comes from Ophion costatus, assembly GCA_951751655.1. Taxonomy (NCBI): domain Eukaryota; kingdom Metazoa; phylum Arthropoda; class Insecta; order Hymenoptera; family Ichneumonidae; genus Ophion; species Ophion costatus. The sequence goes on from OX632358.1 coordinate 29,367,486, forward strand.
CCATATAGTTTAGTTTTGTGCTAACCTGAAACTTTGTGCAACTGCGTTGTTGGTTGCGGGTCTCAATAAGGCTAGATGCAACACGCCTAGGAGTAACGAAACAACACCGAAATGTATATACCCACCGCTATGACGATACATAAAGATGATGAGATACGCCCCCACCCCTACTTTACCGATACCGGTACAATAATATCTATGCAACTTCGACTTCACGATGTGGCGCAAGGCCTGGAAAAGCACTAAGCCTGCCGGCTTATACTTCGGGACTTTGTTCCGGGCTTTGTCCCATATTTGATTTTTTACTTGAATTCTAAAGACACAACAGAGCCCTTCGTAAATAGCGACTGCACGAACATGGGGAGATAAAATTTGACAAAATTAGCGTACCCTGTTCTTTTCGCACTGTTCGATTGCGAGAAATAAAAGAAAAAATATTAAACGGGTAACGAGGTAGTACGCTGGATGCTAAATTAACGATCTGAGATAAAGATTGGGAGAAGAGGCGGAAAAAAATTCGGCGTTTCGTTCTCCTCGTTATTTGAGCAACGGTGATTATTTTCGTACTTCAACTCTTCCGATCTACTCACGTTGCAATATTTTATCGTAGGTATAACGAGTTGTAAGCGCGCTTGAGAGAACAACATCGGGAGGGAGGTTCGTTCGAGCGAAAGCAAGAGACAGGGAAAGAGAGGAGAAGGGAATTAGTTTTATCCGATGCTTTAACAACAATAATTGCGCGATAATGTAGAAGTCTTCGAAGCGTTTTGTAATAGCTTGCGGGTTATTTCCGTTTCTTTTCGGTGTATTGTGAAAGCAGAAAATAGGCCATTGGGAATTGCCGAAAGAACGAATAAATTGGCGAAACTCTATGCATAGCCGACACTGGTGCTACTTTCCTTGAAATCCTACTTTCGCATATACTCACCAATCCATCTATCGGAATAGCGAGAGATGATTTTGAAGAAGGCTTCGGGGACTTAGATCATCCCCCGCTAAATGTCGGCATATTCATATAAAGGCCATTTTGGCAATTTATTTTTACCAATGTTAACCCTTAATGGTCACACCGAGTGAAATATGCCCCAGCCGTTTTTTGACCTGTAATACCTTCCAGTAAATTCGGGAAAATGGGACATATTTTTTGCATATTAAAAATCACACTTTTTTAAAATAATCGGTATGGTCGTGTAGAACAGAGTTGAAAGTGTATTGCAGTATTTTTTTTCCAAAAATTTATCACATTGCCAATTGATTGGGGCTGAATTTTACCCACAATGAGTTTTACGTAATTTTTTCGAAGTATGACTGGGAAGGATTAATGCTATGTATCACACCTTCCTACCGCTTCGAATTTTTGAACCCTAATTTCGATGAAACGATACAATCAAATGAGATGAAGTGTATTGTGTACTTGAAGGAAAAGCCTTACGGTCATCGTTCTTCCAAATAAAAAAAAAAAAAAACTTTACAGATTGTAATTACCATAGGGTAATTTGTGAATTACTAATTGATGCATGGGATGCATGAAGATTTTAAGACGTTGAACGCAGTCGCAAGGCCAAAAAAAGTCGTTTTTGACGATTTTTTTCTGGACAAGGATTTCATTTGGGCAAAACGAAAAGTATTAGGCAGTGTAGTGGCATCTTTTGGCTTTAGATTGGCATTTTTTATTTTCAAAAATATTTATTAACATTGCTCCTGTAGGAAGTCTCCTGAAGGTCCCCGAAAAAAAAGTGTCCGGCGGTGAGCAAAGTATCTCCGGTTTGGATTATGTAAAATGAAAAAACCAAATAGATTCTTTTAGGGGATAGGTGAATCCAGATATTGATCGAAGGAATAGTCGAAAATTTAATTTTTGACAAAATGGTGGCTTCGGAAAGAAACAATTTCGATTTTCGATTAAATTTTTTTCGTTAAATCGTTGAAAAAAAATATAAATAATTATCCGACATCTTATTCCTTCGATCAATTCCTGAAGAATATATCTGACAAGGTTGTGTTAAAATTTCAGACCGATCGGTTGAGCCGTTTTTGAGAAATCGTGCCGACTTTGAAAGCACCGTTTTGAGAAAAACGCGTTTGAAGTTTTAACAGTCGTTCACACACATTCGGGATTCGGGCGCTTACTTTTTAGCGCTCCGAGCGTCCTTACAAATATGTGTGTATTTCCGAGAATATTCGCTGGATCGATTTGAAATTTTCAGGGAATATACGCACATATTTGTACATTCCGAAAATGCAATAAAAATCGATTTTTTGAAATTTCTGATTGCATATAACCCCTTAAGAACGTGAGGCTCTGGGCTGTTTAAAAAAACTCACATTTTCAGCATTGTTTCGACTAGTTTTATGGAAAAACGACGGAGAAATTAGGATTTAGAATTTCGACATAAAACTAGCAAAATCGTACCAACGAAGCTTGGAATATTATCGACAATCCTGAAAATGTAATGCATGTTTTCCCAATAAAGCCGATTCCGCATGGTCATCGTGCACACAAAGCGTAAACGTGGAATAGATGCCCAAATTTTCAAAAACGTTTATATTTTTTTATGCAATAAACCTTTTGTAAAGACCTTTAATGGTCATTGATACAATCGTCTTGGGTCTTTGAAGTGGCAAATAAAAAGTTTATTCTGCTTGCATAAGAAAAAATTCATTTCTTAAGGATGTTGAGTCCCTATGAAACATGTTAATGTTAATTGTTCAATAAATAGCTTTTTAATCGTCATGAAATTTTTACACGACCTCCTGAATACTTCATGTAAAAACATACCAAATTTTCAGAATTCTATCATCATTACTTCAACCTCCTTAAGGGTGAAATAAAAAATAATAAGAAAATTCTGAAAATTTGGTATGTTTTTGTATGAAGTACTTAAGAGGTCGTGTTAAAATTCCACGACGATTAGGAAGCTGGTTATTAAAAAATTAACATTTTGTTAAAAACAGTTTTTAAAAGAAATAAAAAAAAATTTATCAATAAACTTCGTTTTGTTTCCGTTGCTTTCAGTATATTGTAGATATCACAAAATTGAGAGGTCAAAAAAAAAACTTATTGCAAAGTTACATCAGTTTCCATAAGACAGCATTTAATTTGTGAATGTTAATTGTTCAATAACGAGCTTCCTAATTGTCGTGAAATTTTTACACGACCTATGAAATACTTCATACAAAAACATACCAAATTTTCAGAATTTTATCATCATTTGCGATTTGGGACTCAACATGCTTAAGCCTCTAAGAAAGCAATATGCAATTTTTGTGGTGAGGGTAGTTGCCCTTTCAAATAAAACGACGTTGTATTTGTGTTGAGGGTACTTAAAGTCTTATCATTTCGACGTTGAACACTCAACCCTAATGCTAAAACTAGATGGTGCTGGAGTTTGCATCGTTGGAACGCAACGAAAGTCCGTTTTACATTTTATTTTCCACATTTTTATTTTTATACGCGATCTTTTTTGATAGATTTTTATGTAGATCGTAAAATAAATATCCTAAAAAATGGTTGATAAATTTTTGTAGCCGAAATCTGCCAAAATAATTTAAATTCGTTACAGTCCAACGATGCAAACTTCAGTATCGTAAAACTAGTCAATTTCGTTTATGGCAAGTTCACCGTTAGCCATAGCCTCCACGGCTTTTATCAAGGCTTCTTGGGTCCACTCAGCACGCGGTGGAGCATCTCTTTTCCTCGTGCACTTGCGTGGCATTGTTTGTTGCAAAAAAAATAATCAAACACTTATTTTGAAGTAAAATGCGTTTATCTCTGACAGGGGGATAGACGCTCTTAGGGGCGTCTATACTCACCGAAACTGAGGCATCTTTCCTATTTGTTAGGGATAGATGCCCTTTACTTTAGAAAAATAAAAAATCAATTACTATGGAAAGAATTATGCACATTTAATACCTTAGCAACCAAACCACTAAAATAAAAAATATTTACTTTACTCACCTCATGAAATATAAAGTTGCAAGCCGGACAAAATAGCAACGATCCGTAATGTACGAACGAAATTCGAAATATGACTGTTTTTTTAACGCCACCGAGCGACACGTTCTATCCTGTCCGCTGACTAGCTCACTCTGAGACGCGGAGGTCCAGTACTTTCCTAATATATAGCATTAATCTCGTCAATGCGTGTTCCGAAATAGGTCGGATTACTATCGAGGCATCTAACGTAAATGTCCCAATTATTGAACACTATCTTGTATTTTTATTATTTCTCATTCACCTGCATGCATTTACTTATTTATAAGAATTTCATCACATATATGGAACTTTTAGCTATCGAAATGTTACCTTACTTGTGCAAAGAAGCTTTAATTAATAGAGAAACAATTATTTGATCAGCAACGGTGACCCGATTTGACGTCTCGTGGTAACTGCTTATCGTTTTCGCTAAGACACGCCTCTTCATGCGTAAGGGCATAAAAAATTCAAAAACTGTCGCATCTCAAAAAGTAAAGGCGTTTCAGGTTCCTCAGAAAATTTCTTACAAACAACAATTCAAAAAAAAATTTTAATTCATTATTTGTTAAAAAATACGGTGTTCGATCATTGGGACATAGAAAATGCAGTGTGTCCCAATTATTGAACACTCGAATTCTCCAAGATGGCGTCATTAAACTCATCGAAACATCGAGGCAGTTAACGTGTGACAGATCGTGTGAATCGGATTTATTCAAACAAAAACTCTAAGTTCCTGAATAAACTTACCTTTATTCTTTTGATAATAACTCTAAGATCGTCAAATATATTTTATATTTGTATTTTCGTGCAATAAACATAAAAAGAAAGGTAAAAAGAGAATATAACCTATATGTAAACTAAAAATACGAATGTAATGTTCAATATTTTTTGCTCTCCGATATTTCAGGGACAAAATTTTCTCAATAAAACGCCATAAACATGGCGACAAAAAGACGTCGCCGTGCATATACGGCGGAAGTTGTAAAAACCGCACTATATGCAGAGCGGTAAATAAAAAGAAAATAAAGTTGGAGTCGAAAAACAAGAAAGCTGCGACAAAATCAAACAAAAACAGAACATAAAAACGAGGAAGCTGAAAAGAAAAATAAAATAAATTTCGAGTTGAAAAGAAAAAATAAACCAAATGCGAATGAACCAAAAACCTGTCAAAAGAGACTAAATATATATTTTTGTATTTTTACATGATTAATTAAACATTATTTAACTGTTTGATTTTGCTTTTATTTCTTAATATTGTACCCAAAATAATATTTTCAGAACGGAAAAAGAATTCTCGAGAGTGTTCAATAACTGGGACATGCCTGTTCAATATTAGGGACATAGGCAGTTCCAGTGTTCAATAATTGGGACATTTGCATGCTTCACATTGTTATTCTTTTTTTTTCATTTGAAATCATTTGAAAATAATTCAAGGGGGGATTTTTCGAAAGTAAAAATATCAAAGTATCATTTGAACATGAAAGCGATGGTTTTTTTCTTGATCTTATATTTTTTTCTCACCGAATTCAATCCCCCAGATCTTTAGCTGTTCAATAATTGGGACATTTACGTTATCCCCCTACGGCACTATCCCACTTTCTCCCTATACATGCATCACACAGGAAACTGCAGCAATCGTCGTCTATTGGGCCTCTGCTCTTTCACGTAGTGTGAGTAGCAGAGGGTTGCTGCGGCATCTGGCGGTAGTTTGTGGCGGCTCGCAGCCAAAAACTACGAGTTCTGCAATACCGTTGCGACCGCGTCGAAATTGCGCAGCGTGTGATATATGGCCTTGAGCTCCGTCCTCAAACCTGCCTGCTAAGGTGAGAGCCAACATTACATAAACACAACGGGTTCAAAGTATCCTATTCCCAGATACGTACATCGTGAGGAATAAAGGGATAATAAAAGTAAACGCTCGAATTTCCCTGAGAGTATTCACCAAACTGTATGGTGTTGAACGCCTTTCACGTGTATTGAAGATCCGGGAAAGCTCCAGCCCCCCCCCCCCCCCGCCCAGTGTCGCTTTCAAATCTCCACGCTTTGATATAATCGATATTTAAAGAATCGTACAAACACACATCTCTACTTACTCTTCTACAATTCTTCTCTTCCATTCGAGGCGCGTAGCCCCGGGTGCGGTGTCAGAGTGAACGCCACTGAAAGGAAAGGTAGAAGAAAGGAGACGTAGGGTTCAGGTGGAGAAAAATAGGTCACTACGGGGGAGCCTTTTTTGTCGTTACGAGAGGGAAAATCAAAGCTCTTTGAAAGGTCGGCCAGCCTAGGTCGAGACAGGCTCGTTAAGAAATCTAAAGGCCTTGAAAAGATCAAGAACGTTACCTAGGGGTTGAAAGAAAGAAAAGTCCGACCTAAGTGAAAATTAGAGCCAAGAATTTATCGTTTTTCCCGACTGTGCTGAAAGCGATAGCGAACTTTTTCGTCGGCTGCAGAGATGGATAAACAATCGTGCCACCTAGTGTATTCGATGTTTCGTATCATCCAGTTATCCAATAATTATCAATATTCTCCAATTGCCATGGCGAAGTTGAGAATACGACAAGTTTTTCAAATGGGTATGGAAACAAACTTCGTTAATATTTTTAGCAGCATCGTCGCCGTAGCCGTTACGGGAAACGATGTTTAACCAGACAAACAATCTCGGTCCGAACAAATATCCCGGAAAATTTCATTTGCCTGGACATCGAACGATTCTGCGAGATTAGATAGCGCGCCTATTCGTCTCGCGCCTAACTTTGTCATTTTCTCCGTCATTGGCTTTCTCCTTTACTTCGTATGTGTTTTCTTTTTTTTTTTATCATTCGCTGTATTCTTCCGTGACTCGTTATCCGAGAGCTTCGATCGCAAAATTTGTCCAAAACTTTTGGCTCGTCGTTCCAGATCAAGGCGGCAATATACACGAGTAAAATACCTCGCACCCAGGGATCTACACATATATATGAGAAATATGATCACAGCTGCCCGATAAGAAGTTATGGACTTAATTCCCGTGGCTGACGATGGCTCGGTAGTGCCTGAGGTATATACCATGATCTTGGAAACTCAACACACTAACCTTCCTAAGCTCCGTACTACGTTCCTCAAGTGTATCCTTCGGTATGACCATCGTGTACTCAATACCTAAACCGTTGTCTTCTTTCGACAAATCAAATCTTACAACAATCTCAGACTTTGTCAGATTGCTATGACACTGATTTCCCATCCCAGCATAACCCAGCTCATCTTGGCCCTCAATTTGTTGCGCCCCTCTGACACACTCCCCAAACGATACTGCCACGCTCCAATGAAAGAAAGTACCCTGATCATTATTTGGTACAGACTGAACGTCGTATCGATTACTTCACGACTCGAGCCAATTGTTGTGTGAAACTAAACCCGTGTACCGGAAAGTTGGATCTCCTTGAAAACTATCGTTTCCCTAATCGATTTGCAAACTTTTCGAATACGCTAGGGAATGATGGAGTGGTGTTGTAGAGGGAAATTATCGCTGACATCGAGCGAGATGCTGCTCTTGTCCACAAACTTACTCGACGATGACTTGGCAAAAATGAACCGAGGATACGGAGCTTCCGGTTTAATTGATTGACACGAGCAACCCCAAAGCTCTCGAGAGCAATCCATTTCAGAATCACTTCCATTTCATCCATTTCAAAAGATTTGAGGCAGGTTAGCGCGAAAATTTCGTCAATTTCAGCATAGCCTTTGGATCAGCACTGCTGATGAATTTAGTCGATTGTTCTTATCCTTGCGAGATTCTCCACGATCGTGTACAGAAATCAGCAGACTGGTTCCGTTGAATCGTTTCAGTATAATTGTCGTCGTTTTCTTACGTCTTTGGGAAACAGGCAAGATAGTACGAGTATCCTGGCGCACGAGTTTATCCAAGTCATCTCATTCTGGTGTACCGATGTCAGATGTCGAAAACAATATAAATACTATTTAAGAGAGAGAGACAGAAGAAGAGAGAGAGATCAAAGAGAGAGAGAGAGAGAGAGGGGGGGCGCAACGTTGACGAATGACACGGTTGTACATAACCGTGAAAAAGGGAGCACCGCTTCTCAGTTTGAATGTGTATAGTGCACATGACATTTCCCCGTAGAATGGTTTTCAAAGCGGATTTCCAGAAGACTTTGCAATGTGGAAAACTTTAACGAACAATGTCTACGAGTATGCGTAAGGGAAAAATAGAGCGAGAGCGAGGGAAAGAGAGAAAGGAATAAGCGAAAGAACCCAAGTCGAAATAGAAATACAAGGTAGCTGTAATGCCCCAGGCCCCGTTGGTAGCAGCTTTGTCTGTCGTCGTTCACCAGAAAAGTCCTCGTTGCAATCTAGTTTGAAATCAGACCGAACGTAAAATACCGGTATATGGAGAGTCAAGTGTAGCGGGCCTTACAGAAATTGCTTCGCTGAATCTCCAGGGAATTATAGTTATTTCTACCTCAAACCATATTGCTCCACTATATTAAATTAAATGCGGCTCAAAAAGAGCTGACTCGGCATTTATCATTCGAAATAAAAATAAGTTGCAAGTATGAAGCGAAAAAAACTTTCGAAGCGTCCGTCCATCGTGCGAAAAGTCAGCTTCTCTTTACCATATACACGAACGAAGATACTATTTTTAAAGAGACATGCCTGCGAGCATTACGTTTTGATTGACAAGCATATTTGCTCCCAGTCCCTTCGAGGATTCCGAGTAGAACGACGTACAATTACATCGAGCGAAGTTTTGACCTCGTCGTCGCGACGTTTTGACTCCAAGGCTATCTTTGCTAACCTCGATTTAGGCTATCATTGCTAATCTCTAATTAGGTCGACCGCTGCCGTCTTGCTCCTGAAGAAGCGAACGAGGTAATCTCTTCGGGGCGATTTTCATTAGCTCGCGACATCTGAAGAAATGAAACGCGGCCAATAATCCACAAAATTGCCACGTAATCTAGAAGTGGAAAAGTTCAGGGAACCTCAAAGAAGTGGCGTTTCTTTTAAATCTTGAGGAATTGTTCGAGATCGAGGCAAATAAATCTTTTTCGAAATATTTGTTTCGCGACAGATAGCAACAGCGAATTTATGGACAGAACGGAAACGACAGACTGAGAATTCTACCACTCGCAATTTGTGCCTCAGACTCCCACTCGAAATCTATGACGTTGAAGTTTGCATCATTGGAATGCAACGGAAATGAATTCTTTTCAACACCTCAATTTTTTTTGGCTAGCTCGATCTGTGAAAGTCGTTTGAGGTTTCTGCGTATTCTTGTCAGAAATGTTCGACCTCAATTCGCAAAATGAGGGTTTGCATTAGATGAAAACAAGTGAAAAAAATTGTTGCATTCCAGCGATGCAAACTTCAACGTCATTCAAATCTTAGATCCAATGATGTTGGAGTTTGAATCGTTGGAATAGAATGAACATCAATCTTTATGAATTCTTCCAATTTTTTTGGCAGATTTTACCTACAAATATCTGTCAACCATTTTTCGAGACACTTATTTAGCAACCTGCAATATAAATCCTCAAGAAAATGTTTTCTTTAATAAAGAAATGAAGGAAAATAAAATGTAAAGAAAGCTTTCGTTGCGTTCCAACGATGCAAACTTCAATACCATTAGATCCAACCGTTTTCCGTTGATCCATTGGTTGTCCGCAACCTAAAAAGTTTGAGTGCGAAATTGGTCAGCGCGGAACCTAAAATCCTTGGCACTTTCAGCAACGCTCAAAAGTCTGTAAGAATAGTTGATTACAGTTTTCGCTACCAGCCAAGCGTTGTTCAGTTCATCTTAACAGGAAGCTCAAGCGAGATATGCTCCGAGGCCTGGCGGTACATGTCAAGCTGACAAGTTGGTATTTGCACTTCTCTGGGGGAAAACGCTCGACCTGCACTCGATGGATTCTTGATACGTCGGCCAGGTTTGCAAGTAGTTGGCATCGCATTAGAACCAACAGAGAGAGAGAGAGAGAGAGAGAGAGAGAGAGAGAGAGAGAGAGAGAGAGAGAGAGAGAGAGAGAGAGAGAGAGCGAGAGTCACGTGTCATACGTTGAGCGTACATGTACTAACTGGTTCACTTAGGGGTACCTACCACGTACGAGTATCTCGAATATGTCTGTCTACGTTGGCCTATGTGCGTTCAACGATGACGACATGCACTAGCTTCACCCTGATGGTAACGTTAAATTTACGGTTGCGCGAGCTTGGTTAACGATGTTCCGAGATCACTGTGAGTAAACTCAGGCTCTTACGGTTCCCAGCATCCCCCCTAAGGCTCGTAGGCTCCCGGAGCTATCTATGCAGGGGAATGCACATGAGAGGTGAAGTGCTCTTCGATGCTCGTGGGATTTTGAGTCTCAGCGTCCGACGTATACGGACGAGCGAAAGGGGTGCGACGAGCTAGCAGCAACAATTTTCACGTTGACGTTCGCTCACGTCGCGAGTAGCTCAACGCGAAAGCTGAGATTCCTTGACCTCCCGTCTGTGTACTCGTTCGCCTATCTATGCACACGTCTGTACATTTAATTGCGTATATTTAGAGAGATACGCGCAAGGGACAGAAACTTGCCAGAGGCAAGTACGAATATGGTCTGAAGGATTGAGGGGGACTCTTTGCTTTACCTCTTATACACGTTTGAGGCTCTCTAATGTGATTATAAGACGAATTCTTGATGTTTGCTTTTACAGGAGGGCAACGAACGTCATCAGAATGCGGGACCGACTCTCCTGGTACATGGTCTTTCTGATCCTACCGACGATCCTACTCGCCAGATCTCTCGACAAAGGTGAGTATCTTTTCGGTTTTTAATGTATACACGACATTGTTGCGAGGGATACTCCTATCGAATGTTCCTGTGAGAGGTGCGTCTTCTCTACTCTTGTAGGAATTCAACTCTGGTGCGCTCATCGCTGGATCGATAAACACATCTAAAGGTGAGGCGTTGCCTTTTTACATTGCCGAATCGATGTAGAATTGAACTTGAAACAGCAATGTGAATTGTCCGATGGCGTTCACACAATTTTCGTCTTGACTCCTTAGGACTAAGGAGGTACGATCTCTTCCACGGGGTCAAAAAAGAGTTTACATTTATTTTACCCATAGCTGCTCTGATTGATGTTTACTTATGTTGATTATTCATATCATCGACTATAGTGTGCCAAATGTTGTGATTTTTTTATCAGTGGAAAAAAGGTTTACGGGGAAAACCACCCTTCCAAGAAAGACGTGGTACCTGTTAATTTAATTGCTTATAAATGCGTCTATTCATCGCTTTACATTAAGGCCATGTTTCACGTCGACCGAGCGGGCACGAGTGTGAAAGAGACAGCTGATTTACAGATTTCCACTGTTCTCGTAAACGGTTGAGTTTTTGGAAAAAAGAAAAGAAACACCTTCCAGTCTGTCAAACGATGAACAACGACATTCTCTTCGTTTGCCCGAAGTGTGGTCAATCTGCGAGAGAACTTGGCAGTGGGATTTTTACCGACTGGACGTGTCAGCCCTGTCCTTAAAAGAATTTTGGTTCTTGTTTTATTCAGATCGCCGGACTACTTGTTGGTGGAACTGCAAGATCACCCCCCGGAACGCCTTTCTTAGAGGGGTGGTTTCCTCCCTCGAAACTATTTTTCCATAGATAACGAAAAAATACATATCCGATAGTTTTCAATGCTTTATCACATAGGTATATGAGGTTCAAAAAAATCGAAGGCGGATACTTGAGTGATGTTCCTCGTGAGTTCGCGTTGAAAATCGGATAGAGTAGGGTCCTAGGGTCATTCGTTGTGCAATTCTTTGAGGCATGAATGCGTAACTAATGTGGATTTATTATTATTGTGTATGTTGTAGCATCATCATTTATTGTACACTACTGTCGATGGTATTTAATCACCCGTGGATGTCATTAATGATACCAAGCGGTGAAGCTTAGCTGGATGTTTGATGTTTTATTAACGAGGCTTCGCGAACAACATGGGACAAAGTTATTTATGCAGTTATCTCATGGAGTTTCCACGAAGTCGACCTAGCAATAACTTGGTTGGCCATATCTCCTCAATTCATTGACTTAACTTAACCGGGATAATTTAAGGCCTTAGGCTACAGTAACGGGTTTAAAATCATGTGCGAATTTAACAATTTTTTTCGTATGAAAAAGTGATTGATTCATAAAATTAATTACAGATCTATTTAGTATAAATATCAAGCTGCTAGAAAATATATATATTTTATTTCGATATACAAAATGGCCGACTACTAAAGTTTTCTTTTATTATCTTTTTTTTAGGCGCTCCGCGGCGTGACCTTTAGCATCCACAATTTTTTACCTAGAACAAAAAACAAAAATTCTCGTCAATCTACATTAGTATACCTAGAGAAGTACGTACGGAATTTAAAAAATATTGTTTTATTCAAAAGTTGTAGGTATTTGAACTTAAGAAACGAATTTTCAGTGAAAAATTTCGTTATAACTGCTCATAAAATGAAAAGTTTTCGATTAATCGGAAATTCCGTACGTACTTCTCTGCGAAATGCAATAAGGAACATAACTTTTAAATTTGTAAATAAAAGTAAAGTAAATCGAGTGAAAATTGTTGATGTTATTTGTGACGCCAATTGGAAAAAGCTGTTTCGAGAGGTTTCGAGTAATAGGCCATTTTGTACATCGGAAAACAAATATTTTCAAACAGCTTGATATTTTTACTAAATAGATGTGTAATTAATTTTACGAGTAAATCACTTTTTCATACGAAAAAAAATTTCGCACATGATTTTATACCCGTTACTGTGGCCTAAGGCCTTAATATAATGTCCGCTTCGAGTCTAGCCGGTGAATCACACGAACGGAACAAATATTTTGCGCCGTAGCTCTCGGTCAAAAAACTAAAAACGAGTGTCTCTAAAAGTACACGGGTAAAGAGCACGGCTCAGGCTACATGTGAGAACCTCATTTGCCGAGGTTATCAAAGTCTCTACGAGTATACGCTTAGAGGATTACCAGCGAGCTGGAGAAAAAGTTTCGCTTCATTTTGACCAGGTTATATTTTGAATGTCAGATTATCGTCCCCTGCTTGCCACTCAAGGTCTGAATTGCGCATAAACTAAAAAAATGTGAAAAAATCGTCCGGAATTTAATCCAATGTCTACCCCCTCAAATAATCCAGCTTTTCGAAATAGTTCTCTCGAGGCTCGCATTTTTCTTGTCTATTACCCATATGTCAAAGACAAAAATTTGTAATGAAACCAGATTTTTGTTGTCAACTGACCAAACTGCGGACTTTTATCACTCGCTTATTTCTTTTCAACTTTAATTTCTACTTCTTTCACTGAGGTTGAAATGAGAAAGAACGATGTACAGCCACTCCGCAACGAAACACAGACACACATCTGTGTATCGGAGGGCTTAATAACGCCAGTACGTAGAAAAAGAGCCTCTTTCGCTAGGTTCTTTTTACACAATCTAGCCAGAAGCCAGTGAGGTAGCCGGTTTATCCTTCCGTATATAGCTAATCGTGTGTCAAGGAAACGTAAGGTTCTAGGGTGTGTGTGCGTTTTTTATGTTTTTATTCCCAAGCTCCAAGGCCCCGATAGGGTCGCCGATAGTCGATAGTTATGACCGTAAAACCTCGACAAAACGCACGACGCCGAAGCCAGGAAACGGCGAAACCTGTTTTTTCCCTTTGCGATGAAAGAAACAAACAAAACCGGATCTGCCCGTACCTATCCCTCGCGTGTTATACACGCAGCCCTAAAAGGGAAAGCAATCTTTCCGTTTCCCCACATACAGAAGGCTTCACCGAATGTCAAAAGACGTACAGATTTTTATATTGCGGCATTTTGGATCTGCTCACATCGCGATCTGTTTCCCTTCTACTGCGAATTATATTGAAAGCAGTGTAAGTCTAGCGTGCTAGAGAAAAAAAGGTACGCAACGCCATAAACGCATTGCAGCGGTAATTTATAGGTTTTGTTTTATTATCAGTTTTCCGTTTATAACTCTTTTTGCAAATTCAGCCTTTGTCGCGTCAGTTCTTTTGTCGGCTGTATGAATACGTCCAGGTCGGAGTTATGGTGAACGTGCCGTTTTGTGGCTTACCTTTGGTAGCAGCGGGGAGCTCGGCATGGCACAAAGGTTCGTTAGCGTCAACATAGATAAACGAGGCTAATGAAGGCATAGTAAGAAACGCGGTTGACGTTGAAATTCGAGCTTGAAAACTCCGCCAAAAGTGACCGACACGATGGATAACAAAGCGATGAAGCACGCGTCAAACCACGAATTGTGATAGGGCTACTAGGCTCGCTAAGTACGCGGGTCGTTGTAATATTGAGTTTAAACGCAAATACGTCCAACGAGACTCGAAACTAATCTGTTATTTCAGGAACAAACATTTGTTTTTCTTCTATTTTCATGACCAGTTCATTTACAGTCATTGATATGACTTGAAAGCACTCACTAAATGTTCATCGATTATGGCAGATTTTTAATCCCAAGGGTAAAAAGAATAGAAGGGGGCTCCTACGTTGTGACGATCGGACGGATTAATATGATAATCCTTCCAGAGTTCCTGATGACTACGGAACCCCAAGAAGCATGTGCCCCGTTTGGCGGCAATTTTGATTGCTTTTATTCCAGAGTCAAGAGTCCATAAAAACATCCATTTTAATTGCCTCTTGTTGTATATTTGGTAACCACAATCCCGTAAGTGTATCACGATTTTTCGCCATTGCCCAGAATGGCCGATAGTTGCACGCGGTAATGAAATCCGTTAATAGATCAACAGCCAATTCGTGTGGCCGAGACTGTTTAGTTGACAAAACCACAGAACCCGAACAACGATAGCCTTTCCCACCGTCACCCTTTCTCTTTCCTTCTTGCCTTGCCAGCACGTATACCTTTCTCGGTCTCTCTGTTATCTGCTCTTAGCCCGTGGCATTTGCAAATCTAATAATAATACAACTACGGGAATCCATGATGAATAACAGCGAAGAGGTCAGCCGTTATATGTCGCGATACTCACTATCAAACTCATTGGCGTAACAACCACCAGCCTTCAACCGATATATCCTTTACAACGTCACACCTCCACCGCGACGGGTAGTTATTGCGAAGTAAGTGCCTGTAATAATGTATGCCACCGATGCGGTTTTGTGGAGCAACGATGGTTTCCACCACCATTGCATCGACCGGATTAAATGTGAGGAGATCTGAACCAGAATTCGAATCAAAGAACGTCTCTTCTCGGCGCGTTAAGGAGGTACGATCATTACTACGAATCCAACTTTCGGATTTGAAATTTGTATATGATTTTGACGAATACTTTATGCGCCTATTGCCAAAATTTGTAATATTTTGACCGTTTAGTTTTTTCGCAATAAAGCTGCAAAGTCGAGCACTTTGAGTTACCGAAGCACGTCGTCTTATGGAGACGGTCAACCAGAAGTGCGGTGTTCGTGGTTTTTCTGCTCACGTATCCATCTAAACCCGTTCGAAAACTGAAATTCGATAGATTGGATATAATCGATATTGTAAAAAATAAGAAAATCAATCTTTACCGTGTAGTTAAAGCACTACATTACAAGAAAGTTTCAATTTCCGGGTGAAAATTGTCAGAACGACGAAATAGCACCCACAGACTTAGCAACGTCGCGAGTAACAGCTGATGCATTTGGCGAACATAACCCAGCTTTGTTTTGAAACTAATTTGAATAGAAGCCGCCACAAAATATGCAAACATCAATTTATGGAGTTTTATCACTTATCACGTATCAATCATACGTATAATTATATTCTGCCTATCGTCTTCATTCGGCTGACGCAATTCAAGCCTATTTTAATACGTTCCCGGCTCATTTTTGTCTTTTTTGTCAGTTTTTATGGTGGATATATTAATATTATTATTACGAAGATTACTACCGAATCGTTGACAATATAATTTGCCAGTTTTTATTTGTTCACGTGCAATAAATTCATCATTCACCACAACATTTGGCACACTATAATCGATAATCCGAATATTCAACATAAGTAAACATCAATCAGAGCAGCTGTGGGTCAAATAAATTTAGACTCTTTTTTGACCCCGTGGGAGTGATCGTACCTCCTTAACATAGCTCGTGACTTCCTTTTATGAATTGTGTCACGGTTTCAATACTACTCGTAGCTGCTTGTTTTCACCTTTCTACCCACAATAAAAATGATATTAAGATGTTGCCGTAACTCCTCCCCGATTTGAATGATTAATTCGTTACGAGATTACAATGTAGAATGACAGTAGTGTCCACATGTTTACTCTCAATCATGGAATCAGCCCTATCTGTTATTCCTTGCACGACTCAACTTCTCTGCCATTTATCCCCAATGGCTGTTCAATGTTTGCGAACAAAAAAAAATATAAAAATGACAGGAGGTCGATAAAAAAAACGGTGTAAGAAATCGCTCATGGAATACACCCTGCGGATCACTTGAGGCGGCAAAGACTAGCACTGGGTAATATAGTGCATCGATTTGACGGGACGAGAGAAGGATCAACGAGAGCACTTGCTACTCGTTCGCGCTCGTTCCTTCTTTCTCTGGCTCTTTGCCTTTCTGTTACTCTCTGTCTCTCTTTCTCTCTCTTCGTTTCTCTCCTGTCCGATTTTCTCTGTTTCTCAGCGCCGACCACACGAATCTCTCCACAGGGAGGAGCTTCAGAGCCCCGAGTGAAGCTCATCTCAGTATACTATATGGTAGATACACCCACATACACGCGCGTACACACACACTCGATCACGTATTACTGGAGTATCTGGTTGCATTGTCTGCGAAGAAAACAAAAGAGAGGTTACTTACGTCTCTTGCCCAGCACACAAGAGCTCAAAGTTCAGTCTCGAGTGTTCTCATCGCGGAGGACGGCCTGGGGAGAGCGCCCTCACCGTAGGCGACGACAACGACGATGTGGCGAGACGGTGGCGGCGGCGGCGCCGCCTTCCCTGCTTTTTCGCTTCACCTGTGCTCCTGACTATTCCAAGCCTTCCACAAAGCCCCTCAGCCACTCAGGAACTTTCACCAGCAAGCTCCCATTTAACTCGGTTCCCTGCTCGTACAATCTACTCTCGACAACTATCCGCGCATTTTGTAGCCAATCATAACCAGTCACATAAGTCAACATTAAATGGCTAATGATAAGCGGGACCCAACAGACAAAAAAGCACCGTTGAAAACTCGAACTTCGATACTGGATAAGGCTTTCTTGCATACGGAATTCATTGAGCTTCTTAAATTCTGAATCTTTCTGGAAAATGACCGCAGGTCAGTAGGAAAAGGATGCGGCAATTTTTATGACAACTGTCAAAGATTTGATATTAGTGGAAGCGCAATCTCCGATTTCAAGCAACGTTGGGCTGGACCGATACTTGAACGAGTGGCCGCATGATCGTGCGCGACATTGTCAGCCGACTACTGAGCAGTAGTCGGCTCGCTGAACCGCTGTGCCGGTCTAGTGGTTAGCTTGCCTCTGAGCTCCGAAACTAAGAAGCGAACCTGCAGCTCGCAGCATTGGTATAGGTTTTCCGCAGTTTCCCTGTACCCAAGGCAGAAATGTCATGGTGAATGCGATACAGATGGGCAAGTCGGCCGCGGCCGCAAGGTGGGGATGAGGAGTGGAATATGGTGGGGAATGCAATAAGGGGGAAGACTCCGTGCAATGGAATCCACGGTTAGTGGAGCACTTAAATATAACATGTATTAGCACAGTATCTCCGTGCCCCCGTGCAAATGCCATGCGGTAGGAAAATAGGATAAAGTGGCTGTAGGTAACCCTCCTTCGTCTTTGTATAATTGGAAATAGTGGAGTGTCAAGTGCGGGGTAAAAACTAAAGACATGGGATCGTAAAAACCTGGCAGGACGTACGAGAGAAACGTTAAAATTGAGGAAAGAATAGGTTTCTGCTCCATCTGAGTAAAAAAGTTGCAACCAGGGAGTCGTTCCCTAACCAGCGATTTTTATGATATCTCTGGAGAATATTGTTATTTCATGTTATACACCTTATTGCTGACATTGCCGTACAAGTTTTCCCTGCTTGTTTTTTTTTTTTCATTCCACCATGCTCCCCTCTTTCATGTTGTTTTTGCAGCTTGCGAGCATGTTGCAAAAAAGGCTGCGTCTGGTAGCGTGGGTCGTGACGCAAACGAGCCAATTAAAAATTAATATTAGGAGAGACAGGAGAAGCAGCAGCTGTATCATATTCGTAGGCTCGTTCAGGCGGGCCACCCATACACCGTGAATGATTAATGAATGCTCGTTAACGATAAGTGGCAGCGGCAACTGTTCAATGCGTATATTCAACAGTATTATTATACCCCTTGTATATAACTGTTCGCGCATTTGTACATCCACCCCAGTCTGCCAGTACACTTTTTGCCGAGGAATTTCTAAACTTCGCTAAATTGCTTTCAGCCGACTAATTGTAGATTACCAGTTTTCTCCGCCCGCTTTCAACGAGGAACGAAGAAAACGTGATTCAATTCGTCTATTGAATTTGCAGTATCGTATCAAAAATAGTGAAGACAAAAATAGGTTACGTTTGAGACGAGGGAAGACTTTTCTCCAGCTATCGGACAGTAGGAACAAAATGTCAACAATTTTGTTGCTATTGTATCAAAAATTCGGTGATGATATCAAAGATTCAAAGTATCCCAGGTCCACAAGTACGAAAAACAGAAAGCAATGGCCCCGGGGAGACGGAAACGTCCGATTGTCGTTGAAGAAAAGGCAAGCATGAAGGCGATTCAACTACTCTATCGAACTTCAAGCATCGTATCGAAAAATTGGAAAAAAAAAGGCAAAGCTACGATTGACGAGAGCAAACTTTTCTATAGCTAGCGGACAATAAAAACGAAACGTCAACATGTTTTACTGCTATTGTATCAAAAATTCCCTGATGGCATCAAAGATTCAAATGCATTCCGAGTTCACGGGCATGAAAAACCGAAAGCAATGCCTCGGGGAGACGGAAACGTCTGATTGTCGTTGGAATCGTCGAAAAGGTAAGCATCACAATAACGGAGCAGTTTCTGAAGATAAGATGATAGCCGGGTACAGGAAGGATGTGGCTTTTGATGACTTGGAATATTTTACACGATGGGACGTTCAATGAAAAACAACCTCATGAGAATCTGACCCAGGACACTCGAGCTTACGGAAATGTGTGCCGTGTGAGAGTTCGGGTTTTAAGTTCACCCAAAGAACGAGCTGGGTACCGTAACCCCCAACCCTCTTCTCCGGCGCGCTTTCTCACCCTCTTTTGCCTCTTTGCCACTGAGAACATTCTGCTTCGTCGTAACGAATACCCTACTACCCTATTCTCGAGTTGAAAACCCCCATTGACGATGCAAACTAAATGCATATATGCAGAGGACCGAGCAGCGGAAAGGACGCCAGTACAGAGAGACATGTCTGAGAGACGGACGGGCACGTATAGAGAGTGAACGAGGAAACCCTCTGCATTGTACCTGTACAATAGACGAATTCAAAATTCAAGTTGCTGTTCTACCGGCTGAACGAAGCTATGTATGGATCATTCCACAACAAGTTAATCGCATCATCGCACCATTTTCGCGTTCGATTATGATTGCCAAAGCCCTTATGAAGGACGTGAATCGATTTTCGTTCACATCTAGAGGATCGCGCAGTCACGGAAGAGAGCTGGGAATTCGCTAAGCACTTCGAATTAGGTCCATTTTTAGCTCTTCGTTATTTTCGAAGGGTGCTTTCAAGAAAGAACCAACGCGGTCGAGCCGCGAGCTACGAAGTTAGTACATTGCGAAAGTAAAACAACGAGTGGTAAGGAGTATGCTCGGGGAGTAATGAGAAAATATTTTTTTAGAAAATAACTGTCGGCGGTAGACGCGCGCTCGGTGCGCGGCTACAGCGATCTCTCAGAGTAAACCGCCTTGGCCTGGATCAATACTTTGATGGGTGACCGTGGGCTGGCTCACGCGCCGACGACCAACCGGAGGGCAAATTTTACCGAGTTTCTGATGGCATCGGGACTGCAGCTCAGCGAAAATAGAGCCATAGAGAAATGACTTTCTAAATAGCTTACTTTGACGACTCAATCGCAGGACTCGGAGAACATTTTTTTCCACTTTCAAGTGGTTACGGATTCGATATAGCTGGGCGGTTGTGACATACGTTGAAATCGTCGCGGAACGTCCCATAGAGATACGTACACTTGATATCCATTTTGCACCCGATGGTCCGGGCTTTCTCATGCACAACCTCACTCCCCGATGTTCAAGAAGCACTCGAAGTTCCGTGGCGATTTAGCTGGGACAGCGATGAGAAACAAAATGAATTTGTGTGTTCTCGCGATCGGAAGCGGCGCAATCGCACACGCGCGTGTCCCGTAAACGACAGGAAACACCAGTAGGAGCAGAGGAGGGTTGAAGACCCGGCAAGAGCTTTATTGCGGTTAAACTATACGTGTGTATTCGCACGTTTGCCACAATTTCACCATATACCAGACATGAAATTGTCGACGCGTCGCCAAAGTTTGAATTTGATCCAGCGTTGTTGGAACTCTTCCTTCCTCCCCCGCCTCACCCCCCCCCCCTCACGCCCTTCCTCTCCTTCGTCAACTTGTGTGCTTAAAAAGCTTTTCTGCGAAATTCGCGCAGCAATTTGTCACAAATATTAAAGTGAACACGAAACGACGAATAACCTACAGCGATCGTTTGCTGTGAAACGTATGTGCTCGAAACTTATTTGAACACGCGAAATATTTAAAAAACCGGAGCACAGCTTAATCCCGATGCAACGAGCAACGGAATGTTTGCAAGAGTATAAAAAAGATGCAGAAAAAGCTGCACTCGGTTATTAGTGCCGCGAGGCAATTAACTCGCAAGTAGTCCATGTATTACGAACATGAAGAAGAACCGGATTCTCACGAAAAGTATTATTATTTATTAGCATATATGAAAGACATTTGAAATATCGAAAGATTCAAGTTTTCACAGTTTTCTCGTTACCTCGTCCATACGCAAAGCAGAAGTGCGTTAGGAAATGATTGGTTGTAGACAGCACTTGCGTCCACATTAGAAATTCTTTGAAGAATTTCTAATTCTTCAAAGGATTAGAAATAGTCAAGTGACAAGCGCGGGGTAAAAGTGAAAGGCATGTGGTCGCAAAAGTCTGCACGGGTATAGGAAGAAACATTTTGAATAAAAGTGTTGAAAAAAATGCATGAGAACAACGGTAACGAATCAAATTTGATCGTTTTTTTTATCGATATAGGTACTTTCAATCAATATAAGCTCCGTATAGAGCGAAGCGAAATGATGGCAAAAATGCTTTAAAGTAAAAGTTGAAGGGACTCATGAATATCGCGGAGAAATATTGCCTGAAGACCCGCAATCTTGTCAACGCATTTTCCCTCGACGAGAAAGGAACCGTGGAAAAGTATTACGCTTGCGTTTCAGTGGAGCGTGTATAACTCGTATTTTATTCGGGTGGCATATTCAAAAATTGAATATATAATTCCCGATACTTCTGGTCGGTTTCACTGAGTTCGCTCGCAACACCGTTTTTACATCCGTCAACGATGAGAAAAAAAATGCGCGAAGCTTCGAGAAGAAAGGCACACAGAAACCCTCACACCCCAAACCCACACACAGAAAACTATGTAATAAAAAAATCGTATCCTGAAGATTTCAAGGTCATCCTCAAGACTCCTTAATAATAAGAGACGAAGATGATTAAGAGAACAAACACCAAAAAAGTTGTCCAAATTATGTACACTGCTTTGTCATTATTTCGAACCTTTGACAAAGCGTCTTCTTCGTGCAAGTAACTAATTCAATTTTCACGGCCTGAAAGTTTTTCGAACGAGAAAATATAATCAGCAAAGGGCAAGCTCGTCGTTTCTGCGTTTTTCTTTTAAAACCTTTTTTCCTCCAAATGCGAACTGAATAATTTAATGTTATCACAGATCAGAAAAACACGAATCTTCCGTCTTCAGTTTAATTGTACTGTGATGGAGTTAGTTATACGAAGCCGGGGGGTTCGGAGATCTGCGGAAAAAACAGACATTTTGCGAAAGTTACAGCCAATTTGAATTCTGATAGAACTTGAGTGGAGTCAACTCTAAAATTTTGCAAATTCTCAAAGTTTCATCGTTTATCGGCGCGCGAAAAAAAAAAAATCGTTCATCCATCCTAAATTCAGTTGGTTTAACAATATGTATCTATAAATACGCTCAACTCAATTTTTTATCGGCATAGCAAAACAGTATAGTTCGTGGTAAAACAGTATAGTGGTGTGAACTGTAGCTTATTTAGCATGTCTGAGCAACTGTTAAAACAACAAAATTTCGAGACAACAAAATGCATTTTGCACGTTCAACGATTTCTTTTTCTCAGTGTATGGATTGTTTAGAATCCGCGCCCTATATCGTAGATTCTTTTTGACCGTGCACATTATATCTACTGTATTCGTGTGTTCCATACCTTGTCCTTTCCTATAATAGTGATACTAAATTTTGTCACAATAGCAATATGTTTTTCTCAATAATTTCCGAGGGTTTTATAATTTTGCGTACATTTCTCGGACACTTGCATAATACGTACATTGTACTAGGCTATTTTATAAGTAATTTCATTTTTTTCGTACAATTGATTGAGGCAGTAGTCTGGTCTAGAAATCCATCATCTAGAAGACCATTTCTACGAAAGGGAAGAAAGAGCAATCTATGGACCCGGGTTGGCAGATCAACTAGTAAGCATCGATAATTCAATTTGAACCTCATCTAACGGTATCAAAACTTTGAACGCGTTTATCTCAGAACTATGTTTTTCAAATCGGCGCCCACGATATCTCGATAACTAATTGACCGACCGAGCTCAAATTTTGCACGTACCTTCGGTAGCTTCTTTCTGAGGACTGGTAGCAGAATTGAATCAAACAATAATTTTGCCCACATTTTATAACTCGTCGAATACCCGAAAATGTATGAAACATCGTTAATCAAAGTTTAACAGGTCGCCATTTTTTAACAAATTTTTTTAAGTACTAATTCTTCTACCAGTGCTCAGAATACTCATACAGTTTGAGAATATATTTTTTTTCAGATGCATACAACATCACCCAGAGTGGGCGCCAATTGAGGCGGTTTTCAGCGGCTCATGTTGTAAAAAAATAAAAAAATGCATGAAAATATTTAAAATAATTTTCTTTCAATCTAGATACATTCTCAAAGGAACAATAAATACATATGTAAAATTTCATCAAGACAACTTCAACGGTTTAAAAGTTATTCCAACCCAAAAATGACGTCAACAATCTCGCTTTAGACCCGACTACTGCCTTAGGGGAAAGAATATAATATAACCACTATTTCAATTAGAATAAAAATCATTATTTGTAACTCTTTCGGGAGTATTTTTATTACTCGGTGTTCTTTGTCAACTTTTTTTTATGGATCCTGCCAATGTAGCCGGGCCGAAAAGCGTTTGCTACAAAAGATTTACGGTATGCAGCAGGCCTTTTGATACAGAGATAGAAAAAAAATCATTATGGCGCTTATAAAAATACGCGGTGACGTTAATTATTTCACACGCAACCATATATTTTCCACTTGTCAAAAAGAAGAGCTGGTTCCGAATCGATTCAAGCATAAAAAAATCACTTCCGTAATGAAAAACGCGAAAGCTGTTCGGCTTAATTTACAAACCAACTCTTTGAGGGAATAAAAACTGCATGGTGCTGTTTGAAATGACGAAGGACACCGGCGCTCTCGCAAACGCGTCGACGTATAAGAAACGTTAAGTGTCCGGATGGAAACCATACAGCTTTTGTTATACAACGTTTATTCATCCGACTTTATTTTCGCAATTCACTTGGGGTCTGCAATTTAACCTAAAATGGTTCACATGTTTTTACCTTCACTGCGGTGCACTAAAATGGTTCACATGTGTTTACCTTCACGGCGGTGCACATGGGTACGTAGTACCCAACCATCGGGACCTTCGGTACTGCCGAGAAAAAAAACACCTTTTGAACATTTAAGGCCTGCAGTCTTTGACATTATTTCGATACGAGTGAAATTGTGAAGTTAATAATTAATTAACGAATTATGAACCATAGATGGAGAAGCATATCGAAAAAACTGAAGAAACATTGTTTTCTGAAATGTCCACAGTTCCTTCCGTCATTGAATATATTTTTGTTATTAAAATGAATACCGATATCGTAAAAAAAATGAAATACCCTATAAGAAAATGTCCCCTGTTATAGGATTCCCCTTAAGATATATGAAATAATCGTAAAGATTATTAATAATGGAAAAATATTAACGAGGCAAGAGAAGATTATCGTCATAGAAATTGCGATACCCTAAAAAATGTATTTTAATTTTTTCGGAAATAATTGTGAACCAAACTACAGAAGAATATTTATAAAGCAACAATGCGCCTCCGTAAATAAATGAATCACGTTTTCAGTTCAAAAGCTGATACCGTTTTGCACAATCGTATGTTTCCAGATCGTCGAGGTTCGTACAGCATACCGTCGGACTGGCGAGCACTATGGTACAGTAATCTAGATGAGCTACAGAGAGTCAACGAGGCGAACGACAATAATACCGTGTCAAACGTTACGGTGCAGTTGGGAGGTACGGCCTTCCTACACTGCAAAGTTCGTAATTTGGCAGAACGAACGATCTCCGATGCCGAGGTGAGAGATTTTTTTTGCTCGCACTATACGCCGAAATAAAATTTTAAAAATTCTATTAGAGACAAAAATTGTAGCAGTGGGTTACAAAGTTTTTTTTCGGTTTCCTAACGATGTATGCGGGTACTATAATTTATCCGTGTTACGAATGCAGTTCTAAGTATTTCATTTATTTGTTGTCGATGAACATACGAAATTGCCAAGCTCGAATATCTAAAATATTCCAACTTTAAGAGGGAATGATACCTAATCGCGGTCGGTATGGTAGAACGATTATAGATTCCCACGAATCTCTGAAACGGCTCTTCAGATCCCGTCGAAACTTTGCCAAACGACGTCAAATAGATAGACGAACGGCTGTCTTCTGCTCAAATTTTCCGAATTTGAGAAAAAAAATGTAGATTGGGTTATCATAAGCCAATCTACATTCTTTTTCTCAAAATCAGAAAATTTGAGAAGAAGAGAGCCATTCATCTATCTATTTGACGTCGTTTGGCAAAGTTTCGACGGGATCTGAAGAGCCGTCTCAGAGATTCGTGGGAATCTATAATCGTTCTACCATCCCGACCGCGATAAGGTATCATTCCCTCTTAAAAACATGTAACACACGCTGCAAAATTTCGACGCGGTCACAACGATATTGCAGAACTCGTCGTTTTTGGCTACGAGCCGCCGCGAACTGCCGCCAGATGTCGCAGCAACCGTCTGCCACTTTGGTGTAGTGACAGCAAAGTGTTCTGTGATCGTCTGCTACTTTGCTGTAGCAGCAAAGGGTCTGCTCTTTGCTGTTGTGACAAATTTCGAAGCGGTAGGCGGCTGTGATACGTGACCTTGGTTCGGAAACCAGCAAAAGTCAACAATTTTTTCGATGCCCAGGACTAAAGGGTCTCTGCTTTCCAAGAATAATTCTATTATGTAATAATTCTCGCGTGCGCATGTGTATATATATATATACAC
This sequence comes from Ophion costatus, assembly GCA_951751655.1. Taxonomy (NCBI): domain Eukaryota; kingdom Metazoa; phylum Arthropoda; class Insecta; order Hymenoptera; family Ichneumonidae; genus Ophion; species Ophion costatus. Next base: position 29,393,119 of record OX632358.1, read on the forward strand.
AAGAATGTCGATAAGCACCCACGAACGATGTGAAGGACAAACATTTGCCAAAATAATTACGTGCGCATCTTTCTTCGGACTCGGAGCCACAAAATCCTTGCGGTCAAATGTACGTGTATATCACTCACAAAAGTTTCGAAAAAGTTTCGTCTCATGTTCGGATGGCTTCCATTGTTGGCGAGAGAGCTTCTTCGGCGACCCCAACGACTTTCTTGACTCAAACTTTTTCCCTGTATCTGCCTGTCCTTTGTTTTTCTTTCCTTTCCCTGCCTCCTGTCGTTGTTTCCTCCGAACTGTTTGACGATCGACGAAATCTCATCGGCGTTGAAGTTGGAAGGAGAAAAAACCAAACTCCCACACGCGGATGCGAGACCGAGGATCACGCAATACGTCTTAGGCAACGGTCAAAAAAAATAATCACGTATATTTGTTATCGACGATCACGAACGATTTTTTTTCTTTACGCACAAAGAGGCAGGACAAATTCATGTAGTTCGTCGCTTTAAATAATTATTGACTCATTATTATTATTATTATTATTTGCGATGATATCATAATTGATAATAATGTTAGAATGCACATGGACGCAAGTCGGGTCAATCAATTTTTCACAGTCAGTAATACCTACAGAGTTGAGAATAAATGTTAATCGGAGACCTCAATAATATGAATCGATCGGATAATGTATCCCCAACGTGGCGTAGAATCATTATGCCTGAATATACGACGAGGAAGTCTGGAATGCTCGTCAATACTGTTATAATATAATTATTTGGTCGTTTTATTTGATAGCCGGGAACGTCGAGAATTCCGTTCTATTCTATACGTAATCCGCAACGAGAGCTCATTGTTTCGACCATAAATGCATGCGCAGCTTTCCCGATGAAGCGTGCGCACCAAAGTCGAGGCTTGTTAAGTACGCGATATTGCAAAGCTTGCTGCACGTTTTCATTTTACGCCGAAAAGTGTTCGGGAAACGAGAAATTTACGGTGTTGCAAAACAAGAGCTGGGTATTAACATCTATTGGCTCGAACTTATTCCTGATCCCCTCTGTCTCCCTCGCGGTTCAACTTCACGTTGCGTAATATGCTCGGAGACAATCGCCGAGGAAAAAGCCACTGTATCTGCCGGTCTTTCGGATTCTGAGAGGGTCGTTCCACGTGAAATCCTTAAAGTGGCGTCTTCTCGTCGGGTGATTTATAGAGATTGGTCGCCGGCTATTTCCCCGGTTCAAAGTATTCCAAAATAAAATGGGCGGTGACATTGTTTCAAAAAAACAATTATTCCAAAATGATTCTCTCTCACAAGTCTATTTACACCAAAATAATTATCCCGCAAACATCAACTTGCATCGAAATCATTTTTCTCTAATTCTCGTTGCTCCGAAATCATTTTCATGCAAAATCAGATTAGGAGCAAAATTAATACGCAAGAAATTAATGTTTTTTTTTTAAATAAATGTTTCCCACACATAATTTGCATTTAGCAAGAAATAATATCTCTGTGAAAATGCTTGGATTTGTTAGAAATTGAGCTAGGTGAGCTTAAGTAAAACCCATACGCATAGCGGAGTTTCCAGCCTTCCCAGGAAGAAAAAAACCTTTAATTTTGCAGGCACAATAAGAAAAAAATATCTGGTCGATGATTGATGAAAAAATATTACGAATTGTGTTCAAGTATTGTATTGTAAAGAATATGTTCATTATATATATATATATATATATATATATATATATATATATATATATATATATATATATATATATATATATATATATATACACAAAGTGTCCTGTTATGAATGGATAATCCTACAACTGTTGATAGGTCGCCTCATGTCCTAATATATGCTGGAATTTCAGTTTAGTAAAAAAGTTCCCACGGTTTTCAAGATAAAAATCATCTGCTTTTGGCTTGTCGCATGCCATTTCTGCAAAAGATAAATTCTCTTAACACGGTTTTAAAAAATATGCTCTTGATTATTTGTTTTATCTAGAAAAGTCTTCTTTTTAACCTTAATTGTTGAGGAAACTTTATGAAAAAAAAAACCTTATGGGGAATTTTCATACAAACCAATTCGAACATCTGCGTTTGATAGCCAGCAGTGTAAAAAGAAATGTACTACGCGTATCGTGCCAATTACTTTAAAAAGTTGCTCAGTTATTGTCGTTTCATATCATTTGTAGAAATGGCATACGAAAAACCAAAAGCAGATGATACTTCTTCTAATAATAAAAAGGCCAAAAGCTCGAAAACCGTGGAACTTATACTAAATTGAAATTCCAGCATATAGTAGGACATAATTTGACCTATTGACAGTTGCAGGATTATCCATCCATAACAGTATCCCCTGTATATACACAGTGACTGTCAAAAAAAGAGAACACCATGCACCAATGCTTTCCTCCTCAAAAGTATAAAAACAATGAAAAAGTCTTCAGCACTTTTCGCTGAAATGAATCCTCTTCAACTCAATTTTCTTATTTGTAGAATATAAAGTAATATATTAGGTGTAGTAAAAAGAAATCCATTGTTTTTGCCTTCAATTTCATGCACAAATAAATAATGGATTTCTTTTTACTACACCCAATATTTGATACATTTTTTTAGACCACACGAATAACCTGTAAGGACAAAATAAGAGAGAACGATACGTTTTTAATAATGGAATTACAACACTTTTTGTAAGTAAACATTAATATTTGGTATAGCCGCCTTCTGCTTTAGTTATTCTCGAGAGCTTTCTTGTCTTACCCTTTATGAGATTTTTAAGGTATTCTCCGTCCAATTCCTCCGGAGTTTGTTTCCAGCTCTGCAAGGAAGTTTTGTTTGTTGGAAACGTCGGTTTTATTAATATTTTCATTCAAGATAGACCACGAATTCTCGATGGGATTCAAGTCGGGTGATTGTGGAGGCGAATCAAGTGTTTTGCGTTCTTTTACTTGACATTCTTTTGGTTTTATTTGCTGTATGTTCGGGAACGTTGTTTTGTTGAAACATCAAATTACGGTTCAATCCAACTCGGTCCACTGATGACGCCAGATTTCCGTTGAGGGGTAGTATACCAGGTCTAGAAGTATGAAACCCGAATTTCCCCATAGATGGTGCTAGCCATCAGTTTAGGGACCGTAAGACCGCTTCTGCAGCGCCATCATCTCCCTCTAACAGCTGACGAAGATTTTCTACACACAACAACCCAAGATCCCTACACTGGTATATTTTTCTATAACCTTAAACATGTCGAGTTTTGTGCCTACACGGAGAGAATTTTTAAGTAATTTTTACTGTGACATCACAGTAACTCGGTGACAAATGTGCAATTCTTCAGGTTTTTAGGAAATAAATTATAAATTTTCATGGAAATGAATCAAAATTTACTTTTGCGTAACGGAAATTTAAAATATGTTCCAGAATTTTTACTGAAATTAATAGTAAAATTTCATGAAACGTAAAGATTACGACAATAAGTTAAAAAAGTGCTAATATAAATGAAATTTTTCAGTGGAACATTGAGAAATTTGCGTGTTTTCCATAAAAATTTAAAAAAGGAAGCCGAAATTTCCGTGCGTCCACCGGAATTTTACGTTCATTATAGTAAAATCAGTTAGGGCTAGGTCGCTTGACCGTACGCGTGAGCTCTGTGTGTGAGCGTGCGTATACGTGAACGCAAGCTGTGAGAGTGTGCTTGTGTATGACGCAGTACGACGAGCACGAACGACGCCGACCCGCGTTGCTTAGCAACAGCGGTACCGCGCATGCGCATTATAGTACGAAGCATGGGCCAAGAAAGCCTCGTGGTCTCGTGCAGTCTAACTTGTTCTACGCAGTTCTACGCAAGAAAACAAAGAAACGTGAAAAGAAACTTCGATAAAGGACGTCTACAATGGTACGGAAAGATGATATGCTAAAATAAGTAGCAATCAAGAACACAAATGTTCAGAAACGCCAATGAAAAAAGTATTTATTTAATCATAGGGAATTAATTTTTCGCTAGAGATTTTAGAAATTTCAAGTTTGTCCAGGTTATTTTTACTGTAGAAACTTGGAATTTTTTAGGTAGCCCATTGTTAAAATTCTACATGAGAATGTGTCAGAATTTTTACTGAAAGAAATGTAAAAAATTATGCTACTTGCTTAAATTTTTACATGAATGAAAGCAAAATATTAAAAGCTAGTGTCATTTTTTGACTATGTGCACATTTGTCACCGGTTTCAAATTTTTAATGTAATTTTTACGGAGATTTCACCGTAAAAAATACTTAAAAATTCTCTCCGTGTACGAACTACGATTTGCGGACTGCATTGGTTTTCTGCTATGATTTGAAGAAAACTGCTGCAGAATCGCATCGAATGCTCGTCGAACCTTACGGTGAACATGCTCTTGGTAAAACACAGTGTTTCGAGTGGTTCAAAAAATCCAAAAGTGGTGATTTTAACGTGAGAAACGAAGAGCGTGGGTAACCACCGAAAAACTCGAAGACAACAAATTGCAAGCCTTATTGGATGAAGATGATACTCAAAGTAAACAAGAACTCGCAGATCGATTGAATGTGACGCAGAAAGCCGTCTCCATTCGTTTTTATCATTTTCAAACAACAGACGTGTAATTTTTACAAAAAAAAATTCGGTTTCATACTTCTAGACCTGGTATCCTCCAGACTAGGAAAAACAGCCCCAAACAATTATGCTACCTCCGTGCCTGACCATCTCCAGCAAGTGACGCTCTTGGAGCTTTTCCTCGGATTTCGTTTCGGCTCAACTGAAATTTACTTTCATCCGACCAAACGATGCTTTTACAAAATTCAATCGACATGTCCACGTATTTTCCACTCAACTGTAGGCGTTTGAGTTCATCTCTAATTTTTGTGCCAGACACCAATGAAACTTTTGAAGGAATAATCAGGAAAACCGGAATACAGAGAAAATAAAGTAATAACTTTGTTCAAGAATAACATAGAATCAATTAAGAATCATTGCCCAATTATATTAACGAAAAGAAACTAAGATAGTGGTCTCTTCTCGTCAGTCACTGTATATACAGTTACTATCACAATTTGAACATCATTCTTGCCTGATGTATATTTATTAACGGTGCTGAAGTTTGCATGGGTGGAATGCAACGAAAATATTTTGATCTTTCTATTACCTAATTCTCTTCTGCTCATTGAGACTACGGAAATCAGCGAAACCTTTTTGAAAATTCTTATTAGAGATCCACAACTTGCACCTCCAAAAAAGAGTGCAGACAACGGTGAAAGTTAAGGAACGGAAAAATAAAGAAGAATTTTCGTTGCATTCCAACGATGCGAAATCCAACATCATATTTATTTATCTTAATATCAATAATTTAATCGGGGATATTTCGTGGACGCAATTTGTCTCCGGAAAAATATACTGCCAGGAAAATTTGTGTGGGAAAGTAGGTAACTTAAATTCGATATGAAAAAGCATCGACGGTAAATTGGTATATCCTTTTTGCTTCCTTTAGACTTTTGAACTTAACTCATCCCTCGAGCCTGCGAAGAAGTGTCGAGCGTCGAAACTTTAAAACGGATTAGGTTTTCAATCCACCGTTATACTTGATACAATTTATTTTTCATCGATAACAGAGGGAATAATCAGGAGTACAACAACGCCGTGGGAATTTTCAATAATCAGGACATTGTACATCTCTCTATTGCATTTCTCTTTCTACAGAAAAATATTGATAGCCTCGTTTGAATTCGATGCTGAATATGAAACTGGATCACGTAGACGTTCCTGATCGCGGTATTATTCTGAAATTATTGACATCGAATAAATTGCGGGACAAGCGAGTCGTGGCTTTCGTTAATTGTCGATTGAAACATCGTATTAATTAATATGTGCATACCACAACCAAAGAAACGTTTTGAATAAGTGGCTTTAATTACCCTGAGAGAGGACAATGCCTTCTTAATTCCTATATTTATCACGAACACTTTTCGACCCCTTTGCCAATGATTTAAAGAATAAATGGGAATGGGAATCGGATAATTTCATCGAAATTCTGCTCACGATCCTTTTGTCATTGTCGTATTTTACGACCTAAGAATGGTGCCCTTGTACTCAAGTCAGAGTAAATTGCGCCTTTAAACGAGAAAAAAATCCAGGCGAAAAGAAATGATCCTTGGGACGCCTTCAGGAAAAGCACGTCTTGTTTTATTTTTTTTCGGAATTCGCAAAGAGTATTAATTGACCTAATATTAAGAGATTAATTGAGTATTTTGATTTGGGGTCAAATTGACCCCACCTCCAAATTTGGGATGAACGACGGTACGTTCACAGTGTCCGCTAGGGTCAAACCACCTCTCGACCGAAGTTTTGATGTTCCCATTATATGTCGGACTAACCATTCTTGAACTGCATCACCAGTTTATTGGTGACAGCCGTTCGAAAAATATTTTTCTCGAGCTGGCCCATTTCAGATCTCAGAAAAAATATATTTTTTGGAATGTCCACAATAGGACTAGTTTTTATCCAAAAGTTCCAGATCTCAAGCGTATCACCTATAAATATTACCAAAGAATATTTAAAAAATGAAATAATTATGATTAAGTAACAAAGTTGATTTTTTTTGGACATTTGACGAGCAAGATTTTTTCCAACCATCTTATTATTCGATTTCTTACGTCAATGAAGATTTACCATATTCTAGAAGGAATAGTAGAAATCAATCAGGATATTGCGAGGAAAAAGATTTTTTGCACACATTCATCATCCTGTTTCCGTGATATATAGAGTTGGAGAGTCCAGAATTTTCAAACTTTTGGTTTTCGTGCTTCGCGTGATGGAAAAACGAATCTGAGAGCAAAATCATACGATTCGAACACTCGTACTTCCAGAGTAGAGAAATGAAAGTTGCTTAAACACTCCGAGTCGAAGTCTCGTTGATCCTTGGTACTTTTTTCTAAACCAGCATCGCGAAAGTAGGGTCGATTATTCGGACAACATTTCCCTCGGTAATCTCGATACCCCGATAAACTCAGTACGGTTTGCAAGCTCCAAACTTTTCCCAGACCGAGACTGCGAAACTTTATCATCGTTTGTACGCGAATCTCGAAAATCACGAGTTTTCCCTGCCCGCCGTTTCTAGCCCCGGGGATAATTAGCATCGCGTTCGACCTTTTTACCTGCTTATTTCATTATCGGAGACGATTCGGACGATTATTTATTCGAATCAACCGTGATGCCGTAGGTCTGCGGCAGAGATTAAATTAATTGCTTTCTATATATAGATATATTGTCTGCTCATCGCGTCTACGTTTCGCGAACCGTGTATGTAATGCAAATTAACATAACAGCGTAAAGAACAAAAAAAAGGTAGTGGCACGGAATGAGCGAAAAAGGTTACAGGCATTCCGTGAAATTAGCATCGAATTGCTTACGAGACAGAAATTGAATTTCTTCCAGCGCTCGCGTACTACTAATGTAGACATGCTCAATTTGATCAGTGAGAAAGCAATTTAAATATAAGAAACGAGCAGCAGTCTATGAATTTTCAACTACCACGCTCATTTTGATTATTTTTAATTTTCTACATTTTTCAATTGATTTTAATTATTAAAACACTTTTATTTTCGAAATTTTTTAGTTAATTCTAATTATTATAAATTAATTTCTTTTTTCAATTCAGCTGTGCAATTTGTTAATTTTCCCGATGCTCTTAACAGCTTAAGGCGAGCATGATTGATTTCTTTTAAGAGCTTTATTGGTAGAGGGGAAAGACGATCACATTCGATAATTTTTTAAACAAATAGTATATTATTTTAAAGCACATGTGTTTAACACGTTTCAAAAAAAAAGTTCATCGCAAAATATTGAAAAATAGGTATGAAAGATGCAGTTGATCTCCGGGAACGTCTGTTTTTCGACACACCTTGCGCTGAGCCCGACATCGCCGGCATAGTCCATATGAACTAAAATTTAAAAAAACAACAAAGATTCTGCTAACAGATGACAATACGCAGTTCGAGAGCAAAGGGTTTTGTCAAATTCGTTTTTTCATCGAAAAAGCCGCAGTTTAATTAAACGGTCGCGTTCTGCGTTTTTAAAGATTTTTGTTTTTTCCTAAAAAGTTAAAAAGTTTGGTAAATATTCGGACGTGGGGCTCTTGATAGAATCAGGCTGATTTTCATTTGGATTTGTTTGGGTTGTTCGAGGTTGTTTGGGGTTATTTGAGGTTGATTAGGGTTATTTGAGGTTGTTTGGGTTTGTTTGGTTTGTATGGGTCTGTTTGTTTGGGTTCGTTTGAACCCTGAAAATTTGATGAAATTTGAAAATTAGCCTGATTCTAGCAGGAGCCCCACTTTCGAATATTGACCAAAAGTTTTAATTAGGTACATGAAAAAATCCTTCGTTCACGAACCCCGGAGCGTAATCTCCTAAAATAATCTTTTTCATTTTCTTAATTTCGAATTAACCGTTCCGGAGATATCGTGCTAACCACAAAGCACTTTATTTTTAAGTTTCCGGAAATCAGCTGCATCTCCAGTCTTCTAATAATTCTCCATGATTTATTATTTGTGCGTTGAAAAAATGCATGGACGTTGTAAATAAAGCTTATCGAATATCACCATTTTACCCCTGCGGCAATTAGGAGTAACTTTCCAGTTGCCCGAAATATTCTCGAAACGTTTAAATATAAATTGATTGATCCGAAAGTCGAATATACGATATGCCACACGATTCCACAACGTTTTCTGGAATTTTATTAGAAATCGCCTGTACTCTATAAATTGAAAAATTCCCAGTTGGTGTGTGATTATTAGGAAAGGAGTTATCCCCTCTAAATTATAGAACTACGTACCACGGCAAATGGCAGCCGAAAAAGTTTGAAAATTTAATTCTATGTCGAGCTGATCGTATATCGAACAAAGATTTTTTCGGCTGAGTTGGTATTCGAGCTGGTAATTTTCGCTACATGTGTTCGAAAAAGCATACCGGTTTCTTTTTCCTCGCTTCATGTTTTGCCATCCGATCGTTATCAATTTTGTTTCATTCTCTAATGCACATTTTTTCTATAACAGTCTGTATTAAACATTAGTGAACGCTGCTGGATGCACATAATTAAAAACCATTTATATTCACACATGGTTTCAAAACCAATTATCTTACGGTAAAAGCCTTACTTTTACTTGAACTATATGGAATTCTCATAAATTATTTCCTCGTTTCAAGCCAGACGGTTACAAGAACAGAGGGGTGCTTTACGATATTTCGACCCGAGTTTTTTCTATCTTCATTTAATACATTGATAAAAAACGAGAACTCTACGCTCTGCCACGTAGACACCGCCTACACAAAACTGCCCTTTATTTATAACTCTAACTATTTCTCGGAGTTATGTTTTCAAATACTGTATTATATGTGTCATGTATCACTTGGGCTGACTAAATTATTCATTCCATGGAACCAACAAAAACTCGGAACAGTAAAATATGAAAAAGGTTCTGGAGCCCCCCTCCCCTCCGATCGCGGTGAAATGTTGCACAAACCTTCCTTTTAATATTTTAAGACAACCTCTAAAGGGATTTTTGGCGACTCGCAATAGTTTACGAGATATTGAATTTACAGTTTTTTTTAAGGGTAAGGTACCGAAAATACCCCCCCCTCCCTCGATGATCGAACTGAAATTTTGCACACACCTTCTTTTTAATATTTCAAGACAACCCCTAAAGGGAGTTTTGGCGACTCGCAATAGGTTTCGAGATATCGAATAAATCTTTTTTTGTAACCTACAGTGAGTGAAGCATTTGTACACGTCGTCTTTTTCAAATTATACTACGAAAAAAATGAAGTGCTCTATTAAGTTTCTGTATTAGATAGCTTATCCTAAATATACATGGTGTTCGTTTACAAAAATCCTGGGACAACACGAACAAACAAATGAACCCAAATGAACAACAGTTTCGTATGAGCTGTACAAATAATTTTTTTACCCACTGTATATATGTTATCACGCTCTCCGTTTTGTCCGCACAAACCCAAACAAACCCAAACCCAAACGCAAAAACCATTGCGCGTCACCAAAAATCCCTTTAGGACCTATCTCCAAATACTATAAGGAAAGATTGTACCAAATTTTAACTCGATGGGGGGGGGGGGGGTTGGAAGCTTACCCATCGGCTTTATTAGATTAAAAAATACACGTATTATTTAATTTTTGAAAAATGTAATCAGGGGGTTATAAAGCAATAGAGTGTGACAGACATGTTACATTGTGTCATAAATTCCTTTATGATACAGTCCGACCCCCCAATAAGAACGCAGAAACCCCCAAAGGGAAGAGATTTAGAGTACCCCCACCAGGCGCGCGCTCCGCGCTCGCTGACCCTTTCTGTCTCTCTCTTTCTTTTCGGCATGTGAGGTTCTGAATAAGAACAGCCGCTCGAACGACTTTCAACTTGGAGTACATACGCAAGACGTTCTCTGTCGCATTTGTTCTACTTAAGAGGGAATGATATCTTATCGCGGTCGGTATGGTAGAACGATTATAGATTCCCACGAATCTCTGAAACGGCTCTTCAGATCCCGTCGAAACTTTGCCAAACGACGTCAAATAGATAGACGAACGGCTGTCTTATCCTCAAATTTTCAGAATTTGAGAAAAAAAATGTAGATTAGGTTATCATAAACCAATCTACATTCTTTTTCTCAAAATCAGAAAATTTGAGAAAAAGAGAGCCATTCATCTATCTATTTGACGTCGTTTGGCAAAGTTTCAACGGGATCTGAAGAGCCGTTTCAGAGATATGTGGGAATCTATAATCGTTTTACCATACCGACCGCGATAAGGTATCGTTCCCTCTTAATGAATAGCTTTTTTTCAATATTATTTATACATATTAGTAATTGAATAATAGTGGATAATCACCAACGATATAAGATGTCACAGAAGCAACGAAAAATAGACTATTGTTGATGAAAAATAGTTTGTTGTAAACCCAAACAAACTCTGTACCGCAAAGTAGTACTAATTTTACCGAAAAAGAAGAAATTGAAAAACTCCATTTCTCTGAGACTTCGTATTCAATGGAGGAATTCGGTTCCCTTGAAAATATACCACCTCCAATTGACCGCCCCATGGATCAAAATGAATCAACACAACGGAAATAATTTTAATCATCTGTCTGAATCTTTGGCTATTTAGTACGATAATCTTCAAATATACAGACATTACTTGTTATAAATGGAAATAAGTTTTTTATAATTGTCTCGAAAAATGCATGCCTTCGGTTAACAAAAAGTGATGATTTCGCATTGTATAGCAACATTTCTTCATAGTATAAGGAGAATGGTTTCAAACGGAAACGTGCATTACAATATTTATCTCATTTTACTCGTCTAAGCTGTCCTAGGCTGGGCGTTCTTATTCTGAAAACCGCACGCGAAATGACTCGAGCTCGGGGTTCGAGTCCGAGTGGGGGAAGCGCTAGAGAAAAAGGGGAAGCGTTCTTATTGCGGGCGTTCTTATTGGGGGGTCCGACTGTATATGGAATACTATGCAACAGTTGTTCTGCTTGTTGTGGCATAAAGTCACGCCATGTTTTTTCACACACCGTTTTTCGTTTTGATATTTTTTTCGATTTTCCCAACCTTTACGCGCACTCGAATCTTGCAATCTCGGGATAACTGAACTTCGAATAAATTTGGACCCAACACTCTCTAGTCTGCCCGAATTGCACTAAAGACCATAGAACGGTTTGTAGCCGTGGTGTGACATCGATCCAAAAGGATTGCATGTCAATATGGGATTTTGCAAGGGCTTAGATAATTCGTCAAAGACCCGTCACACGGTGATACAAAGGATCGATGTTTTTTTGGCTACCTGTAACTGAACAATTACGTTGATTTTCTTTGCCTTATGAAGCGATCGAGCCTCGAACTCTTCTAATTCGATCACTCTTCTAAGTGAGACCTTCCCTCCCACGCTGAACCCCCAGGTTTCAACACCTACGTGTAAAATCGTGTTAAAAACCTACGCAAGCCTACACAGTAACCTCCTCCGTATCCAATACGCATCCCAACCTCCAAAACATCACAGAGTCGCCTTCCTGAACTCTTTCTCTCGCGCACTCTTTCTCTGCTTCAAAAATACATCCCTCCCTCCCAGCGACCCTGCATCGTAATATCACAAATTCGACGAATCGATGCGAATCGCAAATGCATCGCAATCGATGCAGCGTTATTGTACATGCCCCAAGAACACGACGGAATGATCTCCGAAAATGAGAGCAGGAGAGGGTGGAGAGCGTGCCAAATCGGATTACCGCCCCTAGATACAATCTCACAAATTGTAATTATTTTTTGGTACACGGTGCGTTTGGGAAGGGCGTGGTGATAATGGTAAAATTGAAAGCGCAACTTTTCTCGCTTGTGGTGCGTATAATCGTACACCACTACCAACAGCAGCGCCAGCGTCACTTATTCTCCCGGGATTCGCAAACAGACCGATATATATATATATATATATATATATATATATATATGTAATGGAATAGATCGTTCCAAGAGGGTCATACATATACATATATATGACCCTTTTGGAACGATCCATTTCATTCTCTCGCTCCCCTACACCTATCCTCTTATATACAACTATATTCCCGCTTACTCTGCAGGAGTCTATGTGCATATATATATATATATATATATATATATGTTTATAAATATATATGAATACATCCATATATAAAATCACGAGCGAATGTATATGTATACATTATTTACTGGCGGGCAAAATGGCGTAATCCGCATAAGCTTACGTGCCCAATCCGTATGAGTTACGTCCTTTGCAATTCGTGACATTTGATATATAGGACACGTATTCTCCAGTCGAATACTACTACCTACTACTGGAAAACCAATCCCTGCATATGATGTAGGATCCCTCGGCATACGCCTGACACGGGGGAGACTTTTTCAACACGTTATATCTATGTGATATGGTCCATCAGTACATCTGGCTGTCTGAAAGGGACCCTTAAAGTCGAATAGCTTCAAAGTCACCCTTCGCTTGTATATACATGGAGACACAATCACATACACACATATTCGTATGCATACGGAGTCAAACGTCTAACCATCCATGCATACATATAGGGTATACGCGTAAATAGGAATATATCTCTCCATATAATATATATATCTATATATATCTATCTATATATATCTCCTATATATATCTCTCCATATAATATAATTATATTTTTCACTACACGCATAGTACATGCGTTGTCTGTATCTACTCCACAAATGAAAAGCTATAAAGCTCGCTGATGTGTATTGTTTTCATTTTTCTACTTTTCCTTCTCGTCCCTTATGCCCAGATATCCTGGATACGTCGACGCGATTGGCACGTACTGACAAGCTCCTTGTTCACGTACACGAACGACGAGAGATTCCAAGCTCTGCATCCCGAGGGCTCTGACGACTGGACACTCCAGATCAAGTACGTCCAGGAGAGGGACAACGGTACATACGAATGCCAGGTAAGTCGAGAACTAATGGTGCACACCGGCATGTACACGTGTATCCGTTTACTCGCCTATCATAGAAAATCGATGAGCTTGCTTCGTAGCTCAAGTATGCGAGTACGAGGGTCACGGAAATGTGAAAAACCTTGCGATTCCGACCAAGTGGAAACAGATGGATGAATGATGTCGATACTTTGCACAACCTTTCATGTATAGGGAACGTCCATAAATTACGTAACGCAATTGGAGGGGGGGGTTCGGCCTGGCGTTGTGGTCTACGTACGCAGGGGGGGGGGGGTCGAGGTTTGCGTTACGTCACGATTTTAGAACTGCCAGAAATAGCAAAATTTCTGCATGTTGAAGTTTTTAAAATTTAATACTCATCGTTCAGAACAGATGAAGTGCAAGCTCTTATTATTTTGAGAAATATAATGACGATGAATAACCGTCATATCGCCCGCGACTTGATACTTTAATGTAAGTATTAATATTCTAGAAAAAAACATAACTTTATATCAAGAAAAACGGAACCTATACTTTGATCGCGATTTTCTCGAAACTACTTTTTTCCACCTTGTCTCAGCGAATCCTCAAAAATGTATCAACCATTCTCAATTTTTTGAAAACATTTTTGTAGTCGTAGTGACTAAGGTTGTACGTAGCCGATTTTTCAAATTTCAATCATCACTATTTTTAAAGATTGCTCGAGTACAAAAAGGGCCTTGAAGATAGAAAAAAAATGTCCAACCTGTCGGCATGTTGTAAAAAACCAAAATAAAAAAAACGGCTACGCATAGCGATAGCTACATTTGTATAGATATCGATATATTGTTGACTTTTTATTTACAGATAACTTTTCATAAAGATATCGATGGGACAATGAAAGTAATTTTTTTCCTCATCAAATCAGGGTTAATTAAAAAAACAATTCATAAAAATTGGTACAAAACAAGATGAATATATACTTCATAAAATGAGTAGAAACCCGATATTTTCATAATTAGGGGGGTTCAGGCCAACCGTTACGGTTCTGTTACGTAGGGGGGGGGGGGGTGTCAAAAATTGGGAAATTTTGCGTTACGTAATTTATGTACACCCCATATCGTTTTCACCTTGTTCAGACCATAGATACACATATGGTGGTGCACTGGTGGGTGCACTGGTGGATGGGCCGTCGGGTTTCAGCTCCAGTAATCCTTCGAGTTAAGCAGCGTCGTGCATGGCTCATACTCGGAGGGGTGACCGCTTGTTTATATATCCTTGGGTCAACCCTGTGCACCGGATAATCAGAAGAATATGGGGCCGCCTATACCGGCAGGGATTTTTTACAGTTTCCCCGTACCCACGGCAAATGCAGTATGGTGTAGCTTAAGACGACTTCGGATGCTACGAAAGCTGGGTTACGTTAGCGAAGCGCGGGCAGGCAGTGATAGGAAGAGGTTTGATTGGAAAGGGTCATACGTAAAAACTCGCAAGCGTATACATCGCAACTCAGGAAACAATATATATATACACACACACGCATACATGCGTATAGACGTGTATGTGTATGTATTCATTCAACTCATAGCCATAACTCGGTGCACTCTTCTCGATTGTGTTAAGCCACTCTGGGTAATATCGACTTTACGCCAATGTGCCGGAAAAACCAAGTGTCGCGCGGAAATTTTCAGTACCTTTTCTATTATTACACGAAATGACTTTTTCCTCGCGCACTCGACTCTTAAGGCCAGTAACGGGTATAAAATCATGCGCGACTTCAACAATTCTTTTTCATATGAAAAAGTTATTCAGTCATAAAATTATTTACACATCTATTTAGTATGAATATCAAGCTGTTAAGAAATATATATTTTTTTTCGATGTACAAAGTGGCCGACTACTCGAAACTTCTCGAAACAGCTTTTTTCCAATTGGCGTGACAAATAACCAACAATTTTCACTCGATTTACTTCAAATTTAAAAGTTATGTTCCTAATTGCATTTCGCAGAGAAGTACGTACGGAATTTCTGATTAATCGAAAACTCTTTTTATGAGCAGTTTATGAGCAGTTATAACGAAATTTTTCACTGAAAATTCATTTCTTCAGTTCAAATACCTACAACTTTTAAATAAAACAATATTTTTAAATTCCGTACGTACTTCTCCAGGTATTCTAATGTAGATTGAAGAGAATTTTTGTTTCTTGTTCTAGGTCAAACATTGTGGATACTAAATGTCACGCCGCGGAGCGCCTAAAAAAAGATAACAAAAGAAAATATTAGTAGTCGGCCATTTGGTACATCGAAAAAAATATATATATTTTTTCTAACAGCTTGATATTCATACTAAATAGATGTGTAATTAATTTTTTGAGTGAATCACTTTTTCATACGAGAAAAAAATTGTTAAATTCGCACTTGATTTTATACCCGTTACTGTGGCCTAAGGCCTTAAGTGTGTGATAAACTATTTCATTTAAATCATTTCACCCATTTATTTGTTGTCATAAGGTTGTTACGTAGATCGATATATGTGAATAATTTTACCTTCTAACGTAGTTTACAGGACTTTACGTTTCAATGAGAAGAACATTTCACTGTCCTCCAATATGATGCCTCCCAATGTTGACAATTTTTCCGCGAAGTCCAATCTAGCCTTCTCATTCTTCTTACTAATAAGCGGTCTTTTTACACCATACGTCCAATCACTTACACAGCCTTCAGACGTCGAGATACCGTACTTTGACTAGATTCAGCAAGATTTTCACTTCGAAATTCCTGAGAAATGCCTGCTGCAGTTTTGCGCAGATCTACGGCGCACTTCCTTTTTATGATGTTGTCGACGCGTTTCGAAGTTTTTCGCGGTCTACCACTTCAATTTTCGTCACACAACGAGTTTTTTAAATTTATATTTCGCTTTAATGTGATGAACTGTACCTTTCCAATAAATAAAGTCGCCTCAATATCACGAGAACTCGTTCCTCCTGAAGAAAGTTTTAACACGATTTTACGGACCTAAATATTCGCGTGTTCCAGCATTGTGGCAGAAATAAGGGTGATTTCCCATTCCAAAGTGTGTTTTGTAACCAATACGGGAGAAAATGAATCTTTATCTATATTTCTGGGTTGAAGGTCATTTGAAGGTCATACTATGTTACATATTCAACAATGTGTAAAGAGAAAAAATATGCCGTTTCCTTTTTTTAAACTTCGATGACCTTGAAAACCCCGGTAAAAAATGAAAAAATGTATTATAATAGTGCGTCCTTCCAAACCATTCAAATTCCGATCTGTACATACTGTGTATTTTCAACTCCAACAGCGATATTCAGCTATTCTGTTTCTCGTGACTCATGAACCTAAACCCTGTACATAAAAGTCGTCTCGAAATGAGCTGACATTTTAAATTGCGCGTGATTTTTTTTGTGGCGAACACAGAGTACCAATCTTTGACAACTGGCATCGGTAAGTATTGAGGTTTGGTCATGGAGAATTACACGATCGAGCAACGCATAGAAATTGTCATTTGCTGCATCGTTACTGCATAGTTATTGCAGACGAAGTTTCACGGTCGTGTTATCTCGCGACCGTGGCGATGTGAATTGACCACCAAGAATCTGCGATTTGACGCCATTGGACTCCTTTCTTCGGGGTTTGCGGAAAGGAAAAGTGTAAAATCAACAGACTATTCCGGAGCTCAAGGAAACAAATGGACGTACCATCAATGAAATTAGTCCGCAATTATGTCCAAATGTTATTGAAAATTTCGTCAAAAGAGTGAACGTTTGCCAAGAGACGAGGCCGCCATTTACCGGACATTGTGTTCCACACATAACCTCCATGTTTGTACCTTATATTAAAATAAAAATTTCCGTACTTCCGAAATAAAGGGTTTTTCAATTGGCACGGGTAGATGTTGGCAGCCTGTGACAGCCATGTTGTTTTGGTGGCGTCCGTCTAATCTGTTGTTTATTATTCAGTTACTGATGCCAAATCACCATGGCAAGTTACACGATTGAACAGCACGTCCAAATGATAAAACTTTATTATCAAAATGACTGTTCGTTAGTGCAAACGTTGCGCCCATTTTACGGCAGACGGTGGCCCTTCACAGTAGACTCTCCAACGTTTTGTGGCCAAATTCGAGACGATCGATTCGGTAAACAATCAGCCAACACTTGTACGTCAAAGGAACGCCAGATCGGCCGACAACATCGCCGTGGTCCGTGAAAGTGTGCAGGAGAATCCGAGGCAGTCAATTCCTCGCCGTGCACAAGAACTCGGCCTTTCGCAGACTTCAACTTGGCGAATTTCGCGTCAGGACTTGGGCCTACACTCGTACAAGATCCAACTGACCCAGGAGCTCAAAGTTAACGCGTTACCCCCACTTGAGGCGCAAAAAAAGGCCTTTTTCATGAATTTTTTTAAAGAAAACTACAAAACTTTTTTAATCGATCAATATACCATTTTAAAGAACACATCTTGAAGAACTTTCAGTAATTTTTTTATTGAAAAATATTACATTGTTTAGTGGCAAATGGCCGTCAATGAAATAATGTTTTTATATACACGGTTTGCGGTGGCCAACATTGCGGCGAAGTGGATCATCCGAAAAAAAAATGCGCAAAAAATCCGAAAATATCCACAAACAAGCCGGTGACAAAGCTTTTCCCAGAACGCCTTTGGAAAAACACGATTTGTGGTGTTCACTGTATCTCAGCTAGAAATGATCTGAAATCGAGTACCATTAAAATTTAGTCAAAGTGTCATCAAATCCTCCCCCCAACGGTCTTTGATAATTTTTTTTTCATTTCTCAATTTTTCGTGGTCATGTAAAGTGAAAAGTGCTATTCTTCACGAAAAATTCCGCCATTTTGGGGGTGAAAAACCCCCTCAATGTAAAAAAAAATCTCAAACTAACCGTTGGGGAGAGGTATTTCATGTGTAGAAAGTGTGTACCAATTTGAAATAAATCGGTCATGTAGTTTTCAAATGGCAGTGAACACGGACTTTGAAAAAGTGGTCTCGAGAAAAACGCGTTTGAAATGTTACCTACAGTTTGAAACGCGAGCTGTTAGAGGAGCGGGACTAAATAGTCAATAACTTCGAGAGTTTTGCTCTGATTGAATTGAAATTTTGGGATTATACTCTTGAAATGTTTAACTATAAAAAAAGACAAAAAAAATCGTTTTTTCAAAAGTGCGAAGCCCTACCCTCCCCTTAATACCTCACGCACAGCTTGTTTTATTCCATTCCAACATCTACCCGCCCTTATTGAAAAACCCTGTATTAGGTGTAGTAAAAAGATCTCCATTATCTTTGCATGAAATTAAGGATGTTGAGTCCCAAATCGTAAATAATGATAAAATTCTGAAAATTTGGTATGTTTTTGTATGAAGTATTTCAGAGGTCGTGTAAACATTTCACGACAATTAGGAAGCTTGTTATTGAACAATTAACATTCACAAATTAAATGTTGTTTTATGGAAACTGATGTAACTTTGCAATAAGTTTTTTTTTTGACCTCTCAATTTTATAATATCTACAATATACTGAAAGCAACGGAAACAAAACGAAGTTTATTGATAATTTTTTTTTTCATTTCTTTTAAAAATTGTTCTTAACAAAATGTTAATTTTTTAATAACGAGCTTTCTAATCGTCGTGAAATTTTAACACGACCTCTTAAATACTTCATACAAAAACATACCAAATTTTCAGAATTTTCTTATCATTTTTTATTTCAACCCTTAAGGAGGTTGAAGCAATGATGATAGAGTTCTGAAAATTTGGTATGTTTTCACATGAAGTATTCAGGAGGTCGCGTAAAAAATTTCATGACGATTAAGAAGCTATTTATTGAACAATTAACATTAACATGTTTCATAGGGACTCAACATCCTTAAAGGCAAAAATAATGAAGTTCTTTTTACTACATCTAATAGATGGTACGTTTAATGAATAAATCAAAATGGTAGGTCATTTTGAGACGCCCTTTATGTGTTGTGACGTGCTCATTTTGCACGTCAAAAACGACGAGGATGCACCTTATTTCGCCCAGGAGCCTCTCACGGGAAAAGAGCTAATCCGGATCCTCCAATGAGTTTTAATTAATTTTGATTGTAGATTTCATATTCTATTGCGCTCGAGCAAACGGCAGTCTCCCGATCGACAACGCTACCGCCGAGAACGTTGTTGAGAAAAGGACAAAGGCTACGCCAGCGCCAGACACGCCGTTATTGTCCTTGCTCCTTATTATCAACGAAAATTCGAGAATCCAGCATCGAGACGGTTGTGCTAAGCTCCCACTCTGAAATGTCATGCTCACGATCACTCCACATTCTCTCTGAACCGAATGTCACCGATCCACATTGAAAACCTTGAAAACGACCAGGATCCAATGATCCCGATTCTCACCGAGATCTGCTCCTGCAATATCGTTCCGGAGCGAAGGTCAGCTAATTCATCGATATATCGATTCCGGTATACTGATAGATTACTGTAAGTAGGCAACGAGAGGGGGGGTAGGTCTCGCCACCTCTCTCGATAATTTGCAAGGACTTGAGGCGTTGGTCTCCGACGAGATAAGGTGTGATTTTCCGGGCGAAACCGTCACCCAGGAAATCGACACTCCGGGAATTGCGCAAAGACCGAGTCTGACGTTTCACCGGATCTGGACCCAAAGGAAACCATAGCGGTGAGCTGTCGTTTCGCTCTAGAATCTCTCGTCCCACAGTGCGTGATATGCTTCGGCCTACGCCTTTGTAAAAACAAAATTGGAAAGTTAGAGTATTCCACGGAGAGCGATATTGTGGCGTCGGTTAGATCTCGCGTGGAAAAATTCACACAACGCCTTTTGTGAATTTCGCCTTTCGAGAAGCCCTCGTTGGGTCAATTCATTTAGAACCGTCGTGAGGTGTTCCTATCTTCTACCAACGAACGCAATCCCTAGAGTCATGTCAATTTTGTCCCGTTCGTTATTTATCGTAGTTTATTTTTTCGTTGCGGATAATGTATTTATTGGGTTCGGTCTGGTAATCCACGTATAAAATCTGTTTCGTAAAACTAAAAAGAGAGAGAGGGAGAGAGAGAGAGAGAGAGAGAGAGAGAGAGAGAGAGAGAGAGAGAGAGAGAGAGAGAGAGAGAGAGAGAGAAAGAGAGAGAGAGAGAAATTTGTAAATAATTTGTTTTTTTGGGACATTTAATTACACCCTCGACGGCTCGTTTCGACTTTCTGCGAGGACAAGGCTATTTAAATAAAAAAAAAGTTTTGTAATCCCGAAGAGCTCGTGAGGGCTATTTATTTTTTTCTTATTTACGTATCACGCATCCTTGCGGCCTTCTACCACCTTAAGAATAACCAAGTCGGGCGATGCTTACAGAAATGTCCCCTTCCGTTTGGGAAAACTAATTTTTTCGTTGGGTAGCCCAACGACTGACGCCTATTTGCCGAGGATGGGGGAGAATAATTTGTACGGTGAAACCGTTACCGGAACTTCGCCCTTGGCAATTGACCACTAATCGTTCGGATACCCAACGCCGAATATTCGAGTTGTTCCCATATATATATATATATATATGTGTGCGCGCGCGCGTGTGTGTGTGTGTGTGTGTGTGTGTGCGCGCGCGCGCGTGTGTGTGTGTACACATTGTAACGTTGCGTTACGAATATCAAGACTATCCGAGAAAGGTGAGGTAAGCGGGCTGACGTAGCTCAGTGGTCAAAGCAGTCGACCCGCAATCGAAAGATCCCAGATTCGAATCCCGGCCCAGAAGCGCGCCGCATTTTATTTCGGATAGTTCCCTTGGAGTTTTGTCGGGAGGTTTCCCGATATGTATATGGGTTTGGGTTTGTTTGGGTTTGTTTGGGTTATATATATGAAGGGTGTCTTAAAATGACCTGACGTTTTTATTTGTTAGTAAAACGTATTATTCATTTAAAAAGTACGAATATTTTTATTTCAACATAAGGTACATACTTGGAGGTTATGTGTGAAACACAATATCCGATAACTGGCCCCCTCGGCCTTCTTTGCGAACGTTCACTCTTTTGACGTAATGTTCAATAACATTTTAGAATAATTACGGACCAATTTTATTATTGGTGCGTCCAATTGCTTCCTTGAGCTCGGGAATGTTCTGCGGATCATTGACATTGACATGTGGTTTCCGTTCAGAAAACCCCAAAGAAAGAAGTCCAATGGCGTCAGATCGCACAATCTTGGTGGCCAATTCACATCGCCGCGGCAAGAAGTAACACAACCATGAAATTTCGTCTGCAAAAACTGCATTGTTCCACCCGCATTTTCACAATTTCAATGCGTTACTCGATAGTGTAATTCTCCATGACTAAACCTCAATACTTCCTCATGCCAGTTGTCAAAGATTAGTACTCTATGTTCACCACAAAAACAAAATGGCGCACAGTTTAAAATGTCAGGGCATTTTGAGACACCCTCTTTATATATTATATATATACAACCACACACATTTTGTTGCAAACCCGAGAAACCCAAAATGCCATCTGCATGGCGAAAACAAAACATTCCAAACAACAAAGCCAAGCAAAAGAAAGCTCGTGCACTAAATGACTTCGAGGATCGTAAATAAATGTCCCTTACATATATACACTGGATGAAACAGTTTCCGTGCATCACGATTCGACAATCTAACAACTGTAGCGGTATTATTCATATTATTTCCACTTACTTAGGCTTGGTAAGGGTTTTCTACGTAAAGCAGGTATGATCTTATCGGTGTATAGTCGATATATATAAATTCAATAAATATACCCAAAAAAGATTTCATTGTTATTCATTATTCCAACGACCAGTCTACGCGTTGTACGCAAAAATGGAAAATAGTCTGGACTTCGCAAGAGAACACATTGACAAGTCAAACAGTTTCTCGAATTCCATTATATTCACTGATGAAAGTAAATTTAACAGCTTCGGCTCCGATGCTTGTGTTATGGTGTGGAGAAAACCAAATACCGAGATGGGAAAACATGAGCCTGTGCCCAAAATTGAAGCATAGCGATGAGAGTGTCCTTGCGTGGGGGTGTATGAGTGCAGTCGGAGAGGTTCGTTTTTAATTACTGCAACATGGATCGATACGTATATTTGAACGTTTTAAAAGAGAATTCACGTGAGAGTGCACAAACGTTTAATCCGGATGAGTCATTTACATTTCGACAGGATAACGACCTAAAACCTAACGTGAAGAAAGGTAAAGCATGGTTATTACGCAATGTACCAAACCAGCCTTGTACACCGCTGCCATTGCCTGATTTGAGCCCATAAAAACATTTAACGAATGAATTAGGCAGGCGAGTGCATAAACACGCGACTAGAAATAAAGAAGAGCTTAATAACCAACTTAGGGAAGAGTGGGATAAAATTGAGCTATCAACGACATCCAAACTGGTCGCTTCCACGTGAAAACTTTTGAGATCATTTTTGGAAGCACGGAGTGGACCCATGGGCCGTTAAGTATAAGAACAGAAAGGAGCGAGGGCTACAACAAAATTGTTAATAAGTTTTATTAACTTTAATAAGTTTATTAACGTTAATATTATCGATATTAACTTTAAAAGTATTCATATTAACTTCAATATTAAGTTTTATTAACTTTAGTAAGTTTTACTAACTTATAAAAGGTTAGATCAATTCATAATTGATCATTAATAATAAGAACAGATAGGAACGAGGGCCAAAACTAAATTGTTTCATGATTTCTTCGTTACAAACCTGCATTTTTTTTATGAAGTCACCCTTTTTTGTTTTGTTTTTATCTTCTGCTTATCATTATTTTGTTCCTTTGTAAGACACTAGCTGCCGTACCCGGCTCCGCTCGGGTGAAGTCGATTTTTCGTGGCCTTGTCGCTGACAGAAAGTAGGTTTACAGTGAGTAGGTTTAGAGTCCATAAGGGGGGATTTAGTAAGGGAATATAGCAGGTGTCTCATTTTAATCTCACACCTCGATTTACCTCGAAAAATACTCCCCCGATCAAGTATTGAGTATAATAAAACTTTTAGGATTCAAAGGGGGACGTTCAAAAGAATATCGTTTTTGGTTGAAAATTCAAAATGGCGACGTTAAGATGGCCGACATGGTTGTTTTTTATGTGAGCATGAATTTTTTCACCAAAACATTTATCCGCCCAAAACAAACAACATGTGTAGGAAAAGATTTTTGATAGCATTCATAATTTTTCGGTCAGAATACAATTTTTCACTGTTTTAGCGCTATGCGGAATGTAGCGCGATGGAGATAAAAATTTTAAAAAATATGTAGGCCATTTCAACGTCGCATTTTAATTTGTTTTACCAAAAAATATTATTTTTGAACGTCCCCCTTTGAACTTACAATATACACTGGTGAAAACCGCATAAAAATCGGACGATTCGTTCCGAAGTGTATCGGGTGCTGACAAACCGACGGACTCTTCCGTTTATAAGTGCGGACGAGATATATTAATATCTGTATACTTGCGGAAGATGATGAATCGATCCGAAATAAATTAGTTTGTACAGCATGTGCGCACACTTTTTTGACCCACTGTATTTCCATTTTGGTAAACCGGATATTCTATTTTACCTAATTAAACATTACGAACAGACGTATTTCAGTTAATGTTTTATCCAGCCGCAAATGAGCAAAGCTACGGAAATGTTTGTTGTTAGTTTTTTCTCTTTTTTTTTTAAATTTTATTTAATGCGCAACGCCCCACGCTTTTTTACGTTTGTTTACACCATACGGTCGGAACATTTGCTGTTCGTTAGAGAAAACGAGTTCTTGTTTGCTTTCCACCATTGCCTAATTACCCAACGTTTTTTTTGCAGATAAGGCACCGCGTACTGTGCGAGCGTTAGCGCGAGCTTTCCCTTTCTCCATACGCGCTTACCTTTGTTTACGTGCTTTTCGCCGCATTATCGTTAGGGAGTTAAAGAGAACGCAATGTTTTCCGATACAAAAAAGAAAATAAAAAAAAAACAGTTTTTGTCGCGTGTGCCGAGTATGTCATGAGTTTCGACATTATTAATGAATCGATATATATATACATATATATATTGAAGAATGTTAATTAAAACGAAGAACCGACCGCAGTGAACACGGAATGGGTGTGTGGCTTCGACGATCTCCCACGTAAAGCAGAAAATGTCAATTTTCAATTGAAAAAAAAAACGATGCTCGGGCCGTGTGTTTCTCCCTCGATTTCGCTATCGCACGACTTACGTGCCGAACTACCGAGCGATGAAAAATAGTACCGAAGGGAATTTGACGTTAAAAGATGGCACATAAAAAGCATAGCAGGGCCGTTGCACCAAGAATTCAATTAAAAACTTAAAGCATATATGTATATGAGTGTCAGAAAAATTACACAGCGTCTCGAAAAAGTTTAACGGCCGGAAATTTCCGCGGTAATGGCTTATTTCTAGGGTAAGCGTGTGCCGTGCGAAAAAGACAACAGAAATAATAATTAATCATGGCCGTTAAGCCTTGCGCACAAGATGCGCCATTCCAACCTAGATTTTCCTTGTGCACGAAGCTTTGTACATAGTGACTACGGTAACGTTACTCGCAGTGAGGTATTTCTTTTAGAAAAAATAAAATATACCTGTGTAGTCGAAACTTGGGTTTACGTAGTTGAATCGGATGCCCGTGATATGTACTATTACTCATAGAGGGCGCTCTGCATACGCACGAAGTTGTCACCCTGAATTCACTAACCTCTGCATCTCTCTCCAAACTCCACCCTCTCTCCCCCCCCCCCTCTCCTCTTTGTCTCATTCTCGCCCATTCGTTTTCTCTATCTTGTTCGGTTCAAAGCTCTAAACTCCGGAATGGACTTCCGTTCTGGTTGGAATAGAAAAAAGGCCGTACCCGAATTGCCCGACCTGCGGTGCAGAAACCTTCGCATCGACCTGTCGTATCAGATTTCTTGAGCCCCCTGTGAGATAATGTGTTATGCATATTTACATCAAGTTACTAAAAAAAATTCCAAAAGTTACGGGCCTCCAAATATGGCCGTGAAAAAAAGAATTGCGGCAGTTGACATGATTCCAAAGTTCGCATATATCTAAAGCAGAAACAAAACTAATTTTCTTGATTCATTGTCATAACAGGTGTCAAAGAGAGAAAAAATGAATGGCGACTGTCTGAAAAAGGATCAATTTTTCGGCCTTTTTCAAAATGTTAAAGTTTTTGGAGTAATAATAATCATTTCGCAATGCCTGAGGCAGGGACAATCGAGGGATGATGCTGAAGGTCCATACCAAGTTTGTAGTCAATTGGTTGAATAGAACTCGAGAATTTCATGTCAACCATGTTGAAAAAAGTAGTGTCGAGAAAAACGCGTTTAAACTTTTGAGAACAATTTCAGACTGCTGCAACTATCTGAGTGGTATAATGGCATGTTATACTTACGTTATATCAAACGGCCATTCTGGCCTCGTTAAGGGGCCTTCCTTGACTTTGAAATTATGATTTCCTGAAGTTCGTTCTTCCCTGCCAGCAGTTCTAGTTTCCTTAGAAGCTTCTGAAGTTCGTAGCTCCAACCGCCGATTCAATTCTGATCTCGTTTGTTGGTTCACATATATGAAATTTCCCTTTGAGGACATATTCTTAAGAGTCTATGCTTTGATGAAAGGCAAAAAAATCGATTTTCTGTCAAATTTCTAGATTAGAATATTGCCTTAAAGTGATTTCAAAGACTTTTTCGAAAACACGACGACATCTAAACTCATTTTCTCACCATCCATTTGACTTTTGTCTGGGATGACATTTAGGATCGTAAGCCGTATGGAAAGCGATTGGGGTAGAATATCCATAAGTCGAATATCTATAAATGGAATAGCCGAAATCCATAAGACGAATATTCATAAGTGCCAATGTCCATAAGTGAATATCCATAAGTCGAATTTCCATAACCCCATATCCATAAGTACGAATATCCATAAGTCGAATATCCATAAGTGAATACCCATAAGTACGAATATCCATACGTGAGTATAGAGTGAAAAATGAGTGAAAGAAATGGCGGGAGGTAGATGAAAAGTGAGTATAGAGGGTAAGTATGGAGTATAAATGAGCGCCAAAAACAAACCCAAACAAACAAACAAACTCATTTCTACTCTATACTCACTTATGCATGTTCAACTTATGGATATTCGATTTATGGATATTTGATTTATGGATATTCGATTTATGGATATTTGACTTATGGATATTCGACTTATGGATATTCGTACTTATGGATATTCAATCATGGATATTCGACTTATGGATATTCACTTATGGATATTCGACGACAGTAATGGAAAGTAGAGGAACATGAACACCAATAGAGACGCAATAATTTAAGTACGTAATTTCCCACTCGAAGGAAACTCGTTTATTTATCGCCGAAAGATCAAATACGAAATATCAGTTTCAGTAAAACTTCGGTTCATCTAATAATAACATATGCCACGTTATAAGAATGAAAATTACGAACTGTCGAAGCACGAGTGACATTTAGGACGTGCCGTGCTAGTTTCCGCGGTCCTCCAATTACTGTTATCCTCGATCGTCCCAACTCTGCTTTTCCTATCAGTTAATACGCGTTATTTGTAAGACATGAAAAATGTATGGAGGAGAGGAGGAGGTGCGCGTGCCAGTACGAACGGAATATCCCGTGCCTCTGCCTAGAACGTGTGAACCAAGGGTACATATCACGAATCAATACACCATCGTGACGGCGATAAGGCTATACAGACAACCTCCCCATATCCCTTCATTCGACCAACGCAATCGTGATCAACAATACTGCTAATATTGATTTATCGTTATCTTCACGAACACCCTTGCACGCACAAGACACCGACCACCTCCTAATCCGCATTGATACGCTCGTTGGACACATTGAGGGCGCAATCATTCGCAAACGTATGATTCCGCGATCATTTTTCCCACAATCATGTTTCGCCAACAAACGGATACTTCAATGAAAGCGGCGTCAATTGACAGCTGCATTGATCTCGCACGTCAAGCAGCGCGGACCTGGGCTAATACTCGGATCAGTGACCGCTTAGCCGGGCAAAAGGTTACTTGCCAGTGCTGAGCGGAAGGCAGTTTTTCTCCGTTCTCGGTGGTATCACGACTGGAAACTCGGTAGCCTCGGGAGGGCATTCAAGAAACCGGAAATAGTGAAGCGGGAAGTGTAGAGTGGAAATAAAAAAGAGCAGATCATTAACCCCTTCGTTGGCAGAGAGAATTCGACAAAAATTTCCCAAAATGGCAGGAAAATTTTTTTATCCTGAAAACTTGTACTCTGGGGTTTTTGAGAGTGCTGATTACAAATCTGAATACAAAATTCAGGAATTCACAAAGACGAACAAATATGGTGAATGAAAATACAAATAATACAGATTGATTTAGATGAAACTCGGTACTCCAGCTTCATATATTTTCACCTATTTATTGTATATTATGCTCCATGTTATTGAATTCACCATGAAAAATGTCTTCATTTTGAGTTCAGCATCACATTTAGCGTCCCCGAAAACCCCCGAGTACCAAGATTTATCGAAATCGACCTGTTTTTTTTGCACTTTCGTCCGCCATTCTAGCGCCGCCATTTTGAATTTCCAAATTTAAAGTTCAGATTCGTAATAAGCAACCTCAAAAATCCCGGAGTACTAATTGTCATCTAAATCGACTAAAGTTTTTGATTTTTGTCCGCCATATTGAATTTCCAAATTGTGACTTCAAATTCGGATTCAGGGAGCCCGAAAACCCCCGAGTCAGGCTCCGATTTCTAATCGGAGCAAGTTAAATAAGGAAATAAAGGTTGACGCACTATTGCGTCAATGCCACACAGGGCACACGGAATTATTTGACGCACTATTGCATTAATGCCAACGAAGGGGTTAAAAGGTGTAAGGGCATACGAAAGAAGATGAGAATTAA
Organism: Ophion costatus; assembly: GCA_951751655.1. Lineage (NCBI taxonomy): Eukaryota > Metazoa > Arthropoda > Insecta > Hymenoptera > Ichneumonidae > Ophion > Ophion costatus. Next base: position 29,421,549 of record OX632358.1, read on the forward strand.
AAATAAATGAAGGTTTAAGATTCTGGGGAAAAATGGAGCTCGTATACACACGCCAAATTTCCATAGTCATTCAATTGGACACGAAAGTCCCATTTTCCATCCTATAAAGTCTAATGGAAGTAGAAGTGGGCTCGCGTAATTCTTCAATTACAGTTTTAGCGAACACTTTCTCCATATATCTATCAAAATATGGACATTTATTTGAGGGATGAGGGTCGAGAAAAAATCTCGCCTCAACGAGGCTCCCTCTACGAAGGGATGATATTGGATAATGCGCTTAGTTTGAATTCAACGAGGAACGATGATGTATCAAATTTATGACGTTTTTAACGTATAACGTTAGTACACTCGGTCTTGTACGTCTTTCAAAGAGGAGAACGCATCACAGAGTAACATCTGACGAATTGGATATAGTTGGGTACGATCTAACAACATATTATCCTGTATCGAGAGGAAGGGAAAGAGTCAAATGTTTTTCGTCCCGGTAACAATGTCGTTCTCGTTTCACATCATGTTCAGTTAATATCAAAGAAAGCGAAGGCTTGTTTCACGTTACTTTGCAGGGGTAAGGCAACCCAAGGAAGATACAAGGACTCTTCGAAGAAGCGTCGAAGGATGGATCGAAAAGGATAAAGGCAAGAGATGTCAATTCGTTACGATAACTCGCTACGTTGGCCCATTTATCCGTATATATTTCACAAGAGGCTCTCACGCGGGAGGTATTCCGTTGTGAAGGATACGGACTACATGCGCCCACTTTCAACGTTCCATCCATCAAAACATTCTTTATAATGGAAATTTATTCCCCCTAAAGATCTGTACTTCCGAAATCGATTGCCTGCTGAAACAGCTGAAATGGTGTACTTCAATATCCAGAGACAAACACAAGTAACCAAACAATTATCTTGGACTCTAGCTCCGATCCAGCCAGCGTAGACTTTGCTATGCTAAATATAGCAAGTAGTCATGCTTCGGTTGCGAGAACGACACAGGGCGCTCGCCACCCAGCGGCGGTCTTATGAACTTCACCGGTAGGAGCCTCATCAACGTTCAGATCATTCACAGGATCTGTATTCTAGATGGATTTTTTCGTACTGTACAAACGTCATGAATGTTTCTACGGCTAACGAATGTGAACGAATGCATTTATAGAAAAACTCCAAAGGACGTGGAACACTACTGTCTTAAGATTATTGATTTATAATGATTCACTTTTACGGTTTTTCATCATATCTCGGCTCTTGTCTCCATTCAAGAACCGATATTTAAATATATCCAATTAGATCTTCAGGTATTCCCTTCTTTATTCTATATATATAAAAACCGTGGCCTCGTTTTTCCTCTCAAATTAATTGCTTTGCCTCGACATTAATTTAAAGTATGAAGCTGATCGAATTGGAATACTCCTCTCCATTTAAGATTCCTTTTACTCCTCGCTGATGAAAGCGCTTTCTCTTTAACATAAACTCAATTCTCGAAGTTGGAAAATTCCTTATCCAGCGCTCATTGAGAAGTTTGTTTCAATCAATAGAAGCACCGCTTTCACGGTTGTTCTACCATTGGGATTTCGAGCACCTGGTCTAAGATTTTCAGATATCAAATAATTGCGGGAATCCGCTTGTAAACCGTACACTTGGTATCTGTAGTAATTGTCTGGTGATTCTGAAGATATTCGACTTCAAAATCACCCATACCCAACACGACAACCGACATGTCGTCGAAATCATCTTTGAATGCACGTAAGCATCTTCATATGAAAAACAATTCGTGGTTTGTCGTTCCAATAAGTTGAATGCCCCGAAAACACCTATAGACGGTTCCAAAATATTCCACATGACAATGACAATCGGTTAAGAACAATTTCAATTCTTTAATCTAATAAATTCGCCAAGAACTTTGTTGGTGTAAAATCAACCGCTGATCATGAAACTTTCAAACCAGAACTCGACCAAAGCCAAACTTCTGGTACTTTTGTGGTTTTTAACGAAAAATCGCTTTCCTGTTTAAAATAATTATTAAGCAAAGGTGGGACTGGATAAATCGTGACCACTAACCGATTTTGCATCGAACAAGTTTATGCTGAGTGCAATTAAACGAAGATTTTAAGAGTTACCGATTAACCAGACAACTGTGCATCGAGCTGGATCATTTTTTACTTCTCAATCCGTATTTTGGGACCAATTTCAATTCTTCAGTCCAATCAGTTCGGCAATGGACGTCGTCGATGTAAAATCGTCCGTGGATCACAAATTTTTCAGTCACGAACCGATCAGAGCGAAACTTTTTCCAGCCTTGATTTTTAGATAAAGTCGCTTTCCTAGCTTAAGGGGTTACCCCCACTTGCGATTTTGAAAAAATCGATTTTTTTTATTGCATTTTTTTGAAGTATAAGTATCTGAGAATATGTCCTGAAAATTTCAAGTCGATCCGAACAAAAATGACTGAGATATGAGCGTTGAAAGAGAAGAATCCGTAAATTGAAGAACTGAAATTGAAACTTTAAACGCGTTTTTCTCAAAATGGCATTTCTGAAGTCGGTGACCAAGATTACTCGAACACTAATGAACCGATCTTCTTGAAATTTTGCAGGCTTATTTAATACATAAAAATGTAGTCTTTTATCGTCCGATTTTTTTTTCGAAAAAAAAAATGGCCGTTTTGTAGCCAAAAAACGGCCGTTTTTTTCGTTCAAATCGAACCATTAACTTTGACTGTCCGTCATTTTGTGAAAAATGAATATTTTTTTAAAATCATTCGACCAAAGACTAGTTTATACTTATATTTGACTAAATCCATGCGCATTTTTTTCTCAGATGATCCACTTCGCCGCAATGTTGGTCACCGCAAACCGTGTATATAAAAACATTATTTCATTGACGGCCATTTGCCACTAAACAATGTAATATTTTTCAATAAAAAAATTACTGAAAGTTCTTCAAGATGTGTTCTTTAAGATGGTATATTGATCGATTAAAAAAGTTTTGTAGTTTTCTTTAAAAAAAATCATGAAAAAGGCCTTTTTTTGCGCTACAAGTGGGGGTAACGCGTTAAATAACGCCTAGTCACCAATGATGCCAGAAAGATCGTGTACCGTATTATCAATACTAATCTAAAGATTGCAGAAGGAGTGCTACCTGGAAAAATGGCTGGCCGAAAGTCAATTTGTGTAAATCGAATCGCCAAATTATTCCTACCTCTGTTGTTGCTTCTCGATTGGCTTCCATTGCATTCACAACTCGGGTCGGTGATTCTCCCGATTTTCTCGAGCCATTGGAGAAAACAACCGGAACATCATTTGCTTTTCATCAACTGTTATTACACGTCCACAGCAATATGGAAACCGTAGGATAACGATGATATCGTAATAAATAAATCAACGTGTTCATTGTTGTTAAAAGGACCGTGGGCGCTGGGAGCGTTGCAGAATTTTTCGAATAGTGGATTTGGTATTACTGTGTCGTATAAAATGAAATATTCAGTGGAAAAATCTGCAGTCGAGCTGGATTCCCAGTATTTTTACGGTGGTACGATGGAACATTTTTTCGCCAGACACTCTCGTCCTCGCGAAACACCGGCGAGAATATAAATCCTCGAAGAAGCGGCGAATTTTCTATGGCAGACTGCACTCATATCCGTGTGGGTGTGTGTATACATATTTATACACGAGTATATGGTTATTAGAGCCGAGGTTATCGCATGGGAATTCGTCGAGTTGGCTCGCTGAAAAGACGGGGCTTTTCTCGCGAAGTAGGTCCTCCGCACAAATTTCGTGGCGAAACGATGCAAAAAGAGAGTGCGACGAGGAAAGGAAACGGATGGAATCTTGAAAGAGGCCCTACCAACCAAAAAGCTACATCCTTATTTGCTCCACCACTTCGATCGTCCGGAGTCTCGTTTCTCAAAACCCATAAATTGGGAATGCGCAAAAATTCAAAACGCAATAACTCCCGAATCGGCCGGTAAAGAAACCCATGGAAAGTTTTCGGAACTTTCCATGGGTTTCTAAGTGTCTCCAAGAGTCCGTCTTCGATTTTGTTGAAACTCATACATGTGTCATAAAGCATTCAAAAACATCGGACACGTATATTTTTTTCATCGGCGAGAGAATGGTTTTTAACGGAGAAAACCACCCCTAAAATAAGGGCGGGTTGAGGGATGATTTTGCAGTTTCACCCACAAGCAGTCCCCCGATGTGAATGAAACAAAAACCAAAATTCGTTTAATTTGAAGCGATGAAAGCTCCTGCATGTTAATATTGAAAACAAATTAAATTAACGGGTCACGTATCTTTCTTTGAGGGGTGGCTTCCCGCCTTAAACTCGTTTTCCCACCGATAAAAAAAATACCTGTTTTATAGTTTTCGATGCTTTATTACATACATGAGTTTCGGCAGAATCGAAGGCGGAAACTTAAGGATGTTGAGTCCCAAATCGCAAATGATGATAAAATTCTGAAAATTTGGTATGTTTTTGTATGAAGTATTTTAGAGGTCGTGTAAAAATTTCACGTCAATTAGGAAGCTCGTTATTGAACAATTAACATTCACAAATTAAATGTTGTTTTATGGAAACTGATGTAACTTTGCAATAAGTTTTTTTTTTGACCTCTCAATTTTATAATATCTACAATATACTGAAAGCAACGGAAACAAAACGAAGTTTATTGCTATTTTTTTTAATTTCTTTTAAAAAGTTGTTCTTAACAAAATGTTAATTTTTTAATAACGAGCTTCCTAATCGTCGTGAAATTTTAACATGACCTCTTAAATATGTCATACAAAAACATACCAAATTTTCAGAATTTTCTTATCATTTTTTATTTCAACCCTTAAGGAGGTTGAAGTAATGATGATAGAATTCTGAAAATTTGGTATGTTTTTACATGAAGTATTCAGGAGGTCGTGTAAAAATTTCATGACGATTAAGAAGCTATTTATTGAACAATTAACATTAACATGTTTCATAGGGACTCAACATCCTTAAATGATGTTTCTTGTTAGAGGCGGCTGGACCAAATGAATTTTCTCCCAGATGACGTCTGATTGTTACAGAAAGGACCTGTACTTATCGAATATACGTTTCTTTCATGAAAACAAAACGACAGGCCACTTTGCCGCTGAAACCTGTAACCCAAAGAGGTCAGGAAATGAACTTTCGTTTAGCTAATAGCAAATCAAAGATAAACTCGACTTAGCGACCATAGAAACACACATTACGATACTCGAACCATTGTTCTCTGTCGAAAAATAACCCAGAACAGTTCTAAAAACTATCGAACAGGTAATCGTTTATTTTTCCTTTGCCAATTTTTCCCTCACCAATTTACGTTACGAAAACCGCTCAACCGCCCTCAGGATCCATTTCAACAATCGACAGCTTTCAAAAACGGATTTTCAGTTTCAAAAAACAACGATTTAACGGCCATTTTTTTTTAATTCCCGTTTTTAACGACCGCAGTATCGAAGGAAACGAATTGTTTGGTGACGTTTCGTTTTACGATCGACTCGGGAATCCGCCGAGGTTAGAGTCAGTCGAGAGTCTCACTCGACGTCCCGCGTACATCCTTGACACGCAGGAACGATGCGATCGTGACGGGTAAAAAGGCCCGTAGATGTTTTTGTGAGCGGAACAAAAGGGGAGTGTCACGCAAGTGGTAACGACAGTCTGCGTCAGACCTACCAGAGTCCGCTTACAGCTTTACGCCGTTTCTCGCTCGCCACAAATAGTCTCACCGGTGAGTTTCAATTTTTCCTATCGAACGACCCAATTCTCGTCGCTGTGTATGGCCTGCTTCTATTCCCTCTAGTTCCCGTCGGTCTCTCGATTGTTCCAGGGAGTAGCCAACCAACCATCACGACACAGCGCAATCATCATCTCGCTTTATTGTCCCGGACTGTCCGACGAATCGACAGCACTTTGTATACACACCCACGTACCCATATGTACATTCACATAAACGTAGCTATGTCTATTTTAGAATATAAGAGCGCCTGAAAAAGGGACGAGTTTTAGAGCTTTGGAAACCTGGAAAATACACAAATCGAAAAAAGTTTTATACTCTTTCTTTTTTGCGAAAAATACGATTACGTTTGCTATGAGACGATAAAATATTGTTAATTCAGCGAATGATTATTTATCAATAAGATCGATCTAAAAAATTATATCGCTACGTCCTGAACTGATAAATTAGGTCAAGTGCTCGATTTTCGGTCGTTTTAATCCTAAAAAGCACAATTCGAAGTATAATTTTGAAAGTGGAAAAAACCTCTATTCCCGCGAATGACACTTTTTTTATTTGTTGAGGAAGGTCACGACTGTGACGGGCTGAAAAAATGTCGTTTTTTTTTCATTTTTTTTTTATCTACTGGATCATATATTTGGAATTTGCAAAGAAGGCATGTTATTTAGCATACATTGAACTTATTGGGTGTAAATATTCATTTGAAAAAATTAAAAATTCACAACGTCATCGAGGTATAATAGAACCTCTGGATAAAAATGTAGTTCAACGGCCGGATCGATAATTTGACGATGATTGGTCTAAAAAATAAATATAAAAATGTTTTATAATCTATATAAATGTAGCTTTCAAGATGGCGGGTGTTGAAAAAAGTGTAATTTTCGCGATCCGCCAAAATCCTCCTAATCGGGGGCTCCAAAAATACTAAATTAAAAAAGAACGACTACGTACAACGATACCTACTACAAATTTTTTTCACATATTCTTGAGTATGTTTACTTTGAAAAAATGCAAAAAAATCGATATTTTTTACCCGTCTTTTTGGGGCAATTTTTTTCGCTTATCTTTCTACGTATTATTTAGAAAAAACGTTTTTTTTATCGTTTCGTAGAATGTTGTTTTTTCTTCTGTAGAAAGTAGGTGTATATTCATTTCATTAGCGGAGTGCTTGCGATGGTTTTTAATTTGAAAGGTGCTTATTTCTGTCCTCGACTATTCTGGAGAGGTAAGTTCCCCTCAAACGTAGTAATCAGTTCATAATGCACTTTGAACCATAAATAAATATATATGTATACAAGTGCACATACCGAAACAAGACTCTGAATGCTTCAAGTCTGTATAGTTAGTGAAGATAAATATACATAAAGGCCGTTGAGTGCACAGGCCACGTTTACAGGCTGAAGTGTACTTGGTACTTGTGGAATTACAGTGGTCTTTGGTGATAAGAGGGATTGTGGCCAACATAGAAACTGTTTGCAACAGGAGCATCCCTTTTGCACTCGCCCGCGCCTTTATGGAGACCCCCCCCTCCCCTCCCAGTCGTGGAGACTTTCTGCTCCCACTCCTCGACCCCTCATGATACCCCGCTTGCTCGAGCTTCTTGAAACTTCGTCCCTTTCGGATTCTCTGACCCTTCCAACTCCCAGAGATTAACTCCGGCGTACCAAGAGAGTTGCGGAATTCACCGACCCTGTAACAATGTGCCTTTGTTATTTTATACTTCAACGATGCGAGGACGGTTACGTGAACAAAAAAAAATGACGTGGCAAGGACTACTTCTGGTCTGCGGTTGATTCCCGATTGAGAATAACCAGTTTCGGCATCGTGGAATTTAAATTAATTTTTTAAAAGATTTTTCATATCACCGAACACATCGTTAGAGGTTAATTTTTTTCTCGCCGATGTGCCGAATAAAAGTTTAGCCTCGAAGTTTCCGTAGGTTCCGCTGCATCATTTTTGAGAACAGAATAGTATCCAAATCCTGGCGTTCTAGCGCATTTTCAGAATTCACAAAACTGTACTACGTTTCACGGATTATCAGTATGATTTTTTCTTGAAGATGATGCAGCGGAAATAATGGCGAAAATTAACTTTCATCGAACATCGACATATGGAAAAAACTGGCGCTTCTCCCACCATGCACGACACCGATCGATATTCGGCACACAGTGGGGGGCTGTTGCATCTGTGGAGGTCCCGATAATAGAGGTCACAGTGTATGCGCTTTTCAAAATGCGCTCTCACATGGACTGATCTTTTTTCTTGCTTCAGATGGCTGTTTCTTGCTTGATCCCATTGATGTCCATTTTTATTATGTAAGGAGTATAATAAGTTGAAACCGGTACACATGCGTAAGTCTCTTTGCTTTGTGCTCGGTAACTAAGTCGTTTGAAAGCGATCTCCACATTGTGTGTGTGTGTGTGTGTGTGTGTGTGTGTGTGTGTGTGTGTGTGTGTGTGTGGACAGTATATTCCGAACCTATTACATCTGTGTTATGTTGGCTATCAGCACGACTGGCTGTTTTTAGCACGGTCCCTAATTTTTTTCTCAAGCATATTGTTGATTTCAAGAACAGCACGGTCCTTTGAATGACCTTGATATAGTTTATGTTTATCTGAATGTAATTGTCAAGAGATTGGGGTTACTTTAAGGTATGGACGAACTTGGTCACAACAAGGACGATCCTCAAACTCAGTCTTAAAAATCACCCTTCTCCAAATATATATGTATACATAAGATAATTCTCGATTGCATCCGTTATGTAAATATGTGTACACACGATGGGCAGAAGGACGAAGATGCAAAGTCACCAAAGCTTGAGTCATATGTATTAATGAGGACACCGAGTGAATGTAATATACGACGGTGTAGCCCCCACACGCTGTTTCTATGTAGTTCACGTTCACATGTCAAGTGGGAGTACAGCGAAGGCGTTTTCGGGTGTCCAGCCTGCTCTTCCGAGTGGTCTCGTCAGCGGTCGGTTTCAGGTATTCTGTGAGCGCAGCTCTGGTTTCGGGAACATTCATAAAGCGTCCAAAAGCGAGACGAACAAACGAGGAAAAAAACATACTGAGGTTACAGCTAACGAAGCTGCGGTGAGTATTTCATATATGTGACGCTTTTCCACGAGTCAACCGCATTCTATATACGTATCGCATTTAACGTGTTGCAAAACCTGTGGATTCGAATGAAACATGTTTTTTCTGATATTCATCTGTCTCTGACGCTTCCTCCTGTGCTCTTTTAAGCGTTTAGCATTCAATTCCTTTTCATTCCACCTCAAACTTGTCACTTCGCTTTTTCCAAGTCCCGAAGGGTCGACACCCTTGTCTCAATGCACTAATGTATCGCATTCGCGGGAGGGCACAGGAAAACTGCGGCAAACCTGTGCCGATTCAGGCGACTCAATTTCAATTGTGTCATCATCGTAAAATCGGCAAAACGGCCTCCCGCTCGGTAGTTTGACTCGCGGCTAAACGGTCACCCATCCGAATATCAACCAAACGATCTTTTCTTTTCTTCATCTTTGGCGCAATGTCATTTCGCTTAATCGGACCAAAAGCAAAAACCGAATTAGCGAAATGGGAGCCTCCGAGAAGATAGAAGGACACTATTTATTCCACTTGAACGACATTGGTCACATCGAACCGCCAACGGGCAGATAATGATCCCCCTCCGTATCTAAAGCTCTTCAGAAGCTTTAGGTAGTTCCTCGCGAAATTCGAAACGAGCTTTTTTCACGGCACGACACTGAGAGGCGTGCGACTGGTAGGTCGGAGAATGAAAAAAAAGAAGCGGGAAAAAATTATCTACAGATTCTGCATAGAGCAGAGGGAGAGCCGTCCAAGCCGGAGCCAAATGAGAAACTTGAGAATATCAACGTTGGTCGATACTTGGTCCAATGAGTATGGTACAGTGAACGTCTTAATCACAATTTCGCTGCCGAATTCACGCGCAATCGTCCGGACCTGTGCCTTCCTCTACCGATCTTGTCGTTACGTTTCTTGGGTCACTGGTCAGAGGTGAACAAAGAGAGAGAACGAAAGAGGGGGGGGGGGTAACGCGAACTATGTCTCCGCCATGGCACTGGGAGCGTCGAAGCCGAACGTGAGATCGATACCACCACCTTTGCTAAGGACCATACCTCACACCCTATCCCTGTACCTAGTTTTTTGCATCTATCGGTTGCCTAACACCGAAAGGCCTGACACAGCTCTCTCGAAGGTGCCTCTTACGCCCTTCACATACCGAAAATAAAAATACGTTTTATATACCTCCAGTATCTGGTACCATGGTACGGGGAAGAAACCGACCATCGTACCATCGTATATTATCGATTCAATGTACGCGTTGCGGAAATAGTTTCCACCAGCAGCGATAAGGTCGTCTTCGGCGACGAAAGGAAACTCGGCAAATTAGCGAATTTTCCGATGCTCACGCTGTCGTCCAATTCAAGCTGCTTATATAACATCCACCATTGATATTCCCTCGCTATTCACTAACATTCATAAATGCGCGATCTTCCCATATTAGAATTCACCGGCGGTAGGAAAGAGAGCCCGAATAACGAAAATCGCGTGCACTACGAAGACTTCAACCGACAGGTTGAGACGAAAAACATCGTTTACTACGATTTTTTTTTGTCAAGTAGATTATTTATTTGGAAGGTGGAATAAAAGGGATGTTTTCAAACACACATTGAACTTATTTCGCGACAATTTTTGTTTAAGACAATAAAAAAATGAACAAAGTTATTCAGGTATAATAGAGGCTTCGAATAAGAAATATGGTCCAACGGCTTGATCGACAATATGACAATGGTTGGCATGAAAAATGAAAATGTTTTATAATCGATGTAGATGTACTTCTTGGAGTACGTAGTCGTTATTCGAAAAGGAATTCGCAAAATGCCTGGCGTGCAAAAAAGGGGGTAGTTTTGGCGAGATTTTTACTTATGTTTGGAGGCTTAAAAATACGAAATAAAAAAAAAAGGCTACATACGACGACAGCTACTGCAATTGCGGAAATTTGTTCTCTTTTAATTGAAAATCAGACAATTATAGCTGGAGTTATGATTCGGGCCAAGTTGATAAAAGTTGCTTCGAAAAAAACGCGATTGAAAGCTTTAGTATACGTAAATTGTTGCGCAACCGCCTCTCACTAAATCGTCTGTAACTTGGTCAATTTTCAAGTTTTGGATTTGATTTTTTTTCACTACTCATGAATATATATACCTACTTTGAAAAAAAAGCAAAAACAAATCGATTCTTCCGACCTATGACAGTGTTGTTCCGCCTTAAAATCAAGCTGTCAAAATGCAAAACCGTCATATTTCAGAAATAACGTGCGTCAAAAGTATAGCCTAGAAATAACATACTGATTGACACATTTCATACAATTGGAAGGGGTTATTAGCGCTAATGTCTATTCCAGGACTATAACATTTCTGGGGTAAGACTTTTTGCAAAGTAAGCAATTTTTGGAGTATGTTCCTGGGTTATAATAGACTATCCACTTCAAAATAGTTCTAGAATCTTTATTGCCCGATGAGAAACCGTGGATAATTGGTTTTTTTTATCTAGCCCCAAAATGAACGTATTCTTCCTCTCGAAGAAAAATGAAATTCTCCGCTTCCCTTTGGGATGACCTTAGCTTGACTTTAAACTTGTTAAAGTTGAAAAGAGTTGAAAAAAATCCAAACATCAATTGCTTTGGTAAGTATTCGGAAGTGGGGCTCCTGCTAGAATCAGGTTAATTTTTGTTTGGGTTTGTTTGGGGTTGCTTCAGGTTTTTGGGGGGTTATTTGAGGTTGTGTGGGATTTTTTGGGGTTGTTTGAGGTTTTTTGGGGTTATTTGAGGTTGTTTGGGTTTGTTTGAACGCTTGAAAAAAATTAGCTTGATTCGAGGAGGAGCCTCACTTCTGAATATTTACCATTGTTTCTTCCCTAAGCAATATTTCATTAAAGAAAAGTGAATTTCGAGAAAAAAATTAGGGAGACCATTACTACTCGGGATATTCATTTCTGAAGACATTTTCATAGGGAAATTCCTTCCAAGATCTTCATACAGAAATTATAAGTAAAAAGAAAATATTTTTTAAAAAAACTTTTATTGAATGTACTAAAAAAATAGAACATTTTTCTTACCAAGTCACCTATACGTGACTATAAATAAAAGCTTGGGGCGCTCAATATTTTAAATGTCTAATAAATTCGATCAAATCAGTTTCATTAACCGTGTTTAATTTAGCACAATAATAATTAGAGAAAAAAATATTATCCCATGTTTATACTCAGTTTTGAGAATTTTATTTTTAAAAACCTAAGGTTTTTTTACATCAAGTTAAATACAGTTGATGTGTTGCCGGATTTATATAGATCAAAGATTATATGCCTAAATTTTGAACGCCCAAAACTTTCATTTATAGTGTCATATAGGTGACTTGGTAAACAAAAATTATTCTCTCCTTTTTAGTACGTTAAATAAAAGTTTGTTTTTTTTAATATTTTTTTTACACATAGATTATTTTTTACTCTTTAGTCTTTGATTGATTTTACTAGTTAGTTGTTACTAGTGGTATACTAGTTTACGGGTTTGTACGTTAGGAACATGGAATGTTCGTAAAAAGTAACAAAGACTGTAATTGGGATTGAATTTGCGACTAATTGCTGCATATAAACTTTTCACATGCAAACACAATCGGCTGCGAATTCGTTTATATGTGTTAGTGAGACTTTATATGGTCGTTTAGATGTCGCTAATCTTATATGAAAAGTTGAACATGTTTTGGATACTTTCTTTTTTTACGTTAAATCATGCATCATCACCTTTTAGATGCATGTTTGCAAATTTTCAGAGCTCCAAGTAGTCAGGAAGTGGGTGAAATATCGATTTTCCATTTTGCATCTCATAGCCTACCATGAGCCCATTCTCATTTTATGAATTTTTCAGTATGTCGCGATCATCCCATGGTCATGATAGGTCATAGATTTTTTTTTCTAAAAAACAGCAATGGAAGATGCGACGCGAAAATAATAATTCTTCATGTCGAGAGTTCACATTGAAACAATTTTGCACCTCCACTTGAAATACAAAATTAGCCGAACTTTGTAACTTTTTTTTGCGTAAGATCAATATTTGTCGGAGCATTCAAGTGTCTCATATCTAGTGCCTTACGAAGTCCTGGCTCAATAGCCCAAAACGTTGCAGCATTCTCAGAGATGTCAATGTATTGTAAATTTAAAAAATCAGAAAGGTGATAATAGTGTAAGTTAATAAGAGAGCACGCCAGTGTTTCTTTTTTTCTTTTTCCACCCATGCAGAGCTTCAACTGTGACTTTGACTGCACGAAGAAGCTGAATAAACGAGGATGGTGAAGAATATTTGATTGCCTCGTCTCTTTATAGGATTTCACAGCCTCCAGGGACCCCCACGGTGTCCTCCCCTCTGCCACTTCCACCGCCCTTAATATCTCGATTCTTGGAACTGTTTGGCTTAAGAATTGAAAATGATTGATGAAAGTCATCATTGTTTTGGGTGTATGGCTTTCCGAGGCAAATAATCGTTGCCACACGAAACGATGTTCGTTAATTGATGAATTTCATGATCACGCCTAATTATCGGTCATGCTAAACAAACGGCACCACTCAATAGCGTGAATGTTTAGTACACCTACAACACGATACATTGAAAATGGATGTTCGTGTATACTCTCGACACACGGTCCGAATAATGCCGATGAAAGGTGCCGACAAACGGGGCGAATGCTTTTCAGGATTGCGTAGCTATAGAACCCTAGGAAGTTCATCGCGTTCGTCCGTCAGTCACAGTACAGGATCTCCCCATGCCCCTATTCTTATAACTCTTCCGTTTAACGCCTTCGTCGATAGAGAGAACTCGACAAAAAGTGCCCAAAATGGCAGGAGAATTTTTTAATCCTTAAAACTTGTACTCTGAGGTTTTTGAGGATGCTGATTAAAAATCTGAACTCAAAATTCAGGAATTCACAATGACGAGCAAATATGGCGAATGAAAATACAAATAATACAGATTGATTTAGATGAAACTCGGTACTCATGCTTCATATTTGTCCACCTATTTATTGTATTATGCTCCATGTTATTGGATTCATCATAAAAAATTCCTTCATTTTGAGTTCAGCATCACACTCAGCGTCCCCGAAAACCGCCGAGTACCAAGATTTATCCAAATCGAGCTGATTTTTACACTTTCGTCCGCCATATTAGATCCGCCATTAAATTTCTTTGAATTTTGTGTTCAGATTCGTAATAAGCGACCGCGAAAATCCCAGAGTACCAATTTTTATCTAAATCGAGAAAAATGTTCAATTTCGGTCCGCCATTCTAGCACCGCCATTTTGAATTTTCAAACTTGAATTTTCAAACGAAGGGGTTAACGGGTGACACTTGGCTCTTGGCAAAAAAAAGAGGAATTTTCGTGATTTTTTTCTGGAAAAGCGTGTGCAAGTTTTCAAATTTTTTAAAATAAAAGAGTGGATTTGACGATCTTTTACCATTTCTGTATCAACTGCGTGTAAGTATCAACGATCCAAAGTAATTCTTCTAAGAGCATTCAGTAATTACATTTAAGTAAAATTATCGCCGTTGCTCCGAAATAATTGGATATAGGAAAAAAAAATGAATGATTTGTAATGTGCCGCAGGTCTGTGTTCGCGATTGCTTGGGCGCCGTTCGCAAAATTGTTCATGTCAATCATTGATAATTACCGGTGTTTTAAACTTCTGTTTGACAAGCGACAGATTAATTTGCAAAACTTTCGAACTCGATTGAGTTTCAATGCAATATCGTAATTGTGCACTTAGGTGACGAGCTACGCGGATCGCGCTACTTTGATGCATCGGCCGACGCCCGCTCGACCGATTTTCAGCGATTAAATTATCCGGAAAATTAAAACCTCATCATTTATTCAATGAAAATCCATAATTATAAACGCGTTGGCGAAGCTTTTCAGTTCCAAAGGCCGAGCAAATTGTTCAGTGGAATGGGTGCATTCCTTGTCTGAATATTCGAAACGGGAAGTGAGAGGGGGGGCTCAATATTCGATAATTTGGTCGACACCGAGAGCGAACTGGGGTATGAAACTTTGGTAAAATGTTTGCCCCTTCACTGGCATTCAAATAGGGATAAAATATGTCTCGAGTTGCGAAATGACGCGGAGGACTCGAATTACGCGGTCGGTCTTATCGTTTGAGATCTGTCGATAGTTCTACAGATTACTCCAATGACAATGAGCCACCTCTGTGCGGGCCCTGTCGATTAAAGTTTGTAAAATTCGCGCCTCGGGAGACGAGGCGGATTTCGAGTTGCTCGATAAAATTAATTCGGTAGCTTTTGCCAGTCCTTCGAAAGTTTACTCAAGAATAGCGAAAATAACTTTACGGCCATCCTATTGAACAACCGTTGTCTTTGCTTTGATCCTGTCCCGAATCTGTACACAGACGTGCGACAATTATGAGACGAGAATGTATTGTCAATGACAAGGAACATCACTGTCCGCCTCTGATTTTGTTGAAACTCATATATGTAATAAAGCATTGAAAACTATTAGACGAGGTTTTTTTTTTAATCTGCGGAAAAAACATTTTTGAGGGGAAACGACCTCTCAGAAAAAGGCGCGTCACACCGTAATTTCATTTTTTTTCAATTGTTAAATAGTGAATTTTTCATCGCTTTACATTGGAAGAATTTTGGTTTTTGTTTCATTCAGATCGGTGGACTGGTTGTGGATCGGTGGACTGGTAAAACTGCAAAACGACCCCTCGGCACGTCTTTCTTTGAGGGGTGGCTTCCCCCCCTTAAAACCGTTTTTCCGGAGATAAAAAAAAAATTGGTGTGTGATAGTTTTCTATGCTTTATCACATATATGAGTTTCAACAAAGTCGACGGCGGACACTTAAGTGATGTTCCTTATGAGAAAAATTATGTTACTACACCACTTCTCTGAATTGACATAATCTTATACGATTCAAATGAATCAAGTCATTCAACGTCATGTTCGGCGTATTTTTGCTCGAAGCAAATTGGACTTAAACAAACAGTTTCAGATCGTTTTAACAATGACATGACGAATATTCTGACTCCTTTTTTTGACGTGTCGAATTATTTATTCATTGTACTGCAGCAAACGTCAATGCAACCTAGATGAAAAGTTATCAATCAAATATACAAATTTTCGTAGAAGAGTTGCAATCGAGATGAACACTGAGTTCCGAACCAAATATATAATGTTATTGAATATCAAACGAAGTTCTGGTAGAGGTCGAGATTCAAAGAAAATTTTGCACAATCCAAACAATTTTTCTCGGTGTATTGCACACCAGTCAAAAAAACCGTCATCGTTGCTAGAACGATAATAGACTATTGAAATCCTTTGTCATATTTGCCACGTTATACGGTGAGGCAAAGGCCCTTTCAAAGATCATCTTCATTCGCGAGAGATATCTCGAAGCCGTACAATGAAGCTCCGTCTGATCGATCGAAGTGTATACGAAAGCAAACCAAATGTAACAAAAGCACGCATTGTTATGGATATTCCCAAAGTTGAGTGTATCCCACGAAACGCGATCGCATTGTCGTATATAATTCGTCGCAACTTCGGTATCGGGATATACGCGCAAAATTTGCAACGCAAATAGCTGGAATATTGCCGTCTTTTGAAAAGCTGTCTCGTGGAGCCAGTCTCCCCAAAAACACATTGGAACGGCCACCTTCTTACCTCCATTTAACTCAATTGTGCAAAATTCGATTGTTTTGTCGCTAAATTTATCGTTTTCGTGCAAATGGCAATAAAAAATATGGAAAAAAAACATGCTAAGTAGATGTCGGAACCTGCGAAAAGTATTGTTCCATAACTATTTGTTTACATAATTATTCGAGGCATCAATGTTTATCTAATATTCAGTAATTATCGTGTATGTTGGACCGTTATAATTGACGGCATAACAATTTCAATTTTATTTCGTAGTTATTAATCACAATACCGTAATGGCATAGGCGGGGCGAAAAGGATGTTCAATGTTTTATTAATGACGCTTCAAACAACATGAGGCCAAGTAATTCGTGGTATCTTTTTATGGAGTTTGTATGAAGTCATTTTCGCGATAACTTAATTGTCTATAATCCCTTAAGCCCTTAGGCCACAGTAACGGGTATAAAATCAAGTGCGAATTTAACGATTTTTTTCCATATGAAAAAGTTATTCACTCATAAAATTAATGACACATCTATTTAGTATGAATATCAAGCTAACAGAATTTTTTTTCAATGTACAAAATGGCTTCCTGCTCGAAACATCTCGAAACAGCTGTTTTCCAATTGGCGTGACAGATAACTTCGACAATTTTCACTCGAATTACTTCAAATTTAAAAATTATGTTCCTAATTGCATTTCACAGAGAAGTACGTACGGAATTTCTAATTAATCGAAAATTTTTCATTTTATCAGCAGTTATAACTAAATTTTTCACTGAAAATTCATTTCTTAAGTTCAACTACCTACAACTTTTGAATAAAACAATATTTTTTAATTCCGCACGTACTTCTCTAGGTATTCTCATGTACATTGACGAAATTTTTGTTTTTTGTTCTCGGTCAAAAATTGTGGATGCTAAATGTTACGCCGCGGAGCGCCTAAAAAAAGATAACAAAAGAAAATATTAGTGGTCAGCCATTTTGTACATCGAAAAAGAGAAAAATATTCTAAGTGCTTGATATTCATACTAAATAGATGTGTTAGTCTATAATTAATTTTATGAGTGAATCACTTTTTCATACGAACAAAAAATGTTAAATTCGCACATGATTTTATACCCGTTACTGTGGTCTTGACCTTAAAAACTTGACCTTATTTTGTTGACGTGGCCTGGTCGACATAATTTCGATCGAAGGTTGTAGTCAAATCCTGGTACTTATAATCTTGTCTCATTCAAATGTACGGTTTAAAGTATCATATTTCAGAATAGGCCTTTTTCATGAATTTTTTTAAAGAAAACTACAAAACTTTTTTAATTGATCAATATACCATCTTAAAGAACACATCTTGAAGAACTTTCAGTAATTTTTTTATTGAAAAATAATACATTGTTTAGTGGCAAATGGCCGTCAATGAAATAATGTTTTTATATACACGGTTTGCGGTGACCAACATTGCGGCGAAGTGGATCATCCGAAGAAAAAATGCGGATGGATTTAGTCAAATATAAGTATAAACTAGTCTTTAATCGAAGGATTTTAAAAAACATTCGTTTTTCACAAAATGGCGGACAGTCAAAGTTAATGGTTCGATTTTAACGCAAAAAAACGGCCGTTTTTTGGTTATAAAACGGCCATTTTTTCGAAAAAAAAAAATCGAACGATTAAAGACTACATTTTTATGTATTAAATAAGCCTGCAAAATTTCAAGAAGATCGGTTCATTAGTGTTCGAGTAATCTTGGTCACCGACTTCAGAAATGCCATTTTGAGAAAAACGCGTTTAAAGTTTCAATATCAGTTCCTCAATTCACGGATTCTTCTCTTTCAACGCTCATATCTCAGTCAATTTTGTTCGGATCGACTTGAAATTTTCAGGACATATTCTCAGATACTTATACTTCAAAAAAATGCAATAAAAAAAATCGATTTTTTCAAAATCGCAAGTGGGGGCAACCCCTTAAAAAAGAAGATTGTAAATAGAACGTCAATTTCATTTTGAAGTGCCTCAGGAGAACAGCAGAAAAATCGTTAAAAAATGTTTTCTTCCCAAGATTTTTCTACATATTAATTGTGACCCTTGACTGGAGCTTCTAGTTCCATTATTTCGTGCATATGTAGTTTTTGAACTATACAAACTGCAAGGATGTGCCAGAGCTGTGTCAAATATGTCAAAAGTGATTTTAAAAAAATCTGTCAAACGATATTTCCTTTTCAAATACCGCACCCAAAAAAACGATGATGAGCGGTCGCAAAACATTGAGAATTACGGACAATGACAATCGTAACAAATCAACCATTCTCTATATTCGCGATAAGTGCATACGGTATTTTCGCTATCCCGCACATAGCTGGACAAAATCGTGATGCGAACATGATGGAATTCGCATTCGCGAATGTTCTATTTTCGTAGATACTGAACGCGGAGCCTGCATATCACCGACGATGGCACTTGAGTGACGTAATCGGAGTGTCAATTCCATGCATCCCCGATGAAAAATAAATTCGTATGTTTCTCGACTCGGGTTCACGGGGGGGGGGGGGGGGGGGGCCTGCACTTCAAAATGCCCAAAAAAGCGAAGCTGTCGTTTCATCAAAAGTTCCGACAAAGTCGGGTCCGTTAATCCGGAAATAACTATGTAAGGACGAACACCCATGCGAGGCTTTCACGGCGGTCCTTTCAGCGAGGGTGCGAAAAAGATTCGCGGAAGAGAGAAATCGAGAGCTGGTGAGATTCATACGTAATAAATTCATGCGTCTGTGCAGAAATATTCGTGCGAATGCGTGAAAGGAAATCGCTTCCTCGCACAGCTCTCCTACCTGCGAACCGAACCTTCAAAGCTTTGAAGAAGGTAGACCGGGCGTGGGGGAGGGTTGGTGCGAGGTAAACGGCAGGGGTGAATAAGGTACACCGGTTCTCGATTTGAACTCAGGCTGGCGGCTTTTCTCGGTGAAAATCGATTTTAAAAAAGACTCGGGAGAAGAGTAGAGTTAGCAGACTCGCGCCTCGTACAAAAGACGAAAACGCAATAGAGATAAGTGCACATATGCACGGGTGCGTTTGTGTATACGAATAAAAGAAAAACGGGATGAGAAACGATCTTCCACGTTTGCCTGTCCCATTATTCGGATGGGTGAACGTTTGATTGCGCACCAGCTTACGCGTTGATAAGGGTTACCATCAGTTTCCTGATGCTATCCTCCTACTTTTTCGGTTTACTTCTTTCCGCTTTGTGCTGGGGTTATTTTCTCCTGCTATTAGGTTCGCACAGTTCTCCTGCGCCTTCGTGCAAATGCAAGCAGTAGTGCACACGGAAAGAGTGGCCGTGAACAACACTCAGGGGGAGTTCCCCCGAACCTGGAAAGAGTGAAATGACCAATGTGCGCCGAAAGTGGAAGGTGTGGGATCGCAAAAACCCTAGATGACATGCAAAGAAGGATTCGAAAACAACAAATGGGGAAGAAAGTTGGATTCTGAATAACCTTTTTACAATCGTATCTAAAAATGGCAAATTTGATGTTAGGTCGAAGATGACCGTCCAATTTCACTCAGAATAAGTAAACTTGTGATGTCTACTTCTACAGACTGCACCTATGCGTGTTGCTTTCACGTATAGGCGTATAATTCACTTAGAGATGCTTTGCGTTCCAAAATTGCAGTAGTTTAGCTTGTTTAACCGAAATCTAAATTCAACTCCCTTTTCATTGCGCAAAGGGTCTGAGCACTCGTTCCCTTCCACTTTCTCTCTCCCTCTCCCTCTCTCTCTCTCTCTCTCTCTCTCTCTCTCTCTCTCTCTCTCTCTCTCTCTCTCTCTCTCTCGCTCCTTCTCACTGATGTCCGTGCTATTTGAAGTGGATACGGCTACTTTACTACACAGTACACTAAAGTACTTTGAATCATAAACACGGGCTTGACGTAGCGTGACCCGAGTAAATAGCCATATATTTCCGCTTTCGCACAGATGGACATAGTCCCTACATGTGTGCACCGTTGTTCGAAATACGTAGCGAGCGATTTCCGGTAGCCACCTTGTCAAAACCGACTTCCGGTAGCCCCTTGCCGAACGAACCCAGCCGGGTGTCTGCGGACCCCTGTAGTTTCCGTCATGCATATTACTCTGCTGAGGAATCTTTTGACACGATATCGCGATCCTTGGAACAGTGCGTGCACTTCTAACAGTTGCAGATTCGATGTTTTGGAAAAAGAGGCACTCTTTTTTTGTTCATTGTCCACGACCTCGGGTCTTAAGGGAAAATCCTTAAGATGAAAATCCTGCGTAGTTTAATCAGCCTCGAAAATCAAAGTACAGTACAGATATGACATGAGGTTAATAACGATAAAGTCCCTCGATGATTTTTATTTAGTTCACTCATCGTGTCTGACAATTGAATTGCTTTTTTTCCCAGCCGATATTTTTTTATAGTGATTGAATGGATGTCACGGATTAATGGTTTTGCTCGGTGCTCCATCGGGAACGTTCAACCACTAGCAAGGAACATCATTTGAGGGGGTTACCCTATGTGTCAGCATTTTTTTTCACTTTTTTATGAATATCAAATACCTGGCTATTTTCTGAATAGTCCTCAAAGTTTCTTTCCAACGAATCCTCCATTTTGAGGACGCGGCGTATCTTGAAATGATACCTGTACAATATATATATGCTGAATACGTCCGGAGGAAATTTTGAGGATCTTGAAGCTTACGTAATATTGAGTATGGGGGTCATAGGCAACTTTGTGAACGGTCCATGAATGCCTTGAAAAAATCATATTTTCACATACATATATTTGGATGCATAGATGCGTCCAATACGAAAACTTCCATTTTTATGGTACCATTAACTATAAAGCATGTCATAATAATGTATGCATGAAAATGCACTTCATGTTCCGCAGTCTGGTGTAGTAGTGGAAGTAAAGAATTTTGCAACTTCATTTTCACACCCTTGGTACATGGTAACATACAAATGTATATATATACATATGAAAAATGTGCAGAAACGTTCGTTCACTTTTAAAGCGATGCGATATTACGAATCCACGAGACTCAAACTCGACGGAAAGGTGGTTGGTGAAAAGGGCAGTGAACTCGCCCCCTCCCCCACGCCCCTATATAGGAAGCGGGTGAGTCTTTTCGTGCGTGTATATCTTTCATGAAAGCACATACAAAATCGGATATTCGTGACTGGTGTGTGAATTATGCATTGCGATATTTTCACTCTGTTCACCGTTCGGTAATATTTTTCTGCATTATATATACACACATGTATAAATATATATATATGTGTATATGTTATAGGTGAAAATGTGACAAATAGGACCGCCATCAATGTCAGGCGCGCCGTTTAACCATTGCATTGCAGAGCTTCCATTGTATTTTTTTTTCTTCATTACTTTTTCACGGATGATGCGTGCTCAACCATTATGTGGGAAACCCAGTCATTGTCATTTTTACTTTATTTTCACTTTATCTCAGAATCTTATCGTCGCGCTGATATTCGTTCATGGACTCGGTGGTTATCGTTGAACATGTGATTTCTCATGCAAGTTTTTATTTTTTTATTTGAGGAAAACTTTCGCCCGATACATAACGTTTTTTTTTTAACCACGCATGAGAACATTAATACCCGGCGGGAGTCTCCAAATTGCTCTCCCGGTGGTCATTACCTTGCCGTCCTTTTCGCAAGGTTGTGCACCGCACATTTTTTACGTCGCATTAATTTTGAGGATAAGGTTCCGAACCCCCTTCCTTCCCAAACCTTCCTTTTAATATTTCAAGACAAGCCCTAAAGGGGTTTTTGGCGACTCGCAAAAGTTTTCGAGATATTGATTTGTAAAGTTTTTTTTAAGGGTAAGGTTTCGAACCCCCACCCCCCCCCCCCCCCCCCCCCCCCCCAACGATCGAGCAGGAATTTTGTACAAACGTTCCTCTTAATATTTTAAGGCAACCCCTAAAGGGATTTTTTGCAATAGTTTTCGAGATATTGAATTTTAAAGGTTTTTCAACACGCGCCTAGTATTTTTATATCTACTACGTCTCCATTCATACCTATATATGTTATCACGCTCTCCGTTTCGCACAAACAAACCCAAAGAAACCCAAACCCAAACTCAAAAACTAGTACGCGTCACCAAAAATCCCTTTAGGGGTTGTTTTAAAATTTTCAAACGAAGGGGGTCCGCAACCTTGCCCAATTTTGACACACAATCATCCAGCGTAATTTATTTGAAAGGATTTATAATATACGTATGGATATATTGTTGTGACGAGTTTTCAAAGTTACCGACAAATTAAAACGAATCTTCAGAACATAAAGGGAGGGTTTTTGGAACGCATCGCCGTATCGACAGGTACTATTTTGGGAAATGATCTGCCCGAATAAGCATCGCTATACAGGTAGTCCGTAAACCTGGTGAGCTCCGTAGAGATTAACTCGAAAGTCTGGTGGAATGAAGAGCTGTGACGGTATACACCGAATACAGGACATTGAACGTTCCCCGTGTTCCCGTGCTCAATCATGGCGGTGCAAGGCACACAAAAAGAGGGTTTACGTCTTCCGTCCTTTTTTTTGTGCGTAGGTTTCGTTAGCGTTCGACAACTTGGGGCAGAAAATCAACATCGTAAATTGTTCGGGCTTAGGGGCGAATTGGCTGTGATCGGCTTTACGCTCCTCGCAATGGGGTAGGCGGAGGGCCTTGAAGAGACGTAAATACTTCCGTGAAATAGACGGATTTCGCAATCCTTGCGGTACCATTCGAACTTGAAATTCTTCGTGAAAACCTCCCGGAAAGGTTGTTCGTAGGAATGACTCGATAAAGTCTCTCCTGTTTGCACGAACATTTTTTTTGCGCCCCTGCGATACACGAAAATCTCCAAAGCCGCTCGAAAAAAAACCATTCGCAGCTTTATTCGAGGTGAATGACATGTTTCTTGTATGTTTGACTGCATACGACGTTCCGCAGTGAAAAATCTCGAAAAGTAATATAGTATGATGGCCAAAATCGTGAAAAAAAGCCGGGAAATATGAAACTTGTTGTGACAAATGAACTCTTGGTCGTCGAAAGTAACGTTCAAAGGTAAAAACGATCCCAGCCAGGAATAAAGTTTGACGTTTGAGCCCATATTAATTTCCTGTAAATCCGTTAGGGCCCTAGTTCGAAAACCTCATACGGGCCCTTGAAGGGCTATCACATTTTGTCACTGAGGGCGCCAGTGAGAGGGCGACAGTGTGATTTTACCGAGTTATTTAGTGATATTTATTTTATTATTTATTTAGTGATATTTAGTTATTTAGTGATTTTTAGTTATTTTTTATAGTGATATTTGGTAATTAGATATTTAGTTATTATTTTTGTATTTATATTTAGTTATATTTGTTTTGTTTGTTTGTTTTATTTTATTTATTTATTTTATTGTTTATTTATTATATTTATTTGTTTATTTTATTTGTTTTATTATATATTTATTTTACTGAGTTATTTAAGTATAGTTGTTAAATAAATGCGAATCAATATACAATTTGGATTGGCCAATAGTCACCCTACATTAGAAATTTGAAACATATAATATGAAATGAAACTTCAGTGTCGGTAGAAACATCAAAATATGTGTCATTTAACGAGATCCAGTTCATTTTTCAACGTCCTATTTGAAAAGAAAGTATTCATGTTCAGAATTTTATAATTTTTGTCCGGCTGCCAGCATAATATTCGAATTTGATCGTCAATTTGATTTCCTTAGACTTTTTCATTCCTTACCCAAGCTGAATATCTCCCCTTTGGGACCCAATGAGGGCTGCCACGTTTGAGCCCTCCAAGGACCCAAATTTCATATAAGCTGCCCTAATAACAATCGACCAGATATCGCAAACGCCTTCCATTTTTTTTCGAAAATCTTTCACCTCTCAAGTTCTCGCGTTTCAGCAATGAGAAAACTGCAAAGTCATCTAAACAGTCTCGTAAAATAAAGTCGTCCATGACTAAAGCGACGTGACATTGCGTTCGTATAAAACCAGCAATAGAGGCTCTTTATCGCCGGTTCATTCTCTATACTTCCACTTCTCGGGCACGCAATCCATTGAAATGTATGCGGCACAATTTCTCACCGCGAAACGCAGTTCGAATGCACTTTTGATACGATAGCGGCTGTGAGAGAAAACGAAAAATTCAGCGAGCCGCAAGTGGGAAAGAAAGCCAGAAGTAATTTTCTTATCGCGCTTGAAAGCGGGAAATGGCGTACGATTAAAACGAGACATTGTCACGACAGTGCGAAATGTACTCGCCGCGAAAGTTTCGCCGACTTGTTGGAGCTTTGAAAACCATTTTCGTTTTCTCGCTACTCGCTGAAAAAAAAGAACACTAAACGATCCCTGGCAGAAACTCGTTCGACGAGGAGGAAAGAGTGAACTCTGCCATGCACCGACAATAGCGAATCACTTAGCACGGGGCGATACTCGGATGGGTGACGGAAACCAAAAAAAGCCGTCCATATCAGGAAAAAGTGGCTACCTTTGCCTCCTCTCGCCGTCCTTGATACCCTATATCCTTAAAAGCGTGAAAAAAAGAAGGTATTTCGCTTGCCAAATTTATACTCGAGCAGTGATGAAAGCCTGGTGCGTAACATTCTTCTCAGGCGTAGGCAGCTGAGGAGATAATTGAGTTGGTCGACGATCGAAAGCTTTCGAGCGCAAAGTGGGGGTTCGGTTATGAGGGTGAATACCCCATATTTCGGTGGACCGGCGTGTGTACTTTCAGCCCCGAAAGATATATCATGCATATACAATGGGTATTATGTATGCATGTGCTTTACGAACCCTCTCACATATTCCAGTTTGAGGATGGTGGTGGCCGAGAGACCGGAGGGAGCGAGAGAGTGAGAGCTAAAAAGGAAGTAAAAGAGAGAGGCCCAGAGGGAGTGAGAGGCGAGAAGAGGGTTGGGGAAACGAAGTAGGAGAGAGGGGTCGAGAGGGGGATGGAGAAAAACAAAGCTACATGCGCATATATTTTCGAGGTAGCAAATCTTGCTGCGTGCGCCAAGACTACTCGCAAGGGTTTTCATATCTCCATCGGATTTTCCATCTTTCACTGGTGCCATGTGCAGTCCGTTCCTCTTTCTCTCTCTCTGGGTCCGTCTCATTCTTTCACTATCTCCTCGTTTTTCCTTGTGTCTTTCTTCCTCTCTGTCTCTCCTTTTCTCTATTGCATTCTTTCTTATTCTTTTCTTCCTTCTTTCCGTCTCTTTCTCTCTTCTGCTCTCCCTCTCTCTCTCTCTCCACTTACCCTCTCTTTCCTTCTCTCACTTTCCTCTTCCCTCTTGCATTCTTTCTCAGTCTTGTTTTCTTTCATTTCGTCTTTCTCTTCCTCTCTTTCTCTCTCTCTCTCTCTCTGTCATTTTTCACCACCTCTCTTTCCTTACTTTCGTCTCTTCTTCATCCCTTCTCCTCCCCTCTCTCTCTTCTTCTGCCCCTCCCCGCTCTCTCTTTCTCACCCAGTCTTTTGCAGACCACGTTCCTTGGACACGCCAAGGCGCAAAATAAAGATATACCCTCTATCGTAAGCTGGTGGCAATCCGAGTGAAAGCTTAACAGACGAGGGAAGGTCTCTTTAAAAAACAAACCAAGACGATGCTTGCGGCGTTAATGTTGCACTAAATCCTGAGAGCCACTCCACCCGAGCCAATGTACCGACGAGACGGCTAGCGGAGGGGGGGGGCGAAGGGCTTTGGAAGCCGCGAAAACAATTGACGCTCGCCATTCCCACCGTTAAAGTCTCGCGGTTTCAGGTTGTAATTTTAGAGCCATCGCGGATTTGAGGGAGAGATAAGGTCGTTCGAGATGCGACAACGTCACTCGATAGATTGCTCGCCAAAGAGACAAAACAAAATCTTTTA
The DNA here is from genome assembly GCA_951751655.1 of Ophion costatus. Lineage (NCBI taxonomy): Eukaryota > Metazoa > Arthropoda > Insecta > Hymenoptera > Ichneumonidae > Ophion > Ophion costatus. Next base: position 29,447,906 of record OX632358.1, read on the forward strand.
AATGACTCGACGAATAATGTTTTCGTGAATTATCACGGACTTTTCGACCCCAAAGCCACAGAGGGGTGTAGGGTTGACTCTCTTTGCTGTATTGAGCGGATATGACGAGACTACGAAAGTTCCCAGTGACCGAGGAACCCTTGAAAATAGGGGTGCAAGCTCATTTGCGTTTTTCGTGAGGGAGGGAGCGAGAGGGAGAGAGAAGAATGCACGTTATACGATGGAAGAGCATAGATTTAGCGAGGGACCAACGCACGCTGGAACTAAAACCGTATATCTCGTGCCTCACTCTAGACGTGTCTCTGCACTAATGAGCGAGCAGCAAGCGAACATCGGTAGCACTAAGTCCCTCAGGATTAGAAGCCTCGGGCAAACTGGCTCAAATGCCATGTGTAACTGGAAGCCACTTCTCTAAGATCGGGAACGTTACGCGCCGTTCTCATACCATGATTGCTCCTCCTTTGTTCAACACGTCAGTGCTCGTCTTCAACCCGCCACCCTCTGTTCACCGTCTCACGTCACCCCTCACGCGCGAACCACCTTACGAATTTAATCCTCCGAAACTTGATATACGCTCTCTCGTCGAGGCACCGATATCACTCAAAACAGAGTTTACGTGGAACGCCTCGGAGCTGCCAGCCCGGTGTTGCGAACAACGTACAAGCCGTTACCGGTCTTCCGAAATCCACGATTTTCGTCTCCGTCAAACATAAGCTCCGCGCGGATCTATCCCGAGCGTTGCAACAACCCAAATCAAACTTTCGTATGACAAATTTACGTTGTGCACGGAGCCCGGAAACGTTAGAGCCGGACTCAGTGGAGTTTTCAAACTCTCATCCACGTGGAAGAGGATTAGAGGACTGCCTGCCCCGTAAAGACGAATAGTTGAATATCGTGGCTTTTGAACGGAACAAAAGATTACTTGGGCTGACGATATCCGGCATTGGAGGATGCCAATGAGGAGACATATTGATGAAATTGAATGTTGGGTTGTTTTATTAATTATTTATTCCATTGTACTAACAAGGAACATGGGTTAAATGAACGCCTTCGATTTTGGTGAAACTCGTATATGTGGTAAAGCAGTGGCGGCACGTATTTTCCTTTATCGGCAGATCAACGGTTTTAAGGCGGGAAACCACTCTTCAAAGAAAAGAGTACACTCCGCCCTTATTTTCTTTGTAATACTTTTATAGTGAATTTTTAATCACTTTGCATTAGAAGTATTTCGGCTTTTGTATCATTCTGATCAGTGGATTGCTTGTGGGTGAAACTGCAAAATTACCTCTCGACACGCCCCTTTCATCGTGGGGTGGTTTCCTCCCTTGAGGCTGTTTTTCCGCCAACTAAAAAAATATGTGTCTAATAGCTTCCAATGTTTCATCACATACATGAGTTTCAACACAATCGAAGGTGGACACTTGAGTGATGTTCCTCGTAAGGAATACTTGGAATCATCGAATATTTTAGTATTTCGTCTCAATATTTCGTTGGCCATTTGTGAAAGAGCAATTTCATTCCCGTGCAGAAATTGGCGTCGGGATCAAATTCGATTTCCATACTTGTCCCCACTTTTTGATGAAGACCCAATGGGTCATCGCATTGGATCTCATTACTGAAACGTCACGCTGGGACATTGGATTCTAATCGGGATTCCCCATGGAGTCCAATGTACGAATCCAATTTGAATCCCAAAGAATTCCCTCATTATCGAACAGAATCCTATACAATTATTAATTGATCGCATCGCATTCTGGACGTTGACTCTCCCAAACGGAATCTATAGATATACAAAATGAATGGGTCTTAAAAGTATAAATCTTATCTTAAAAGAGTAGAAATCGCTTAAATAAGTATAGCTTGAGAATCAATTTGAAACACATCACTGAAAATCACTGTAATTATCGTTTGGTATTTATTTTACTGCACGTTGGCATAATATCACTACACACGTGAACCCACACGAAGCGTGCAGATTATGCTTAAACACGCCGCGGTTCTTCTCGTGGCCTATCACGTATGTTCGATTCAAATGTGGTAAGAATTCGGAAACGACGTTCATCGGGGAATATTGCAGAGTCCAATTAGATCCCCATATGGACTGCCTATGTGCGGTGTCTCCAACAAATTCCTATAGAGATGTAGATGCATCGTGGAACCTCCCAACTAATTTGTGCACGAGATCACAGTAGGATATTTTTTGCAAGATCCAACAAATTCCGATTGAGAATTTGAAATAAAAAATTCGCAAAAGATGTCAATGGGGAAATATTGCAGAATCCACTTGGATTCGAATGTCGACTACCATCGCGCAACGCCCCCATCCAATCCCTATGGGGACGTGGTAGGATCTGGGAACTCCCCAACAAATTTCTGCACGACTTGAACCGAACAAAAGATCAGCTAAATTACACATGTGTATGATGGTCCCGCATCAAGCAGCGGTGGTCCGGATCACTATTTTGATTGGTGACCGCACAGCCGCGCACTGGCAGCTTCACTGAGTTTATCATATAATAACTAAAACCCGATAAAATATAGCCACCTGGGCCGTGACTGGTTTTCCACAGTTGCCTTCTATGCACATGCAAATGTAATAGCAGCGCATTGAGTAAAAGTAGCTGAGGGTAAAACTCAGGAGGGGAATCTTTCAGGAACCGGAAGTAATGAAGTGACAAGTGTGAACCAACAGGAAAAGGGATCGTGTCGTAAAACGCTGCAAGAGAGGTACGAAGGAGCATTGTAAATTAAAAAAGATTTTATCTATATGGGAAGTGAGTCAATGGAAGTTATAACGTAAGATATCTCCGTAAGTATTGATATTTGACAAAAAATTCACGTTGGTACACCTTGATGACCCCACCTGAAAAGAAAAAAGACTCGACCAAAATATATATCCTTTAAACTGTAAAGTAATGAAACTTGTCTCAATTTTTTTTCAAGTATATCCTTAAAATTATAGCTACTCGTGGTCGTTGTGCACGTTCCTTTGAATTAGATTTGATATCCAAAGGTGAATAATCATCATTTTTCATTCGCGAGGGAAATTCATCAGCACAAGCCAGACAAGAGCAGCCACCAAACGGCATTGGCAAAAAATCAACTCTGCCGTAGAATTTTTCCGTTTGGAGGGCTTCGGTGTGGATGATGGAGGGTACTACGTATTCACGAAAGAGTCAAGGGGCTAATGAATTTTCGTGAAATTATTTTTTTTTAAATCACTATAGTGCCAAACGCTTGTACGACTGCGAAAAAGCTTTGAGCATGGGTAGAGCGCTAACGACCCTATTGACCAGAGCCACTTGGCGAGGTATGGTGTCCAGAATATCACGTTTCTTAATGAGTATATACAGGCACACACGTGATGAGGTCGAGCGGGGTCGGAAAGTTGCCGGAGTAGATTAAAACGCTGCAGGTACGATCTTAAGAGCTCTACGCGTTCTAAAACTAACCTTAACCTGGGCGGAGGTTCTTTTCTTTCCCCTTCCTGTCACCTTAAACATCGAGCATCAACATAGGGTGGAAGAGAGAGTACTTGAGCGATTCTTTGTGAATCATCAGTACGTGGCACTGGTGAGTAGCCGTCGGCACCGTTAGCTTGAAGTTAACTTGATTGAATAAATAAATCCATGAATTTGATCGGTGTTGTGAAGCGCGTATGGGGTTCAAGAGGGAAAGCATTAGGATGGCGTACATAAATTACGTAATGCAAAATTTCCCAGTTTTTTATCCCCCCCCCCCCCCCCCCCAACGTAACAAAACCGTAACGCCTGGCCGAAACCCCCCCCCCCCTATTCCGTTACGTAACGGGTGCTTTGTCGTCAATAATTCCGTTTTTTTTCAAAGAAACAACTAATTATGAAAGGATCGGGTTTATACTCATTTTAGAGAGTATACATATTCATCTAGTTTTATACCAATTTTTATGAAAAAAAAATGAACGCTGATTTAGCGACGAAAAAAAATTCTCTTCATTGTCCCATCTATATCTTTATGAAAGGTTATCTGTAAATAAAAAGTCAACAATTTATCGATATCTATACAAATGTAGCTATCGTTATGCGTAGCCGTTCTTTTTATTTTGGTTTTTTTACAAAATGCCGACAGCTAGGACATTTTTTATCTATCTTCAAGGCCCTTTTTTGTACTCAAGCAATCTTTAAAAATAGTAACGATCAAAATTTAAAATATCGACTAAGTACAACCTTAGTCACTGCAATTAAAACAATGTTTTAAAAAAATTGAAAATCGGTTCATAAGTTTTGCTTGCTATCTTACTATGCGATGGAAGCTTGCTATCTTACTATGCGATGGATATGGTTCTTTTCGTATCGTCCCGACTCTTGGGCAGATTAAGACCACGAAAACTACTCAATCATCATTTCAAATTCTTCACAACAGATCAACAACTTAAATCTGAGAAATTTCGGGTTCTAATAAAAACAAAGAAAAAAAGAATAAAGAAAATTCGGTGCGTTCCACCGATGCAAACTTCATCTCCTGATTTTCACCACAGTAAACTATGACGGAAGAAAGTTTCACAGTACGTGTCGTTTCGGCTCACCTTTGACGGCGAAGAAACGCAAATAACGGAGAAATTGGAATTTATAATGAGAGGGGAGGATTTTTCATTCGAATAAATTGGTGTCCTTCGGAAAACTGGTGACAAATTTATGAAATAAATTTGACTCCAGCGAATCGTACGATTTGTGGGGACGCTAGTTTGAATCCAAGAATTCTTCTCTTATACATTCTATAACGAATACCATACGGGGAATGTCGATGAAAATGTATATACAGGAGTAATAGGGCTGCGACATGTTGATATATATATATATATATATATACATATTTCTTTTATACATGATCGTGTTAGTCGCATCGTACACGTTTTGTTTCAGCTGTCAGAATAGCCGGGATAAAAGGGTATACGGATGTTCAACGTACGGATATTCAGGTATTGGTATACGTCCGTACATAAGAGAGTGGGCATACGGTGTACATAAAGCATTGCAGTTACACGAATAGATCGACCTAGCCGCGAAATCCCCCGAGCTCAGACAATCCGGACTGAATATCGAATCGATTGGATTAACTTCTGTTCGTGCAGTTAAATATTCCAGATACACGTGAATGCGGACACATACATTTATTCAGGTGGAGGTACATATATATATAAATATATATATGTGTGTGAGTATGTTTGTATGTATGTATGTATGTATGTATGTATGTATGTATGTATGTATGTATGTATGTATGTATGTATGTATGTATGTATGTATGTATGTATGTATGTATGTATGTATGTATGTATGTCTGTATATATGTATGTATGTATGTATGTATGTATGTACGTATGTATGCATGTGTGTATATACACACGGCCCAACGGAATTCAGCAGTCGCAGCGAAGATGCGCCGGTGCATTTTCATGAAGATTTATTTCGAGGAAAATAAACGCGGCTAATGGAACATCACCATCGATGAGTATATTCTTGCAAAGTTTTCTGAGCCCCTGTTTCACCTGTGACGTATAGCCGGAAGTCTCCCTCGTGTCAAGGAAGATTAATTTCCAACGTGTAGGGGAGGATTGAGCACGGAATTCTTGCTTTGTGCGCATGTGCCTTATAGGGTGGAAATGGCTTTTTTTTAAGGGAAAGCAGTCATGCACTGGGGGGTGTTGAGGACACCTACATTTGCGAAGGTATGAGGATGGGAGCGTACTAGTCAAACGGGAATTACGGTACGAAAATGTTGGGTGATGACCTATGTCTATTTTCGGACGAGAATAATATGATAAAGACTTAACATGAGTGAACACCCGTGTGGGCGGTTTCGGAGATATGTCATGTCGAGCGATGTTGGCACCTGGAACCATTCTTAGATGGACGAGTTCACCAACGCACTCTGCAGCCCACCAGTGAGTTTTGTTCGTTTATTGTAGAAAGGTATTTTTGCCATACTGTTTATTAGGGTCCCAAACAAGGAACCCAAACAAGGAACACCCTCATAACTTCGTTATACCTGTCCCGTCGTTCAGCTGTCACAGCCTCACACTTTCACATGCTTCGGATGAGAATCTCAACAAACGAGTCTGCATAAGCTCGGTTCCGAAAAAACAGGTAGATTTTCAAAAAAATAATCTGATGTGAGTCTTGGGAAGACGTGATCGGGATTTTACCCAAAATGAAAACATAGTCTCGCCTAGAGTGATTTTTGCATTGGGTAATATCAATAAACAATGGAGTTATTCTTTTTTTTTACGGTGAACTGAAGTAAAGAATCTAAAAAATTAACTATTTGTGTAATAATAAAGCTATCGTAAGACCGGATACTTTTGAAATTTTACAAATTACGCGAATGGCAAACTGTAGAGAAAAAAAATTATTCTCAACGCAAAAAAAACTTCATTCTGTTGGTATCAACAAACGGATGAATATGTCGAAAAATCGTCGAGCCATATGACAGAAAATGTTTTAAACCATGCTCTGTCCGAACTTAAAGCGAATTGAACGAACAGATTTTGTGATACGACTTACATCTTTTAATAAAAAGTAGCCTCGAAAAAACAGGTAAATCGCAGCGGGCGGTTTACCGTAGCGCAGTGGGCGATATGATTCTTCACAAAAGTTGTCGCCAATCGGTCAATTTTTGGCATTCCTACAAAATGTTTGTTACAAATTACATTTAAAACCCTATGCTGTAAAAGTATACAATAAAGAATCGTATTTCATTTAATTCAAAGCTTGTACAAACTCTTCAATATATAGGAAAAACGTGAGAAAAAAAACATCCGACATACAGATCCTTGTATGTCGGATCAAAGGGAATTCTTTTTCTCGCACCTTATCGAGTGCAGGGTGCTTGGACAGAGCTTTTAGAATAAAAATAAGGTTCCACTCTCCATTTTACAATTTTAAGCCCTGCCTACTAAGTATAAAGCTTCAATGTGATGTGCCATGCGTGCCCTTCCCATATAATCTTTCGAAAGCTGATTCAATAATCTTTTACAAAATTCGAATTGGAATTTTCAATCAAAATTATTTCGGTTACGTTACATGAACACAGTCAGGAGATATGGACAACCAAGTTATCGCTACCTTGGCTTCATGGAAACTTTCTGAGAGGACTACACAAATAATTTCGTCCCATGTCGCTTGAAGCTTCGTTGATAAAATATGAAACATCAAACAACCCTCCCCTCCCTCGCGATCTACATTGAGGTCCAACGTACACATTAGTAACTACATATCAGATAAACATTGATGCTCCAAATGACTGCACAAACAAATTATTACGAACCCTCACTATATGCGTGTGCCAACACGCACCCAGCAGGTTTTCGATATGTGATCTGATCGATACCTTGCATACATACCAATCATATGATACGTTATATATTTAATATTGTAAATAAATTTAAAAATATACATTTGTTATCGTTCCCTGTACATGTTTGCTCTGCAATTCCTTGTCGTTCCCCAAGCTTTCGTTTCTTCGGCAACTAATTGTCCTTTTCGTTTCATTATTTTTTAAAATCATTTGTAATCAATGGAAACGTTCAGAGTACGATTATCGTAAATGAGACCAGATGTCACCTGCCACTGCTTGATTCACTCCACGTCGCGAGTAGGTGTAAGTGTACAAGTTTGGCAAAGAAAAATCAAAAAGTAAGTAAAATCGCTAAAATCTTAAAATTGTGATGATAATTTGTGAAAACAATAGAAGTTTTTGTATATCTTGAATAGTTCGCCAACAGTACTTTGTTATAACCTCAAGATTTCGCATGTATTAGTTTTACTTATTAACATTTTTTATGTCGTCGGTGTACGATGGCCCTAGTATTACTTGTAATGTGTTCAAATGATTGATTTTTTCTACATTTGTTTTAGATGCCTAATAAGTGCGAGAAAAAAGCAATTGCTTTGCGAGTAAATTGGACTGAACAATCATTAAAAGCAGCTATCACTGCTGTGAAAAATAATGGATTTTCGGTTCGCGCGACCGCTAGGACATACGAAATACCGGGCAAGACTTTAGAAAGACGACATAAGAAAAACAAAGACAAAAAATGTTGCGGCAAAAATTATTATGGAACCCGTGTCATCGAAGACTGGCTTCAGTGCATAGTGTGTCAGCTTTAGGTACCCGAAAATTGTACTGAATTCGATGATACGTGTTCTAGAGATGGCCAAAGGAAAACAAATTAAGAATCAAAACACGAAGCCAAAAACACAACCGTCTTTCCTCTACTCTTATGGCCATCACCCCCGGGTACTCCGGAAAAGATGGCCAATCGTGATCTTAGAAACATTAAAAAAAACATAATAAAACAAATTCTTGTGAGATCAACCTTAAAAGATTGTTTTAAGTTTGTAAATTATGTTAAAATTCGATCGCCGAAATATAATTACAAATGGAGATAAATAAAGAAACTTCTGTACTTGCATGTCGACGGATCCTTGAAAACACTGTGGCCAACTACCTCGGACTTGCCCTACTTGAACCAAATACATCCTTTCATTAAATTCCAAACAGAGAGTCTAGACCGGGAATAAAACAGAATCTTACTAAACTCATCTGTTCATCTCCATGTACTTTAATATTCATTTCGTACTCGTCTTTTCCTAGGAGTCGATTTTTTTTCTCTTTCGCAGGGGCGAGCTTCAAATGGCAAGGGTGTTTTTTACGTATACTAACGACGGGTATAGAGCCTGGATTTACGTCGCGTATCAAGCATCGCGACGTATATCGGCTGCATGAATATTTACTCGTGGTTTGTTTGTCGACGGTTAATGGGGGTGCTCCCTCTTTAATTCCGTCAAACGCGGCGGCAAGTGGGGCGGGCTAAACGGAATAGAGGTGACATTTGGCAAGGCATGACCGAGGAGCTCATTGCTCGCAGTGACACCGGATTAACCATGATTCCCCGGGCGGATTCCATTAGATTTTAACGCTGTAAGGCGAGCTCGCTAATCTTGGGCAACATCGTCTTGCATTACTTTCTCCTTGATGTTACTTCAACGTTGGAATTAACGCTGGCCCTCGAGAAAATGGCGAGCCACAGCTCTCCAGGCTAGTTTATGAGCTGAAACGGGCTCAAATGTGTAAAACCGCAAAATCATGATATACCTCTTAGTTCTTGACATCTCAACCCTTCTATTATCATTCTTATTAGCATTATCAGGGACTCGTACAACGAGTTTGAAAGTTTTTCAGCTTACTGAACAACCCTCATTCGACTCTCTCTCTCTCTCCGCCTCCCTTCCACTTCAGACTCTCAGGGAGTTCTCCTTCCTTGCAGGGAGGGAGACAAACAGAGAAAGAGCGAAGTAAAAGGTAGTAAAGCGTCCCAGTTATGGGTATATCTCCCTAGAATAACCTTATCAAGTACAGGTATACATCCTGCATATTCCCACGAAGCTTCTCCTTTCTCTGCTTCAAACGCTTATTCGAGTTGCAAAAAATAAAAACTAAAAATACGCGGTAAAAAGGTTGTGCAAGTTAGCGGAGCATATACGCCCTTGCCTGGTACATGCGGAATAATTGAGGCCCCCTCTTTGTCGCTGGTGTTTGGAATAGAATATATAGAATTTTCGAGCGATTCAACTTTGCCGTAGAATAAAAATTCAATTTGCTCTTTATACGTCTGAAATAAGTTTGGTCGAAGCCCCCAGGCTCGCCGTGGCATAAATCTGTGCGTCCATGTACCCGTAAATAGAAAATCAACAGTTAATTCGAAATATTCGTAAATACTTTCTTTGAAGTACGTATTTATGAAGTTTTTGTTTAGTTGACTTTCAGTGTTGAATAATGGTGATTTACTTATTCGTGTACGAAAAATCCGTCGCGATATACATTTGCAATGGCCCGGACTGCTGCCCACAGCCATCCTTTACTACTGCAATACTGGACGAATTCGCACGAGGGCGAAGGGAACGGGAAAATATGTGCCTTTGCAGGCAGTTATATTTCACTGACACGGAGCATCACTTCAGAGTCCGCCTACGATTTTGTTGAAACTCGTATATGTGATGAAGCATTAAAAACTATAAGACACATATTTTTTATCGGCGGAAAAACGGTTTTGAGGGAACAAACCATCCCTCAAAGGAAGGCGTGTCAAGGGGTGATTCTGCAGTTTCACTCACAAGCAGTTCACCGATCCGAATGAAACAAAAACCAAAGTTCTTCTGCTGTAAAGCGATGAAAAATCCACTATAGGAGTATTGACACAATAACAAATTAAGTCGTGACACGCCTTTCTTCGAGAGGTAGCCCTCCCCCATGAAACCATTTTTCCACCGATTAAAAAAATCCGTGTCTAATAATTTTCTATGCTTCATCACATATATGAGTTTTAACAAAATCGTAGCCACGCAAGCTAAACGGGCTAAACGGGCAGCCATCCGAGTATCGGCTCCGGAAAATGTTGCATGACCCGGGAGACCGCTACGATCGTACACCTCACGCGCGGTGAATACTGTCGCGTATACATATATATATATCTTTATGCGATTGTAATTTTTTAAACCCGAAAATGACAAGGACAATGATCAACAGAATGGGGCGAATATAAATTATTTGTGTTTGCTCGTAGAGCTTTTTTGTTTGTCTTTGAATCCTCAACTCAACGTTGACCTATATTCGCAGAGCTCGACGATACCGTCAATTAGAATATTAGAATGAGCGTCAGACTGAATTTTTTTGCCTTAATCCCTTCGTCCGTTTTTCTTCTTTTACCCCGATCTTTTATTTTCACTTTTTTCCCGCCCGTTCTCTGTCTATCTGTGCGTATCTCTTTTTTCTCCTCCTCGGTTCTTTTTTCTCTGCATCTCATCTTCTGACGACTCTTCTTAGCGTCCATATAAAAGCCTCTCCAGTGACCCTCGTCTTATGGAGCTGAGGAGAGCACGCAGCGAATAAAAGAACTCATGATGAATATATTCCAACTCTCGCGTATATATTATTTCCGTGCGAGAGTGGAGGCGCGTAGGAGAGAGGGGGAGAGACAGAGAAAGAGAGAGAGAGAGAGAGAGAGAGAGAGAGAGACAGACAGACAGACAGACAGACAGACAGACAGCAGACAGAGACAGAGAGGAGTTGCTGTGAAAACGCCAACAGATACAGCCCCGTCTGCCATTTGATCTGCTCTTTTTTTCTTTCACCATTTTCACTTCGCTAAGGCAAGACACTAGAGACTCTCGTGCACGATACTAACTCATTCGAAGGCATCAAATTGTCTCTCCCCGGGCACCGTGAGCCTCTGCTTATTTAGCTCATTAAAGCGCGCAGTATACTTTTGTACATTTTCCAATGAGTATTAATATATATGTAAGGGTGCGTGCGTAAATAAATATGTGTAGACATATACAGATATTTTTTTGCGTCCGAAGTTCTTGCCTCTTCGGAGTTCTTTTTCCCGCGACACCGCGACAATTTGAGAGCTAATTTCTACACACAGAGATATACTTCGAGTATAATGAGACAGAAGAGACGAAAGAAGAATTAAGTCGTCGGACCCCCCCCCCCCTCCTCGTTCCGTGCCGTTATTCTTGTCTGGGTTGTCTCTAAGAGTTGCCGCCTTCTGAAATTAATTCGGAGAAAAACGGAACCCTATAGACGCGTATAAAGGTAAATTAGAAAGAGAATTGCAATTGAGGGTCACTAATGAGCGGGACGCATATCAACCACGGGACAATTGCGATTAGCGTGCTCTGATGCGTGACAAGACGATACGCGGTAGAATTCGGCAATGAAGAAAAAAAACCCAGCCGTTTTATTGCCCCACAGATCCGACGATTCTGCCCCATAGCAGTATGGCCCACTCGGGAGGTACAAAAACATAGCCTGAAATTGCAATAATTAAATACCAGTATTTTCGTTTGTAATCGTCAGGGGAGGTCATTGGTAATCTAAATCCGGATTTGCGGCCGGATTCTGTACGAGCTTCGGTCGCTATCTTGAATTTAAGGGGAATTCGTTATTCCGAAATAACTCGGCCATTTTCAACCGTCGACTGAAAATGGTCATAACTAGTAGGAAATGTAATCTTCTACAACTTCGGTTATAACAATGTTTTGTCTACGATCGATATTTTCCTACTTAAACCTGAAAAAGGGAGTGAAATCAAATTATTGCATTCTTTCATTTATTTTCAACTTTAGCGCGTAAGCAAAAATGAATAAGCTTGCAGGCAACGAAATTCTCTGCAACTTTCATCGTAACCTTATTTTATAATATGTACCGTAGGGGAAAAAGGCCGAGACCAAAGTTATAGAGAATTGAATTTTCTACAAGTTTAGCCATGGCCATTTTTACTCAAAAGTTGAAAATTTGAGAGTTATTCAACACAAACGAGTTCCCCTTAAATTCACTACAGCGACCGAAACTCCTGCAGAATCCGGTCGAAAATCTGGATTTAATCTATCAATGCCCCGCCCTGACGATTAAAAAAGTAAATACCAGTATTTAATTATCGTCATTTCAAATGTACGTCCCACTGGACTACTTCTGTTCGCAATGCCAGCAATGATTTGTATTCAATTTTTTGTCCGCAATTCTCGCGAAATGCGTGTTGTTTTTTTGTTTCATTGTTTCTCACTTGTTTGGACAAATGTCAGAGGATAAATTTGGGATAATCTTCGTGGGACGAGTATCAAATTTAGCTTAAGTGTCTGAGGCCTCGGTGTACGTTCGTCTCGTGGACTTTGAGGAGAATACTTTTAACACGGCAGGTACAATAAGCGGATAATCCGCCCCCCCCCCTCCCCTGCCCCGGCAATGAATTATGTTAAACGCGATAGTCGAGATTGTTTACGCTGAGTGGCAGAGGGAAAAGGGTCCGCGCGCGGTGCGGTGTGTTGCGAGCGAGCGGAGCAAGGCTTTGCGTCGTATCGCCCATTCACGCGCGGTGGTAAAAATATTTGTCGTCTCGTATATAGAAGAAAGCAAGAAAAAAGAAAACTAAAACGATACAAGAAAAGTGCACGAGAAAGAAGAGGGGAAAAACGTCGCGCGCGTTTGCAGCTTTGCACACGAAATGACATCAGCTTTTAGCTACACGCTCACGTCAAATTAGGGTAATTTATCGACGCGTTATTTATGCTACCCCTCGCTCTAACGGGACTCACGTCCCATAGACGCACGATGAATACGTAAAGCACCCCGTCGTCGTCTATAAAGTTACCGCGAGACGCGATCTACTCCAATTTTCGAATTATGCAACGAGGCTAAAATCATCTTGTTTCGTATAAACATATTCATTCGACACGAGCACGTCTATACTCTGTCCGCATAAATAATTTTTTTTTAACACACGACATTGCAATGATCACAGAAGCCACGAATAATTTTTTTTTCTTTCCATACGCACCCGAGTACGGCAACTCGATTTACGTATTTATGATTATTACTATAGTTATTTATATACATATTATTATAAATGTTAGTATGATTACTATTATTAGTTAATCGAAAAATTGTGTCCTTTTGGCGGTTACAGCAGCAGTAAAAAAAATGAGGAACACATGTCACGGCAGCTGTCACTTATTAATATTAACCCTCTCGACTGCACACTGGGTCATTTTGACCCCATTCCTTTTTCAACTGCCTGTATCGCAAAACGGGATAATCTATTCGGCCGCAGTGCGGCGCTTGAATGTTCTCCCATTCCTATTCTATAGGTGGCCACTCGGCCTCCATCTTACATTCTGCCCGTGTACTCAAGACAGCTGTCGAAAAAGGACCTGGGGTCGAATAGACCCCGGTTATGCAGTAGTGCGGTGAAAGTGAAAATATTTTTTTGTCTGAAATTTGGTGCTTTGTTACTACATGTGAATTACGATAGAAAATGCTCATCGATATTTTTTATTTCGCGCTGCTATAGTAAATTATATATATAGAATCCCGGTCATAAAACTAAAAGCAAGTGTCCGGTATGCAGGAGAGCTATCCGCAACGAGCATCGAATGTACTTATGCGTCGATTGCGATAAATGTGAATGATATGTCAATGAAGTAAAAAAAAATGCGGAAAATATACGTTTTCAACAATTAATCTGCCGAAGGAGTCGATTTTTTCCATTGTTCACTATGCCGAAAATGCTCAAATTCAAATCTCCGAATAGATATACTTTCTGGCTAGACGATCGACCCTGTCTTTTTTTCGCGTCTACAAACCTTCCTCTTTAAAAACCTCAAAGAACGTTTTTCTGATATGTTGAAAAACAAATTATGATCCTTTTCGTGCAAGTGCGTATTTTTCAATGCATCTCCCACGTCGAACGAATGTTTGGGAACTTGATTTTTGTTTTTCTCAAACGATAAATTTCGAGTCACAAAATAGCGATTATTGACTACAAAAAACGTCTCTACAAAAACAAAAAAAAATGCATATTTACAACAATCTGAAAAACGTCTGGAGTCAGATTGACCCCACATGCAGTCGGAGGTTCGTGGCGAAAGTGTGCAGTCGAAGGGTTGATATTAATATCGTTATAACTTTTCGAATATTAGTATAGCTGTTACTATAACTATTAATATCAACCCCCACATTAAAGGAGGACAGCACTGTGACCGGCCAAAAAAGGTCGTTTTTTCCAACAAAAAAATTGCCTACCCGATTCTTTATCCGAATTTGGACAGGGGGTATGTTACAAAGCATCCATTGAACTTATTTCGTGCAGTTTTTTTTTTTAATAATCAATAAGAATTCACAACGTTATGGAAGTATAATAAGGCCTCTGTGTGCACAATGTGGTCAAACGACCGGATCGATAAGATGACAATGGTTGATCTGAAAAATATAAAAGTTTTATAATCCAAAATTACGAATGTTAAAAAAAAGTGTGATTGTGGTAAGATTTTCACTAATATTCGGGAAATAAAAAAAATAGATTAAAAAAAAGCGGATATGTACAAGTACAGCTACGGCAATCACGAAAACGTTGGCTTTTTAAAATTGAAAACCGGACTGATATAGCTGGAGCTCTGATTCCAACCAGGTCGCAACAAAAGCGATTAAAAGTTTTAGTATAGATATATACGTAAGTCATTGCGCTATCTGTTCTCACTAAATACTAATCTACTTTGAAAAAATGCAAAAATATCGATTTTTTAACCCATCACCGTGGTGTTCGGCCTTATTATTTTTACTGTTATTATTATTATCATCATCAACTCGCGAAAAGATTTTATTTTTTTTTGCCATTAAAACAACTATAAATAGTTATGTAACAAATATCAGGAGAGTCAGTTCTTAAGCTAAATTTTAATATCATTATTCCCATTAGTCATACTATTATTGTTATTATTACGTGTATTGTTACTGTTGTTATTGGTATTATAACCATTATCACGAGGTAGGTGAAAATTTTTATTGTTTTTAGTATTAAAGCAAAAGTGTGAAAAATTATATTTCAAGGCTGAATAGAGTCAATTATTAATACAAATATTGAGATCATTACTACCATTAGTCATATTATTATTGTTATTATTACGAGTAGTGTTATGGCTTATGTTATTATTATTATTGTTATCATTATTATGGACCAGGTAAAAAATTGTATTGTTCTTCCTATTAAAGCAACAACGTAAAAAATTATGATCCAAATCTCAGGAGGGTCGTCCGTTTGGCCTGAAATGTAAGGTATATTATACGAACACGTATATTCATACGTATATATGTAGAATGTAGTGAGAACGGTTACCTCAACCGTTACTCACCCTCCGAAACAAGCGCGAGCGTACGATTCTGAACCCTTCAGGCAAGAGAGATGAGCCCCAAAAGTAGTTCAGTCCGTTCGGTATACTAAATTCCATGGCGTGAATATTAGACGTTTCAACGCGAATAACTCGGATAGTTGTAACATACCGCAATTGATAACGATCATAAATTGTATCGAATTTTCTGACGGTAATACCATAGAAAACGCCACAATAACTAGGAACTTCGGGAAACAGCGCCCGGGCTCCAATCTAACCGAAGTCAACGAGGAATTTCGATGCTACGCGTGTACGATCTCCGTAAGAGCAAACGAATTTAAATTGCGCACGGAGTCAATTCTTTTCAGGGTTGGATAGATACTGGGATACCGTATAAATACTTCATGTCACGTCCGTTCGTCCGTCACAGCAAAGCGCCCCTCCACTTACCCTATTCTTGCAACCCTTTCGTTAAAAAATCCGAAATAAATGGTGGCGATAACTTGCAGTAACCTTCAACGAAGGACTGCTTTTAATTTGACAAAGTTTGACAAATTTCCATCCGCCATATTTCCTACGCTATTCGAATTTTGCATTTCGAGCATCGGGGATTATTATTGGGATGTTGAATAAGTTCTGGCTGTTTTTTTTCGTGAAAGTTAATGCTTTATTTGAAAAAGTTTTTCGTATTGCTTTGAAACGTTTTGAAACTGCTGTGTGACCAATTTCCAATGATTATGCAAGTTCAGCTAGGGTCTGACGTGAGTCTTCATGAAGTAATGCCACCCGTAAAAATATTTTTTTTTGAAGCGTTTTAACCTATCTCTGCATGTTGTTTCCGACAGAGCATGGTCACCGTGAGTCTCAATAAGAATTCTGTGTGCTGAACATTTTTTTTTAATAAAGCAGTGCAGTAAAATTCCCCGCGAATACTCTTCTTTGACACAAATTTTGACATGCTTAACACTATGAAAAAAAGTTGTTTCTATACTTCCGCAAAATGACATACGAGGTTTGTTCAAAAAATAAGGTGACTTTTCAAATTTCGCGGGCTACGTACATCCGATTTTCGACTTTCGTTTGTTATGTTGGTACACATGTGCCCAACATGTGTTGACAATATCACCTGACCCCTGCGACTTTTTTCTGATCCCAAAACTGAAAAGACCCATGAAAGGACGGAGATTTGCCACGATTGAGGAGACAAAGACCGCATCGCTGGAAGAGCTCAAGGCCATACCAAAAAGCGCATATCAGAAGTGCTTCGAGGATTGGAAAAAGCGCTCGCACAAGTGTATTATATCCGAGGGGGATTACTTTAAAGGGGAGAAAATAGATATTGATGAATAAATAACTATTTTTTGAGAAAAATAAAAAGTCACCTTATTTTTTTAACAAAACTCGTACGCTGAATTTCAAGCTTGCTTACGGTACTTCCTTAAATATGCGTTACCATCCTAAACTACACGCACACGGAGAGAATTTTTAAGTAATTTTTACTGTGAAATCACAGTAACTCGGTGACAAATGTGCAATTCTTCAGGTTTTTAGGAAATAAATTATAAATTTTCATGGAAATGAATCAAAATTTACTTTTGCGTAAGAGAAATTTAAAATATTTTCCAGAATTCTTACTGAAATTAATAGTAACATTTCATGAAACGTAAAGATTACGACAATAAGTTAAAAAAGTGCTAATATAAATGAAATTTTTCAGTGGAACATTGAGAAATTTGCGTGTTTTCCATAAAAATTTAAAAAAGGAAGCCGAAATTTTCCGTGCGTCCACCGGAATTTTACGTTCTTTATAGTAAAATCAGTTAGGGCTAGGTCGCCTGACCGTACGCGTGAGCTCTGTGTGCGAGCGTGCGTATACGTGAACGCAAGCTGTGAGAGTGTGCTTGTGTATGACGCAGTACGACGAGCACGAACGACGCCGACCCGCGTTGCTTAGCAACAGCGGTACCGCGCATGCGCATTATAGTACGAAACATGGGCCAAGAAAGCCTCGTGGTCTCGTGCAGTCTAACGTGTTCTACGCAGTTCTACGCAAGAAAACAAAGAAACGTGAAAAGAAACTTCGATAAAGGACGTCTACAATGGTACGGAAAGATGATATGCTAAAATAAGTAGCAACCAAGAACACAAATGTTCAGAAATACAGTATAGAAAGTATTTATTTAATCATAGGGAATTAATTTTTCGCTAGGGATTTTAGAAATTTCAAGTTTGTCCAGGTTATTTTTACTGTAGAAACTTGGAATTTTTGAGGCAGCCCATTGTTAAAATTCTACATGAGAATGCGTCAGAATTTTTACTGAAAGAAATGTAAAAAATTATGCTACTTGCTTAAATTTTTACACGAATGAAAGCAAAATATTAAAAGCTAGTGTCAATTTTTGACTATGTGCACATGTGTCACCGGTTTCAAATTTTTAATGTAATTTTTACGGAGATTTCACCGTAAAAAATACTTAAAAATTCTCTCCGTGCACGCACGTACTAGTAACGCCATCTGTTGGAAAACAGCGGGAACTTATTCAACGTCCTAGTAGATTATTGTTAAATCAGCTTCCTCCACAAACAGCAGAATAATTCGCACGTTTTTTTAGAGTAATTAAGTTCTGATCGGATATCAAGAGACGCGTCACGGCTCCAAGTAATAAAGAAGACAATTTCGACGCCACTGACGAATACGCATCTCCTTATTCGTCCAGTTGGCCTTTAACTGGCACCTTTTAAACTTTCAAACGAGGTCACGCGATAACGTGTCGATGAATAAAAAATCTAATGACATTTGACCAATGTAGGTGATCTTCGCTATCGATTTTGTCAGGGTTATTTTTCAATCCATTCACTCAATCCTGAGATCTCATAATTTTCATCAAATTTCCGAGCAATCTCACGACTAGAAATTGCTCCACACCCGTGGGCTAGTTGAATGGAATTAGGTAATTCGGTCATGTCGTACACATAGTACATGCGCCGTTCTGAGGGTTCATTAACACTTTGGTTAACAGGCGGGACGAGCGGCGCATTGGACTCATCGTGCGCAAACGCGTGACGTAGCTCGGGCATACGCAGTGCCTGCATAGAGTGAGTGGTTTTGACGGCTCTAACCTCTAAACATATTTAGAGCGTTTACAAGTGCAAACGGATACGACGCTTTTTAGGGCCAGAATCATATTTAACAACGGTTTTTCGTGTCGCAAGTTCTAACCTCAAAAAATTCTTCGAATGCGTAAAACAAACGGATCTTTTTCGGGCCAAAAATAAATTTGACGAAGGTTGTTCGTGTCGCAAATTTTTACCTCAAAAAGTTATTCGAACGTATGTATAGAGTGGCAAACATTACATTGAGCTCGTGTACGTAATGCTTTGCACTGGAGAGAATAAAACGCTGAAAATATGAAATTCTCATGCATGAGGGAAAATGTATTTTTTCAGGTAGGCACTGAAAAGATGAAAATATGAACTTTTCATTGCTCAGAGACAACAGAAAATGTATACCCGTAGTTATCGGGGAGCTGAAAGTATAGATGTGTCTCGCATTGAGCGGAATAAACGAAAAATGTCTTCAGGCATCGCGAAGCCAAATGCATGGATTTATTAGCTCGATCGCAGATAACAAAAGTCCATAAGTGTGCATTTTTTCTTGCATCGCACTTGGGCAATGAAACATTCTCAGTTTTAGGTATCAAAAAAGCAAAAATCTGAATTTCTCTTAAATCACTCACACTAAATATATACCCCTTTTTTATATTTTTTAAACTTTTAAAAATTCTCAGTTTTAGCTATCAAAAAAGCAAAAATCTGAATTTCTCCTCAATCACTCACACTAAATATATACCCCTTTTTTATACTTTTTAAAGTTTAAAAAATATTTACAATTACTTTCGTACCTATCGAGCAGCCGATCCCACGTCAATTTTAAGGATGTTGAGTCCCAAATCGCAAATGATGATAAAATTCTGAAAATTTGGTATGTTTTTGTATGAAGTATTTCAGAGGTCGTGTAAAAATTTCACGACAATTAGGAAGCTCGTTATTGAACAATTAACATTCACAAATTGAATGTTGTCTTATGGAAACTGATGTAACTTTGCAATAAGTTTTTTTTTTGACCTCTCAATTTTATAATATCTACAATATACGGAAAGCAACGGAAACAAAACGAAGTTTATTGATAAATTTTTTTTTATTCATTTTCAAAATTGTTCTTAACAAAATGTTAATCTTTTAATAACGAGCTTCCTAATGGTCGTGAAATTTTAACACGACCTCTTAAATACTTCATTCAAAAACATACCAAATTTTCAGAATTTTCTTATCATTTTTTATTTCAACCCTTAAGGAGGTCCAAGTAATGATGATAGAATTCTGAAAATTTGGTATGTTTTTACATAAAGTATTCAGGAGGTCGTGTAAAAATTTCATCACGATTAAGAAGCTATTTATTGAACAATTAACATTAACATGTTTCATAGGGACTCAACATCCTTAACCGCTTTAAGAAATATGCAGTGACACACAGTTATTCAATGTTTGTTTTTTCGATCAAGGAGACTCCGTTACTGTTAATATCGACGTTTTCGTATACAAACTCGTGAAAAAAATGTGATTCTCGGATAGAATGTTCTGAATGTCCAAGCATATATGCAGGACGTGTCGAATGGCCATCATCAATGATTGATAACGCATAGCGACGAAGACGATAAGCGAGTTCGTATATTGCACTTTTTTCGGCCGCACACCAGACAACCACTGAGCTTTCCTTGTTGTCGTCTCATCGAATCGATTTTTTGCCCATTTTCTCTTTTTCATTATATACCTGGGCGAGAGAAGATGAGACGATATGTATATGTGGGTGGTACTTTCCTCTGGAGTGGCCTTTCCTCTGGAGGGTCAGGGAGACCCATGACCGAGGAAGATCGTAAAAGCCCATGGGACACAGGTTAGGACACGGGCAAAGTAGAAGGGCTCCCTCATTATTTTACTATTCATGTAGCTCCGGGTCTCCACTCCATTTTCTCTCCCTCTTTCTTCCTGTCTTTTTTTCTCCCCCCCCCCCTCTCTCTCTCAGTGTGGCCGTGGCTCTGAAATTCATTTCCGCTCCCCTGCTTCGGCTTGCGAAGGACTTGCGCACCGGTATTCCTTGATCTTTTGGGAAATTGAGAGCCTCGTCTGGCCATAATATATTTCTTGTCTCCTTATTTAACCTTTTTCGCTTTTTTTTTGTTTTCTATCCTCCCGGCGCTATCAATCCGCGTATAAGAGTCGAGAGAGTATCCTTTCGGGGAGTACCAATATTGCTTGATGACCGACCGTAATTCGCCATTCATGCCTAAAGTGGTGCGAAGCGTCCAACACTGCTCTCATCCATCAGTATTGTTGTCTCGAGCGCTGTTTTGAAGATAATTTTTAGGATCGAATGACTAAAAAATATTTACTGATCCTTCAAGAATATGTGCAGAATTAAAAAAAATGTATTATCGTGTACTTTTGTACGTTTGTTTACAAAAACCGTATGAGGGTTGTGATGTTTGGTACCAGATTTATCAAGAGAATTCACAAAATGGCAGCATGCTGAACTTTGATTACCAATTTTTCCGAACATTCTACGAGTTTTATAAAATGAAAAAAATGATTTCGACTCAATTCTACTACCAACGTTGAAAAACAGTCTACTGAAGGTGTATGTCAAACCTGAGCTCAATCGGCCAATTGGTTAACGAGATATCGTGGTTGCCGATGTGAGAAGCATTGTTGTGCCCCAAATTTGGCGCATACTTTGAAGTGCATAGAAACGAGCATATTCGATTTACGAAATCGAGTGGCCATAGGCCCCTGTGCAAACGACAGCAATTCGGGCAGGTGAAGCACCTCCAGAGGTGACTTTAGCGACACGTATGGCTGAATCGGTATCGTATAATTCGAACGTTCGAGAACGTTCGATTGCCAATAACCGAGTTAACAATTAGAGGCACGAAACGTCAGAAGTCAGTCTTCGGTTGGCAACCGAGGGGGTCGGTTTCAAAGCAATTAAACATTTTTTAAATCAAATGTTGCCTAGTTATGATAAAGTTAAATAATTGTAAGTTCATAATTCCCGAGTTGGAGATTTACTCGTCATTGGAAAGACCCCAGCTACCCGTCCTCGATCGCCCGATTCCAGCCACCAGTCTTTTTCGAGGACGTAACTCCAAGGGCACATATGTTGGCGCGATTCAGCGGCACAACAGCATAGTTCCGAAGAAAAAAAACGCATTTATCGGAATCATCCCGTGTGACAACTATCTTTTTTCGCTTTTCTGGGATTTTTTTATGAACCATTGAAACACACTATCTTTCAATTGTTACCACACGTTTGTCAACGTTTTTACAGACCCGCAGAATTTTATCAAATAAAAATAACGAATTGGATCGACTTTACACCGTTCGGAAGACACTCGTGTGTAAAAAAAAATTGTTGACGGCTGCCATGATTCCGGAAGTTTTGCTAATCTGAAATAAAAATATCAAATGGCTTTTTAATTTGTAGAGCTGAAGCTACCGCCGGAACTAAAGTAAGTAAGCTCGAAGTCAAGTAAAAATATCAGAAATTGAATTTTTGGCGCGGGTTAACAAGTTAAGTTCCAAGTTTCGTCATTTTTTTCGAATGTTTCAGCTTAAAATGTCCATGGTAGATATCAGAAATATTCTAGTTCGGGTGAGAACTATAGATGTGCTGACTATATACCCCAAAAAATTGAGCGAAATTCGTGCAATACTTTTTGAGATATACATGGATACTTTTAATAATTTCTATATCTCGGCTAATTTTACGAGTACCATCAAACGGATTTCACAGACGTATTCAGAAAGCTCTGTAGAATAATAATATTCAAATAAAAACTTATTTTTATCAAACTTCTAGACAACAACACTGGCTTAAGAGTATGAAGAAGGTGAACATAACCTCACACATTTTCAGACAGACCTCTTTCTTTCTCTCTCATAGATGACTGAGCTTTTGCAGGAAAAACAAAATACCATGGGCTGTAGAATGCACGGACGCAGAGGACGCCGATTTCCTTTTGCCCTAAATATTATTCAGTTTTGAGAAATATCCTTTCGAAAATTTAGGCTAGCTCTCTCGCACTTATATGCCACGAACAGCTTTCACTTCGCCTTGAGTACACGAACGACGAGAACACACGGAATACTGTGATGCCCAGTGAACACTCATCCGGCTTTATCGTGAGCCATTTATTTATTTTGCGTTCCGAATGCGGACGCAAATAGACTTGTGATGGAAGGCTTTTACAATCCAAAAACGTCATACTCCAGTAATTACATACTTCTGAAACGCCATAACCTCGAAATGCTATTTATACTTTTTACGTATTTGGATTGGATTTGGAATATGTATTTGGTCATGCTTCCTCGCTATTTCATTTTGCTCGCCAACTTTACGATCCTGCAGTCTGCATCGTGCAAACGCAATGAAAAATTCATTCTCTCGAGTTTCCCAGATTTTCATTGGGAGATTTCAGTTACGAAAATTATTGGAACTTTTCGGGAGGATCTTCATTGGCGATCGACGCCCTAGATCCGCAAGAAGAGATTTCTCACATTAATAGAAGTGATTGTGAGGCAGTGAGCACGTATATTTAAAAAATCTCTTGAAATCTCAGTACCTCAAATGGTTATAGCCCAATTTGACAGCGATCAGCCACTGATTCATTTACGTGAAAAATACCTCAAATTTAAGTGAGTAAAAACGTTAACTAAATTTCCCGAATTAAGAAAAATGCAAAATTCATGCAATCAAATCTGAAGTCTTTCACCGGATTACCCAAAATTCAAGATACTCGCGAAAATTCGAGGCTTTTCTCGTATCGCTGCTTGCTTGCAGGAATACAGGACTCAAAAAAAATGAATGAAATTACGTTACAGGGAAAAATTTAATTAAAGGGACATATTTCCAAACTTTCGCTCTCTCGCTCACTCTCTCCCTCTTCGCTTCTTTTCAGTCATTTCAGTCATACCTCTTTTTACTTGGTAACTCTTTGTTCGCCTCTCGTTTTGAAGTATATAGTTGATGTTCACTTTTATGGTTCGCCCACTCTTGTTCGTAAGGCTGGAATTTTTGCATTTCATATTTTTTCATTCGACTCCCTATTTTACGCGTTCCTAGGCCAAAGTTAGGATTTTTCATTCGCGCCGTAACGACGAAGACGAGAGAGCGAGTTTTGACATGTATACAGAAGTCACAAATGGACATTTCTCTTTGTCCCTGATCCTGTCGTCTTAGTCTCGTTTCATGCAACGTGAATCCTTTATTCACAAGCGAACAATGGAACGTCCTTCAACGATATTTATGACTTTCGCGGGCGCGCGCGAATGAAACGATAAAGTAAAAAAAAGCAGAAAGATCTTTTTTCACCATCTTCGATAACCCGCCCGGGATTGGGAGGAATATTGTGCCTTTGTAGCCGGCCCAATGACGAATAAAACACGAAATGTGCTTTTGCTTTTTTCCCCCTCGTGTAATATGCATGTGTATAAATTTAGTTTCATCAGGGGTGAAGTCAAACGAGCGATGAGGGTCGCGAAGGCTTTTCAAGTCACTAGATTCGTTTTTCAACTCGTGTTTATTTGATCTCTTTCCATATTTAGAGCATTGTAAATTGCCGAAATATCAACATAACGAATTTTCATAGCAGTTCTCTGTCACTTGACGAGCAACTGTATTTTTATTTACTTCTACTAAAATATTAATTATACTTGGAGATATGGTTAGATTTGGAGAATACCTGTAATTTTAAATCCACTTTTTTATTTGAAATTGAACTTGAATTGAACTTTTGAAATTATCCATTCAAGTATGAAAAACTTTTTGGTAGAGTAAGTATTTTGATTCGTAAATAAAATCGTTTTTTTTTTCGAAACACTTTTAAAAAATCGGTGAATATTCAGAAACGGGTCTCCTGCTAGACACTGTCTAATTTTCGTTTAGGTTTATTTCGGTCTGTTTGAACCCTTGAAGAAAATTAGCCTGATTCTAGCAGGAGCCCCACTTCCGAATATTTACCAAAAAATCCTTTGAACCTTCAAAAATATTATGCACATCCGTTTATAGCTGAAAAAACAGCTTTAAAGCGGTTTTCGAGCTATTTTTTAGGGGAGTCTCCGACACTGAAAAGCGCGCTGCCACGCCGGTAGACGCGGTTCTCGACTCATGTAAGCCATGTATCTTTGGGGAAAAAATTAGCGACTAAAAATAGTTATATTTTCTACCAATAGGTGGCAATAGATTACGGGGGGTGTGGAGTTTGTTTCACACAAATAGAGTTTGAGAGCACGTTGGAAAATCATCAGCTGTAGCGTCTACTAAACCATTGACTTCAAACCTGTTTATCTCAAAACCATGTTTTTGAAATCGGCACGCAGTATAACTCGAACAATTTTCATCCAGTCGACTTGAAATTTTAACCATAGCTTCTTAGATTGCTTCAACAGTCAAGTACGAGCGCTTTTTTTGATTAATTGGAAGTTGTAAAAAATATATCGCTTTTTAGATGAAAATTATGGTCGAAAAAACGAACGTTTTTTACACAACACCCCCCCCCCCCCCACCCTCCCATACTTGACTGCTGAAACTAATATAATCAACGAAAATATTTCACTCACAGCTCTGGACTTAAATTCACGATAGTTCTACTGCGTGCCGCAGAGAGGGTTGGCTGCAAACCGGTATAATTTTTTTTACTTACTTCAATATATACCTAATAAAACCTCAAAGTTCTTTTGACCATGTATTTTAATAGTTCTTTTAAAAAAAAATTCAAAGAAAGCGGTCAAAGTGGGAAGTAACAGTGGTGTCCTACCTTAAGGAATTCTTTTCACGAGCCCAAATATTCAACGATTAACCGATTTTCATTTATAATCAAGTCAAAATACATTCCAGTATACTGGTAATGCGACGACAAATGATGACTCTAAAAATACACATTTCCATCTAATAATTTATACACTAAATAACTCTAGATGCCTGAAATAAACTGGTCGACGCGAGTAAAAAATTCTAAAGATTGCGTAACGACTATAAAGACAGGGGTCGCGGTATGTTTAAACAAAATGTTAATGGGAAAACTTTTAAAAAATGTGACTAGCAGAAGAATTTTCGTGGCCGCACCTTTTCAAAGAAAATGTCTAAATCTACTAAATTAGCGCGAAATTTTTCATTCCAGGTTATCATTGGATATAATAATTATTTGTGACTTCTTTTCATCACACGCCATTGTAGCTTTTACCAATGACTCAGAAGGGCCCTGTTTGCGCGCCCACGAAAAACAGCCCTCCGCGGAAGAAATACCTTAATATACCTAGCTCATAATTTTTTGAAGAAAAATGCATCGTGACGAGGTCCATGATTTTATAAACACCAAATGCAAATATACTTACTGCCCGGATGAATAAGGTTATCAGACTTTGATACTTTTATCAATGTTTGATAACCTTAGCCTTTACTAAGTATTTACTATTCGAGTAAAATGGGCATTTTGTTATTAAAAGCAGTATGAACATATTGACGCGATAAAATTAATTTATGTACCTTTATTTGAATAAGTTTAAAGATAAATTATTTCAATAAGCATATTTTACGAAATAAAATATTTGTTATCGTTGAATATATAATCTCATTGTTGCACATGACAAGTACATTTCACCGAAATGAAAGTCGACTAGAGTGAAATATACGCTTTTCCGATCCATTTGCAATCTATTATATCATTTATTGAAAGTGAGTGTACCATTCAATCAAATATGAAACAAAACTCCATAAGGCCGGGATTTAAACGAAATTCTATTCCAATTCTCTCGGTTTCAGTGGCACATAATGATTGCCCTCGGTTTCAATAAAATTCATTTTCAACGATAAAAGTGTCGATTATTTGTTTGTTTGTTTTCTTTTGCAGGTCTCGAGAAGTACGGGGATACTCTCGCACTTCGTTAACCTCAACGTTGTCATACCAGAAGCGTTTATATTGGGCAGCGAGGAGCATCACGTGGACGTGGGATCAATAATCAATCTCGTCTGCATAATAGAAAAGGTAGGATCAAAATCCGCTGACACGCTGCAGATTTACAAACCATTTCTGCTATTTTCGTGAAGCTTACAAACGTGAAATAGCGTTTTTAAATATTAATACTGCCATTTGTTATTTACGAACATCTTAAGACCCACCAACTCGTGTCTTCCATACACGGGTTAAAAAAAGATTTATTGAAATGAACTGACACGGAACATCACTGCCTGCCTTCGATTTTGTTGAAACTCCTATATGTGATAAAGCATTGAAAAATATTAGACGCGCATTTTTCTTATCGGCGGAACGGTTTTAAGGGGGGAAACCGACCCTCAAAGAAGGGCGTATAACCCCGCAGTTTAATTTATTTTCAATACTTCTAGGGTGGACTTTTCATCGCTCTACCTCAGAAGAATTTTGATTTTTGTTTAATTCGGATTGGTGGACGGCTTGTTGGTGAAACTTCAAAATCACCCCTCGATAAGTCTTTCTTTCAAAGGTGGTTTTCCCCCTTAAAATTGCTTTTCTGCCAATAAAAAAAATATGTCTAAGTATTTTGAATGCTTTATCAGATATATGAGTTTCAACATTTGGTAAAATACGTATTCATTGAATTGTCTACATCAAGAAATGCTTGAAATAAATAAAATCGTATAAAATCCGTGAAGCAACGAAAAGAAATGATCAGTCTCAAATGGATCCTAGTTAAATTAACTAAACTTTTCAAAAAGTGTACGGTAATAAAGACCAACACAATCGAATGGAATGATTCAACAAAGTTAATAATGAACCATATGCTACCTGATTTATGTACTTAAAGTCGTAGCCAATTTAATTCCGACCAATCGGATGCCACTTCGTTACCGTGAAATAAATGTAAAATGTCTTCATTAATTGTGCCACGTTATTATCGCGCCGCGTTATTATTTTCTTCAACATTCGTACGAGATTTCGCTGTCGCAGAAAAACATCGTCCAAATGCGTATTTCCACTGGACCGAAAAAAATCGGATTTAATTACCATTCCGCGTGTCCGTTTGGTATCGATTTCTTTTCGAAAATGTTCGCATTCGATGGCATCCGTTATACCCATTGGGGACTAATGAAGCAACGGTATTCAAACCGAAATACATGCTCGGCACAAAAATATATCGGAACAAAACAGAAAACAAAAAACCGCGCAACGAATTGTGCAGCTTCAGTGCGTAATTAAAGTTTTTTCCCGAAATTATAGTCATGCGTTTCGATTATGCAGCGGGAAAAAACGACGAGCGAAAGAGAATGAGCGAGGGAGGGAAGCACAAACCGGGGAAAGCCCCAGGAATATCCGGTCAGCAAAAAAAAAACGCACGAACCGCTCGCCCTCGAACCTGAATCTCGTTTCGAGTTCCACCACGAGTAGTGATTAATCGGACAATTTTTTTGCCTTCCTTTTTTTATACCTCTCGAATGTGGAAATAGCCTCGTCGGTCTGATGAGCGTTCTCGTGGATGCGAGATTTTTTCACTCATTAATCGCTCCGCCTGATAAGTAAATTAAAGCGATCTCCTGTACCCATTGGAAATTCAGGCATATCAAGAGTGGAGAAATGAAAATGTGGAGGAATGAAATGGTGAAAAAACATGGGATCTCATTGAACGAGTTCGCGTTTGAGCCGATAGGACGAGAAAAAAAACTATGACGTCAGTATATTTCATCACAGGATCCCTTATTTTCGTCTTTTGCTTTTTGCGAAAAAAATATCTTCCACTTCCCACCTTCGTGAGATCCGTTGTTTGTTCTCTTTTTTCGCAATTTAATATGGATTAAAACGTCATCTGCAGACGACGGAATTCTGATTTGAAATGTATCGATGATAAAGTTTTCTCTTCGAATTCCCTGCGCGATCGAGAGTTGACGACGCATGAATTTATGATTAGTCGAGTGCTAGCACGGGGGTGTCTTGTGTGCAATTAAGGGGCTATACCAGTGTGACACTGAACAAATCGATTTTTTTGCCTTCTTCGACAGTTTATACTTTCAAGAATATCCTGTAAAAATGTCAAGGCCCTATCTCTAATACTCCCCGAATGGCAGCCTTCTAAAGAACAACCGCTCGTAGGTATAAAATGCCCTAGTTAAATCTTTAAACGCGTTTTTCTCGAAATGAGATTTTTCAAATTTGCTGACATTGTAACTCAAAGAGCAATTATCCGATTAACTTGAAATTTGAACTGAGAACTCTTGAATACAGTTACTCTACAATGACGTAGGATATTTTTGATTGGATGAAAATTAACGATTTGCCATTGAAAAAAACGACCATTTTATAGGCAAGAAAATATACTTTTTTTATAACTACGCCATTTTGTTAGATTTTTATATTTTCCGAAAATCCTACGTCATTGTACAGGAAATACCTTCTAGTTTAACAACATTTTGCCTTTTTCGGTTTCGGCTACTCAATCGGCCGGAATCATGTCAGCAGTGGAAGGATAGGTCAAATATAGCCAAATACATTCTCAATTTTCCGAAACATTTAATTGAGTATTTTTCTTCCAAAAAACTCTCGCAAATCACCCAAATTTTCAGCGTTCATACTGGCACAGCCCCTCAATATTTGATGTATCTTGGATATAAATGGCTCCTTTGCACGTGGTGGTACATCGAATTTCTCCCACCAGCAAACATGCAAGGAGATAAAAATTTCCGATTCAGCCGCGGAGAGACAGTGGATAGATATGAAAGGTCCACCGTGGAACGCGGAGAGCCATCGGATACTTTGCGTTACAATTCATAACTGTACACCAACGAACTCGACCAAGCGAAAACGCTAAATCTCTCGGAAGATGCGCAACGAGCGAGAAAATTTAACGTTCCGGCCATATCTCCCGTGGAATAATCGACGACGCCTAACGTGCTCTCAAAAAAGGGAAGCCCCTTCGACCCTGCCTGTCAAACTTACTCTATTCTTTGTTCGAGTGTATCCCTAGTAAAAAAAAAAAAAATCAATCAGAATTTATCGCAATGCGATACGAATTCGATCAACGGTGGCAGGCATTTTCGTATGCACGTGAGGGCTTTTACGATCCCATCCCTTTCACTTTTATCCCTCGCTTATGTGTCTCTTCGCTGTAGCCACCCCTCCGGAGTATTGGGCACAGCTACTCTTTCCTAATGCACTGTTGAATCTCATGTTGGACGAGGGGGACCAAGCACAATATGGAAAACCTCGGCCAACAAAAGCCACCATATTTTTGCGGAGTTTCAATCGCGGTAGGATCGAAAATCGAAAACCAATGCGTGGCTAAGTGGTCACGCATCCGAGTATCGGCTCGGGCCGATGCTACTTGACATGGGAGATCGCCGAAGACTCGCGCCAACCGCACGTCCTCAACTTTGACGTAAAAGCATACTTGGCCTACTGCGTGTGAGGAAATGTTGACTTTCCGTTTAATGCACACAATGTTGTCCGTTTTTAGGGTCCCGTAGTCAAACAAGGGACGCCTATAACTTTATCATGGCCGTCCACCCATCCCCGTGTAGCAGCCTCACGGTTCGTACAGTTTTAGGCCGATGCATGAAATTTTGCGAGTAGATGCTTCAGATTGACGCGTAGCGGAAGTGTGGAAACTATTTTTTACGGGTATTTCCCCTATAGGGTAAAAGAGGGATAGATACCCAACTTTTTTTAAGTTATATTTTTTAAACAATAAACTTTATTAGTAAAGGATTTTAATGGTTATTGATGCAGTCGTTCTGGGTCTATGAAATGGTAAATGAGAAGCAAGCGTTTATTTTACTTGCATAAGAAAAAAATAACATTTCTCGAGGCCCCACACCACGTGTCGTGCGCGGTACGAGGGTGCATTTTTCCTAATTATTTTCAAGCAAACGACGAATGGATTTTTTTCTATTAGTACTCATAGTCAATATATACATATAAAAGACTGTATACAAATTTTTGTACTCTAATCTAAAGTTCGCGGTGTACAAGCCATACAGTTCACCGGAAAAATAAAATGAAAATATATTTAGAAACTATATGTATATAGGTTTACAGCATCACGTAGGGGAATTTCGACATCTAAAAAAAGAAAAAAAAATGGCGGTCCAGTAAATTTTCCTTCTGATTTTTATGGAAAATTTTCATCGTTCATAAAAAAATATAAGGGGGCCCGAAATAAAAAAAAATCCCTACATGGTGCCATAGAGACTGGATTTTCGTACAGTTTAAGACTTGGCGCATGCAAATCGGACGAATAGTCTTTTTTTAATATGTTGTCAACCAGGTTGAAAAACGGGGTCCTCGTGGAAGCGGCGTACACCGCAAACTATACTTTAGATTCGAGTACAAAAATTTGTATACAGTCTTCTATATGTATATATTGACTATGAGTATTGATAAAAAAAATTCCATTCATCGTTTGCTTGAAAATAATTACAAAAAATACACCCTCGTACCACGCACGAACCGTGGTGTGGGGCCTTTAGCCCCTAAGAAAGAGGATAGTCGCCTACGGTGTGGGATAGTTGCCCATATCGAATTTTCGTTTTCATTTTCATTTTCGACGGATACTCATGTACACGGAATTTTCATTTTCGACGGATACTCAAAATATAACTTTTCGAAAATTCTCTATATTCTCTGTTGTTCTCAAAATACGACAGAATACAACAAAATACTTTTTCTCAAAATACAAGAGAATTTCAAAAATCGTCTAGATTTTCTGTTGTTCTCAAAATATAACATTCCAAAAATTCCCTATATTCTCTGAAAGTTTCAAGTCGATACGTTCAAAATTGACCGGCGAACTTTGAAAGCGTTTTTCACGAAGTGACTGTTTTGAGATCGGTGACCACGGTATTTCAAAAATGACTGTGCTGATAAACTTCCAATTTTACAAGCTTTTTTACAGGTCAAAAGGCAGCACTGGATAATTTAATGATAAAAAAAACGAAGGGCATTTGATTTTTTTATTTCGGATGATTCGTTTTCGAGCAATGGCGAAGGTCGTTTTTCCAACAGCGGCCTGCACGAACTCTTGTCTCTGCCACATTCATAAATATTCTTCAATACAAAAATTGTAAATGATACTTGAAACCGTACTCTTGAATGTGCAAAAAAAGATATTTGAAACCCTGGACGCCTTATGCCAGAAAGAAATCACAAAAAATCCTCTTTTTTCCGATCATGAGCTACCTATAACCCGTTTAGCTCTGTTGGCGAAATACCAAGCTTCAAAATGACGTGCAATGTGTCTTCCCACTCTACTTTTTCAAGCGCGGTCCTGAAAATCGGAAGCAATCTAGGTACGAAAATTTGGTTATAACTGAATGGCAATTATTTTGGTTAATTTACGTGAGTGGATTCAGTTATCGCTGAGTTGAGTTTGTGGAAACTCCGTAAGAGGGCTGCACAACTAGGTTTGTCACATGTTGTTCAAGCCTCCTTAATAAAACATCAAACATCAAACAAAGGGTCGCCTCTCTTCACCCCGCCTCCACCATCACAGTATTATGATTACGGATTATTAAATGGAAATGTAATTAGTGTGTAATAAATGATCGTAGTACAACATGCATAACAATAATAACTCCCTGTCAGATGAACATTGACGTTTCATATTTGCACGAACAAACATCTGCGAAACCCTTTCTTCCGATGAGTTTGAAGTTCGCATCGTCGAAATTATTATTTTTCGATTATTTTTATTTTTTTTTATTTAAAATTATTATTTAAAATTTATTTAAATTTAATTTTTATTTCAAATTATTTAAAATTATTATTTTTCGATTGCTCGAATTTATTTCGGCAAATATTTGTCACGAAAAACCCTCAATAATTTTTCCAGTCGCTTATTTGAAGATCTACAATTTAAATCTACAAAAAAAGATTTTGCGAAATAGCAAAAACGAGGAAATAAGAATGTAACAAACAATTTTCGCTCCATTCCAACGATGCAAACTTCAAGACCGTACTTAGCAGGTTTTCTTTCGAATAAAAACTACAATAATTACTCTAGAATGAAATAGTTTTATCGTGATAGGATTTCAGCGATACCATGCGAAATGAAGCGCGACTGGAATTTGTCGAAAATCTTTTTATCACGGGCACCAAGCACGTTCATCATACCATTTTTCGTATACGAAATAAACTTTGCTCGGATTCGCCTTCATTAAAATCACGCTATTTCAAGAGCTTCTGCGTGTAACTCAACAAAGCTTTTTCTCCGGAAAAGTCCTCTTTACACGCGAATTTCAAGTATATATAATTGTTGCCATCAAAATCATCACTGACGCCGAATTTTGTGAATTTTTATTACTTGGCATCTCTCGATACGTCGGAACATAGCGAACGTCGTCCGTGGTATATTTCCGAATAATGATGTTACGCGATGGAAGGATCCGTGAGAAACTAGCAAACCATCGTTTCCACGTAAACATGTTTTTCATTTCACAAATACGGGAGTGGATATCTCTTTCGGGAACCATCAATGAGAGCAAAAAATTGTGAGCTAAATCCATCCCAGTGATAAATGCAATGTGAAGAATATAGAATCGACGGAATAAAAATCAATACTAAAGTACCTGCTAGGCGCAAATAGCTACATGGAACGAAAAAAATATATAAAGTACAACTGTGAATTCGTTTTATTTATTTTTTTCGTGTATTCATTTCGTATCGGAAACTCGCTTCGTTCACCGATTCAATGCTCAAGAGAACATTTTTGGCATTAGCATAGAAAGTGCCGAGAAACATATATACACGCATACTCATAAATAAACACACACACACGACTAGTGGCCATAAAAAACCTCAAGGATCGCAAGGGCGAACCCTGACAGACTTGTCGAGCCAGTTTCAATTTGGCAGATAAAAAGGGAATGAAAATATAATCTCAATACATGTATCGAAACTTATCAGGTAGAAATTATTAGTGTGTATATAAACTTATTCTTCATTGCGCAAGTCCAGAACGGCCCTTTCAGTAGCACAGATGGAACAATGACACAAGTTTTTCCATACCTCGCGTATCGATGGTTTCCTCAGCCAACAGGAGATGAGCCGGGAGTGCAATAAAAAAATCTGATCGAAGCAATCTCATATTATCAGCGCGTTGGTCTTATTTGCCAGGGCAACGACCGCCAATTCTTCATGTATTAAAATTATTTGTTTTTGCACCATTCAAGTAGCCCGAGTCTCGAAACGGTCTAGGCAACGAGTCCAAATGGATCTGCCTGACGCGTAAGGGGCTACACTACTTACTTCATTTACTAAGCCCTGGTACGGTTGGGCTTTGAAGATGAGGTTTTTATTTGGATTCGAGACGATCTTTAAGGATGTTGAGTCCCAAATCGCAAATGATGATAAAATTCTGAAAATTTGGTATGTTTTTGTATGAAGTATTTCAGAGGTCGTGTAAAAATTTCACGACAATTAGGAAGCTCGTTATTGAACAATGAACATTCACAAATTAAATGTTGTTTTATGGAAACTGATGTAACTTTGCAATAAGTTTTTTTTTTTGAACTCTCAATTTTATAATATCTACAATATACTGTAAGCAACGGAAACAAAACGTAGTTTATTGATATATGTTGTTTTATTTCTTTTAAAAATTGTTCTTAACAAAATGTTAGTTTTTTAATAACGAGCTTCCTAATCGTCGTGAAATTTTAACACGACCTCTTAAATACTTCATACAAAAACGTCCCAAATTTTCAGAATTTTCTTATCATTTTTTATTTCAACCCTTAAGGAGGTTGAAGTAATGATGATAGAATTCTGAAAATTTGGTATGTTTTTACATGAAGTATTCAGGAGGTCGTGTAAAAATTTCATGACGATTAAGAAGCTATTTATTGAACAATTAACATTAACATGTTTCATAGGGACTCAACATCCTTAAGTAGGCTTTATTATCAAGCGAAACTAGATTTATTTGGGTTTGCGGTGATCTTCGAACGAGTTTTCCATCAACGAAACTTCGACTAAAAATGGAATGAAGCCCTTCTCTAGCTCGTGAAAAAAATGGAGAAATTCACCTAACGCGAAGCCTCTCTACTCCTGCAGGAACAATTTTACGATCGTTGAATGTTACAAAAAAAATCATTATGACGTGCAAGCACAGGGGCTGCTCACTCAATGCTTTTAGATGGCACCGAATGTTGTCAGCGAGCTGAGCGAAACAATGCCAACCTTGTGATAGGAAACCAATAGATCCTAGATTCCGATAGTAACTTCATTTTATTATAGCAGTACAGTGAGCAATGAATCCGGATGAACGGATGCGCACCCTCTCGGCTAATGGTTATGAAAATATTTGCCGTAATTTTCCAAAATTTTCAATGAAAAGAAAAACTTAACATAAAAATATAGTAGTTGTCAATAATAACAAAATTGGTGAATGCATGTTAGAGTAAGTAAACAATTCTTATTGCATGTTGGAGTAAGTAAACAATTCTTATTTTGATCGGAATATGTAACTGGTTAATTCCAAGCCTGCTCGACCACGCGGCCGAAAATCTACATTTACTTCAACCACTAATGTGATCCGTGGCTTGATAGGCAAAATCTATGCAATCCAACTTCAGGGACTGGGTTCTATACAATCCAAAATACTTTCATTTTTGAAATTATTTTTTTAACTTATTATTTCTCTGTCGAATTATCTTCAATCATTATTGAAAATGATTCGGGAAAAAAATTCAACTTATAAACTGACAATTTAGAGGTGGCATCGATTGAATTACACCGTATACAATTAAGTACAATTTATTATATCCTATAGTTATATTTAAATTAAAATTGAAAAAATAGTACTTTCAGTAGTAAACGGTTGAATTAAATTTGAATTATTTATTTTCGTTCAATAACTAGCAAACTTTTCAGAAGGTTAAATATATCACAACAAGAGGTGTAAAACATGATGTATTTACGTAATATACATAAAATAAAAAAGCTTCACACTATATTACTGCACATGAGTCAACACTCTGTTAGTACACGGATTATTATACCTTAAATCTGTGAAATAAACGTACGACTATTTTAATTTAAAGTCATTCTATACTCCAAAAGTTTATTGGTTAAATAATGTACATTCGTAATATTCAGTATATTGTCCAAAACTTCTCTCCACTTCACATAAAAGAAAATCAAACGTGTGGCATGAATTTCATATTTTTGTTATCAGAGTTAATAAATGAAGTTTAAACGAAACTAATTAATTTCAAAGGCAATCTACATGTTTAGTAATAATTTATTACCCTAGTTTTAAGGCTTTCACGGCTCTTTATGTAATTTGAAGAGTATGTGGCTTCCGGATGGAGGCCGTGTTGAGAATCAGCGTTGTGCCGACGTTTCGCAAACGTTACAGTCTGCATCATCAGGGCTGAGAGCTCCGATACTGAAGCTCCCGTGTCTCAGGCATTCCTTATATACTTGCAGTCATCGTTCCAGATCACTGCACCAGCCAATCAGATGTTTTAATTGATCGGCCGGTCAATTAAAAAACCGGGAGGACGGTGTGCCAAATGGGATTGACGTGATATCCACCATCTCTGTTTAGATTGTCCGGATGTTTTCGGATTTCCAAGCCTTCTCGGTGTTTCCTAGAAAAATAGCTGTTTGATGGGGCCAGACTTTGGGCTTTATCGAACTGGATGGCATGACCAGTTTCCATCCAATGCTCGGCCAGGGCTGATTGTCCAATGTGGCCATATTTGATACACCGTTGATGTTCTTTGATCCGTGTACTGATCTTCCTCCCGGTTTCTCCTATGTACACTTTACCGCATGAGCAGGGTATCTTGTACACTCCTGGTGCACTTAATGGTGGTCTTTGGTCTTTTGCACTCGGAACCACTTGTGCTAGCTTCTTCTGAGGTTTGAAGATGACTCGCACGTTATGTTTCCCAAGGACCCTGCCTATGCGATCGGTTATGCCCTGAAGGTATGGAAGGGAAGTTGTTGCTATTATTTGTCCTTCATTCTCCCCTTCAGGTTCTGTTACCGTTTTCGGATCGGCTATTTTTCTTCTTAGTTGTTTGATCGTTCTTTCGATGTTGCCTGGCTTGTAGCCATTATCTCCTAAAGCTTTGCGTAGGTGTTCTAGTTCATCCTCGAGAGAGTTCGGTTCGGAGATCGCTAGAGCTCTGTAGACCAGAGAGCTTATGACCGATTGTTTTTGGGAGGGGTGGTGATGGGACGTAGCGTGGAGATATCTATCCGTGTGCGTTGGTTTCCGGTAAACTTTGTGGCCCAAAGTGCCATCGTTTTTCCGTTGAACCAGTACATCCAGAAAAGGAATTTGATTGTCCTGTTCTATCTCCATGGTGAATTGTATATTGGGGTGCTGGGAGTTGAGGAAGGTTAAGAAATGATTGAGGAAATCCTTACACCCAAGGAATCCCTACCACCCAGGCTTTACGGTCTGCCAAAGATACACAAAAACAACATCCCACTAAGGCCCATCGTTAGCAACATAGGCAGCCCTACATATCATTTGGCACGTTTTCTCTGCAAACCCTTGCAGGAACTCGTAGGCCTCAACAACTCCCATATCCAAAACTCTCGGGAATTTGTGAATAAGATCCAGTCCATCAAGGTACAACCAGAAGACATTCTAGTAAGTTTCGATGTTGTATCGTTGTTCACAAACGTCCCAACCCATGAAACCCTAGAAATAGTCAGAAAATCCCAAAAAGTTGCTCCTAACCTACTAGCCCTCATAGAACATTGCCTAAACTCTACATATTTCCAATTCCAATCCCAGTTTTATGAACAAACTTCAGGCGCAGCCATGGGTTCCCCGATTTCCCCTATCATCGCCAACATCTTTATGGAGAATTTCGAGAACAGAATTCTGCAAGAAGCACCTCTCAAACCCTCAACCTGGTTCCGATACGTCGATGACACCTTCGTCATTTGGAGTCACGGCAAAGAAAACCTCAATCATTTCTTAACCTTCCTCAACTCCCAGCACCCCAATATACAATTCACCATGGAGATAGAACAGGACAATCAAATTCCTTTTCTGGATGTACTGGTTCAACGGAAAAACGATGGCACTTTGGGCCACAAAGTTTACCGGAAACCAACGCACACGGATAGATATCTCCACGCTACGTCCCATCACCACCCCTCCCAAAAACAATCGGTCATAAGCTCTCTGGTCTACAGAGCTCTAGCGATCTCCGAACCGAACTCTCTCGAGGATGAACTAGAACACCTACGCAAAGCTTTAGGAGATAATGGCTACAAGCCAGGCAACATCGAAAGAACGATCAAACAACTAAGAAGAAAAATAGCCGATCCGAAAACGGTAACAGAACCTGAAGGGGAGAATGAAGGACAAATAATAGCAACAACTTCCCTTCCATACCTTCAGGGCATAACCGATCGCATAGGCAGGGTCCTTGGGAAACATAACGTGCGAGTCATCTTCAAACCTCAGAAGAAGCTAGCACAAGTGGTTCCGAGTGCAAAAGACCAAAGACCACCATTAAGTGCACCAGGAGTGTACAAGATACCCTGCTCATGCGGTAAAGTGTACATAGGAGAAACCGGGAGGAAGATCAGTACACGGATCAAAGAACATCAACGGTGTATCAAATATGGCCACATTGGACAATCAGCCCTGGCCGAGCATTGGATGGAAACTGGTCATGCCATCCAGTTCGATAAAGCCCAAAGTCTGGCCCCATCAAACAGCTATTTTTCTAGGAAACACCGAGAAGGCTTGGAAATCCGAAAACATCCGGACAATCTAAACAGAGATGGTGGATATCACGTCAATCCCATTTGGCACACCGTCCTCCCGGTTTTTTAATTGACCGGCCGATCAATTAAAACATCTGATTGGCTGGTGCAGTGATCTGGAACGATGACTGCAAGTATATAAGGAATGCCTGAGACACGGGAGCTTCAGTATCGGAGCTCTCAGCCCTGATGATGCAGACTGTAACGTTTGCGAAACGTCGGCACAACGCTGATTCTCAACACGGCCTCCATCCGGAAGCCACATACTCTTCAATTTATTACCCTAATAGCAACATGATTCTTTTGAAAAGTGGGACGAACCATTGGAGACGTTTTTAAAGTTAAAGATGTTCTAAAATAAAATATAATACGAGAAGAACACAAAAATGGAAAATACCAGCTAAAGTTCTTACGGTTGTAAAATAAAAATAGTGAATTAAGGAAGCAAGTAAAGTATAGTAATAATAATGTCAGTTATTGTTCGATAAAATTGCAAAAATACAATACGATAATTCAAGATAACCAATTTTGCACATGTCATCGCAATAAAAATGGCCACACACATAGCTGAATATGCTTGCCGAGTGGGGGGGGTTCACTTATTATTATTATTTGCAGTGCTGCCACATTAAGGTCGTGCATCATACTCTCCTGCCGCTTCGAGATTTCTAACCCTAATTTCGACCAAACGATACGATTAATTGAGATGGAATTGCTTGTGTGCATGCGATATTCTTGAAGAAAGAGCCTGACGGTCGACATTCCTCCAAATTTTGAAGAAAAAACTTTCCAAATTGTACTTACCATAGGATGAATTGTGAATTGTTAAGGCCTTAGGCCACAGTAACGGGTATAAAATCATGTGCGAATTTAACAATGTTTTTTCGTATAAAAAAGTGATTCACTCATAAAATTAATTACACATC
Source organism: Ophion costatus (assembly GCA_951751655.1). Lineage (NCBI taxonomy): Eukaryota > Metazoa > Arthropoda > Insecta > Hymenoptera > Ichneumonidae > Ophion > Ophion costatus. Next base: position 29,487,359 of record OX632358.1, read on the forward strand.
TATTTAGTATGAATATCGAGCTGATAGAAATTTTTTTCGATGTACAAAATGGCCGACTACTCGAAACTTCTCGAAACAACTTTTTTCCAATTGGCGTGACAAATAACTTCAACAATTTTCACTCGATTTACTTTAAATTTAAAAGTTATGTTCCTAATTGCATTTCGCAGAGAAGTACGTACGGAATTTCTGATTAATCGAAAACTTTTCATATTATAAGCAGTTATAACGAAATTTTTCACTGAAAATTCATTTCTTAAGTTCGAATACCTACAACTTTTGAACAAAACAATATTTTTTTAATTCCGTTCGTCCTTCTCTAGATATTCTAATGTAGATTGACGAGAATTTTTGTTTTTTGTTCTAGGTAAAAAATTGTGGATGCTATATGTCACGCCGCGGAGCGCCTAAAAAAAGATAACAAAAGAAAAGATTAGTAGTCGGCCATTTTGTACATCGCAAAAAAAAAATATATATTTTCTAACAACTTGATAATCATACTAAATAAATGTGTAATTAATTTTATGAGTGAATCACTTTTTTATACGAAAAAAAATTGTCAAATTCGCACATGATTTTATATCCGTTACTGTGGCCTAAGGCCTTACCTGATGCACCGTATACATGCACATTTCAAGACCGTTAAGCTCTCGACAGTGGAAAAACTCACATTTCCAGCACTATTTCAACCGACTTTATGGAAAAATGATGGAGAAGTTGGGGTATTAGAGTTTCGACATAAAACTAAAAAAATGTTAGCAACAAAGTTCAAAATATTATCGACAACCCTAAAAATATAGTAAGGTAAATGTCCCAATTATTGAACAGGTTCCAATTATTGAACACTATCTTGTATTTTTATTATTTCTCATTTACCTGCATGCATTTACTTATTTATAAAAATTGAATTACCTATATGGAACTTTTAGCTATCGAAATGTTACCTTACTTGTGCAAAAAAAGCTTTAATTAATGGAGAAAGAAATTATTTGATCAGCAACGGTGACCCGCTTTGACGTCTCGTGGTAACTGTTTATCGTGTTTGCTAAGACGCGCCGCTTCATGCGTAAGGGCATAAAAAATTAAAAAACTGTCGCATCTCAAAAAGTAAAGGCGTTTCAGGTTCCTTAGAAAATTTCTTACAAATAACAATTAAAAAAAAATGTTTTTAATTAATTATTTGTTAAAAAATACGGTGTTCGATCATTGGGACATAGAAAATGCAGTGTGTCCCAATTATTGAACACTCGAATTCTCCAAGATGGCGTCATTAAACGCATCAAAACATCGAGACAGTTAACGTGTGACAGATCGTGTGAATCGGATTTATTCAAACAAAAACTTTAAGTTCCTGAATAAACACCGTTATTCTATTAATAATAACTCTAAGATCGTCAAATATATTTTTTATTTGTATTTTCGTGCAATGAACATAAAAAGAAAAGTAAAAAGAGAATATAACCTAAATGTAACCTAAAAATACGAATGTAATGTTCAATATTTTTTGCTCTCCGATATTTCAGGGACAAAATTTTCCCAATAAAACGGCATAAACATGGCGACAAAAACAGGTCGCTCTGCATATAGTGCGGAAATTGTAAAAACCGCACTATATGCAGAGCGGTGAATAAAAAGAAAATCAAGTTGGAGTCGAAAAACAAGAAAGCTGCGACAAAATCAAACAAAAACAGAACATAAAAACGAGGAAGCTGAAAAGAAAAATGAAATAAAGTTCGAGTTGAAAATCAAAAATAAACCAAATGTGAATGAACCAAAAACCTATCAAAAGCGACTAAATATATATTTTTGTATTTTTACATGATTAATAAAAGATTATTTAAGTGTTTGATTTTGCTTTTATTTCTTAATATTGTACCCAAAATAATATTTTCAGAACGGAAAAAGAATTCTCGAGAGTGTTCAATAACTGGGGCATGCCTGTTCAATATTAGGGACATAGGCAGTTCCAGTGTTCAATAATTGGGACATATGCATGCTTCACATTGTTATTCTTTTTTTTCATTTGAAATCATTTAAAAATAATTATAAAGGGTGATTTTTCGAAAGTAAAAATATCAAAGTATCATTTGAACATGAAAGCGATGGTTTTTTTCTTTATTTTATATTTTTTCTCACCGAATTCAATCCCCCAGATCCTTAGCTGTTCGATAATTGAGACATTTACCTTACATCATTTTTCACACTAGCGGCGATGCTGCATGGTCAACGTGCACACATGTACACGCATCACAAACGGACTAGGCCTATTGGGCCTCTGCTCTACGCTGTACCGCGAGTAGCAGACGGTTGCTGCGAAATCTAGCGGTAGTTTTCGGCAGCTCGTAGCCAACAACTACGAATACCGTCGTGACCGCGTCACAATTTCGCAGTGTGTGACACACGGCCTGAACTCGATCAGTTCTCGAAATTTTTATTCCGTCAAGTTCTCAATGTAAATACAAGTCGTTCTAACAAAATTCGGCACGGCGGGGGGGGGGGGTAAAAGTGAACAGTTCCCGCTCAAGTATACCGCATTGTTCCAAACGAAAACAATTCGGAACGTGACGAACGTGGCCGGTAATCGGGCCAAATGGGTATCGACCAATCAGCGAGTAGCGCGCCAACTTGGGGGATTCCCCAGTAGGCACGGTGTGCCCTCTTGGGCGCAGGGCACGTTGCTCGTGACACATGTCCCGGTGTTCGCGCGTGACTACCCTACCGTTTGATGTTTTCAACACGATGCGCAAGCTGCGGTACCCGTTGCCAATTTTCCCAACAGTCTATGACGTACATGACACTACATGAATAAGTATATTCGTGCTTCAGGGCGGTTGCCCAGACACGGCGAATCTGTCATTCCAGGAGAGCCTCGGTGTATCTCTGTTTGTGTAAGAGAGGAGAAAGCGGAGGAGTACATTAGCCCCGGTAACCACAAGCCGATTTGGATCTCTGGCACGGGACACCAGACTCGTTACATATATACAATAATATAACTGGGCGACGTTACTGCGCCATGCACGAACCCCTTCGCCACGCTCATACCGACCGTATAACCTGCATACACGACGAAGATACGATTCCACCGCGACTCAATTAACGTTCCGAGCCCAATCGTGTGCACACTCACGGCTCACACATACGCGAACTATACCGATGCACCGTAGACAATAATAACCCCCATAATGTTTCAGAGCCCAACGCCGCCCCAATACGTATTCTGGTACCACAATAACCGGATGATAAATTACGATACGGCTCGCGGCAGCGTGAGCATACAAACCGATCCTGGACCAGCGCAGAGCCGGCTAATCATTCACCAGGCGGTCGAATCCGACACGGGCAATTACACGTGCAGGGCATCAAACACAAAACCCGCATCGATCTACGTATTCGTCACGGAAGGTACATTTAAGTTGCAGATTTTACTACGATGCACCCGCAGCCGATGCTATCGTACTTTCGTTGCAAAGATACGCGCTCAAACAGCTCTAAATTTCGCACCGCGATGCAAATGAGGGGACCCACGTGTCTGCGCGCGTCCGAATCACGTCATGTCAATTGTGATTGCATAAAGGTGCTTAGTTCACCATCCTGACGAATACGCGTCCGAAACGCATTCGCTTCGTCATTGACGACGGTGTGTCGGACTTTCCGTTTAAGAAGGTACGATCACTTCCACAGACTCAAGAAAGAGTCTAAATTTATTTTACCCATAGCTGCTTTGATCGGTGTTTACTTATGTTGATTATTCGTATTATCGATTATAGTGTGCCAAATGTTGTGGTAAATGATGAATTTATTGCACGTGAGCAAATAAAAACTGAAAAATTAGATTGTCAACGACTCGGTAGTGATCTTCGTAATAATAATATTAACATATCCACCATAAAAACGGACTAAAAAGACAAAAAAATCAGCCGGAAACCTATTAAAATAGGCTTGAATTACCTCAGCGGAATTAACACGATGGAGAGAATATAATTATACATAGCATTGATACGCGATAAATGAAAAAAACTCCATAAATTGTTGTTTGCATATTCTGTGGAGGCTTCTACTCAAATTAATTTCAAAACAAAGCTGGGTTGTGTTCGCCAAACGCATCAGCTGTTACTCGCGACATTGCTAAGCCTGTGGGTGCTATTTCGTCGTTCTGACCATTTTCAACCGGAAATTGAAACTTTCTTGTAATGTAGTGCTTTAACTATACGGTGAAGATTGATTTTTACTTGATACGGTGAAGATTTTTTATGTGAAGATTTTTACGGTGAAGATTTTTTACTTGATACGGTGAAGATTGATTGATTAGATATAATAGATTTTACAATATCTATTATATCTAATCTATCGAATTTCAGTTTTCCAACGGGGTTAGTTGGATACCTGAGCAGAAAAACCTCGATCACCGCACTTCCGGTTGACCGTCTCCATAAGACGGCGTGCTTCGGTAACTCAAAGTGCTCGAGTTTGCAGTTTTATTGCGAAAAAACTAAACGGTCAAAATAGCTCAAATTTTAGCAATAGACGCATAAAGTATTCTCCAAAATTATATGAAAATTTCAAATCCGAAAGTTAGATTCGTAGTGATGATCGTACCTCCTTAAACGAGCGAGGGTGACCGCGCTGAATATCCGGACGCGCGTAATCGATACGGTAGTCCGTACCGAGTATTGATGCAATAAGGGTTGATACTGATTAACGGGTCTGCACAAGCCTCGGGCTCAAAAAGGTCGTTTTTGAAATTTCTCTCTGATGAGAGTATTGGAATGACGAGGTCAGGCTTTCAAATATAATTCATGCATAGTCTTGTCAAATTTGAGTTTTAATGATGAAAAATATTGATAAACAATGATTATTTCGTTCTATCATTCTGGCGACTAGGGGGATTTGAAATGAAAAATAAAATAATGTACTTTTAGTATAACAATAAAACTATCGTATGACCGGGTACTTTATTGATATATTTAAAATCACAAAATGGTAGCAAAAGTTGTAGCAAAAAAGATAGAGTTTCGAATAAACACAACAACATCTATCATTTGTTATGATCGAATGAATAGACATATAAAAAATTGATCAGGTCATGCGATAAATTTTTTTTTAAATATATCCTGATCATATTTGAAGTGAATTGGACGAATACATTTTGAGAGAGGACTCAAACCGTTTCACAAAACATATTTTTTAAAAACACAAAGAACAAGATTAAATCGCGGCAAGGCAGTTTGCCTTAGCGCAATGGGCGACATGACTGTTCACAAAAACGTCATAACTCGGTCAACTTTTCGAATTTTGACAAAACTTTGTTGCAAATTAAATTCAAGGCATTTCGTCTACGAGGCTCCCCAAAAAATGAGACTTCGGGATCGTTTTGGGAATACTAAAATAGCAACACTAAAAAAGGACGACGCAGAACTTTTAAGGGGTCTTCCCACTTTAGACGCTGAAAAAGGCTATTTTCATGAATCTTTTTGATAGGTTTATATTATAGATGTTGATGTAAAAGACACTTTCGAATTTCATTTTTAAAAAAAAGTATTTATTTAAGTCACTATTTATAGACGAAAATGGTAGTTAAAAAAATTTCCCGAAACAATTGTAGGTCTGCAGTGTTGATTAAATCTCGGCGATGGATCATCCGAAACAAAAAATCAGACGGTTTTAAATTCGGTATGTTAATGGCTACAGCGCATATCATAAGATTTTTTATATATGCAAAAATAACAAAACGACGGATATTTTTCGAAAAAAAAACGTGTTTTTTCACCGTTTTTGGCCAAAAAAAATGGTAAATATCAAAATTTTAAAAAAATCCTTAATATGCGCTATAGCTATGGTTGTAAAAAATATATGGTTAAAATTTCGTAAGGATCAGTTCAGTAGTTTTGAAGATTTTATCAACAAGCCGACGAAAATTATTGTTTCGAGAAAGACGCGTTTAAAGTTTGTTTGGGTTACATAAATACATTTTAAAAAATTTAATGTATTTCGAAAGTGTATTTATTAAGTGTAACAACTTGTGTATTAATATCTATAATATAAACCTATTGAAAAAATTCATGAAAATTGCGTTTTTTGCGTCCAAAGTAGGAAGACCCCTTAAGGATTAGCGCGTAAAACGAAAAATCGTTATTTACATTAGGTTTGCTACAGAAGTATACATGATAATTTTTTTTTAATAGGTTTTTCACCACGTGGCTTCAGTGGACGTTCAAACCCGATTCGCCCACACAAAAATAATCGTCCTACAGTTGCATGGTTCGGATGCGACGAAAGTACTTTAAATTTTCTTCATTTCGTTATTTTTATTATCGTTCAACATTTAAATGCAAATTTTTGTTATAGATCCCAATGAGGATAGTCAAAAACTTTTCAGTGATTATCACAGCCTCAATTTGCAAAAAACATGTTGTTGCATTCCAACAATATAGACTTTAACACCATACAAGACATATCCGTTTTAAACGCGCGCAATGATCGAGACATCTGAAAAAAGAAATAACCGGACATCGAAATATCCAAAATGACCGAAACAACCGAATTAGGGATGTTGAGTCCCTATGAAACATGTTAATGTTAATTGTTCAATAAATAGCTTCTTAATCGTCATGAAATTCTTACACGACCTCCTGAATACATCATGTGAAAACGTACCAAATTTTCAGAATTCTATCATCATTACTTCAACCTCCTTAAGGGTTGAAATAAAAAATGACAAGAAAATTCTGAAAATTTGGTATGTTTTTGTATGAAGTATTTAAGAGGTCGTGTTAAAATTTCACGACGATTAGGAAGCTCGTTATTAAAAAATTAACATTTTGTTAAGAACAATTTTTAAAAGAAATAAAAAAAAATGTATCAATAAACTTCGTTTTGTTTCCGTTGCTTTCAGTATATTGTAGATATTATAAAATTAAGAGGACAAAAAAAAACGTATTGCAAAGTTACATCAGTTTCCATAAAACAACATTTAATTTGTGAATGTTAATTGTTCAATAACGAGCTTCCTAATTGTCGTGAAATTTTCACACGACCTCTGAAATACTTCATACAAAAACATACCAAATTTTCAGAATTTTATCATCATTTGCGATTTGGGACTCAACATCCTTAAGCGGGTGTGGTCAGTATTGCAGGGTGATTATTACCAACATCAGCAACCTTGTCGGACTTGATACATGTCCTTAGGACGAGATTATTCATCATTGTGACATTTCTCCAATATACCCTCACACTACTCATTTCACTGTTCCCAACATCTGAAAGACCTCCCTCCTGTCTTTTTCTCAGCCCCTAGTCCCCATTTGCTTGAGGGCACCTAGAAACTGAGAAAAGTCCTTTGTTTCAATGACAATGAGTTTCACTTGTATCCACAATCGGAAGCTCAGCAAAACTGCCCCCCTCCTGCAAAGGCTTAGCGGTCACTCGTCCAAGTCCTGGTCCACCCCAATGCTGCTTAGAACAGTGGACCGCCGGATTGACACCGCAATCCATGCCGAACTTTCTCTCCCTTTCAACCCAAGTGAGAGTTCTTTCCTTTTCAATGAGAACTCGGTCGTGACTTTTAACCTACGTTCTTCTTTTTGTTGCAGGTGATAAAATGGCGGCAATTTTGCGGCGCAAAATATCGGGAGCAATGAGAACGAGCCTCGGAGGTTTGGTGCTTACACTCGTCGTAACGGGCGCCGTTTTACTACGATAAACGTTCCGTTATTCCGAACGGTCCATTATTATCATTATACTTTATGTTTCTTTTTCACTAGGTAGATAACTTTGCCACTGCGATCCTCGGTTCTTTCCCTCCGTTTCATTATTATTATTATTATTATTATTATTATTGTTATTGAAAAAAATATATACTACGTAGAACAGGTCTCTGCCGGTTCCCTTGTCACCAGCATTTCTCATTCAAGATACACACGTACACGTACGCACACGCATAAACAACACGGTACGACACGTATTAAATTTATCCGAGTTTCCGCGTATAATATCGAGTTACGAAGCTCGCGGTATTAGAAACCTCGAAGGCGCGTATTGAGTATTCATCTCATTTTTTAACGCGCCATGTGCAAGTAAGAAAAAAAATAACGAACATACGACTCTTGTAGTATATATTTATATATGTGTATACCGGGTGAGTCAACAACTATCAGCAGTAGATATATTTTCTAACCTATCAGACTAAGGAGAAAACTTTGCCTGCAAAAGTTGCCTATTTCGAAAGGGAGTGACTACGAGGTTCATCCAGGTGGAGGCGTTTCGGAGATTTCGAAGTCACCTCAATTTTTTTAAACAGGACCACTATTTTTTTCACAATTTTATCAAGGAACTAAAAATAAGTTGACGCGCCAAATTTTCAAGGTGAACGATCATGACTTAGTATTAAAAAAAGTCGGTAGAAAGAAATATCGATGTTTTTAGCCTATAATCGATTACAAAAACGGTGCAAACGCTTACTCCTATAAAAAGTGCTTAACGTCATTGCCACCACTTTTAATGGACGCCTGCAATCCTATTCACATCGATTGTAGTGTCTTATCAATCACGCCAGTCTGAATTAACGAACAGGCTCTTATTATTCTTCCCTGCATATCTCGCGCAGTAGTCGGCACTCTCTGTACACCATATCTTTCAAAGTCCACCATAAAAAAATAACGTCCAGTGGTGTCGAGTTTGGTCAACGAGTTGACCAAACCACAAGACCCATCGGTTTGAGCACCTTTTATAGCAGTCAGTGTTTGCAGCATTTTTTATCGATTTTAGACTGAAAACATTGAAATTTCTTTTTTTATCCATTTTTCTCTACCAAATCTTGATCTATCGTCTTGAAATCTGATGTGTGAACTTATTTTTCGTTTCTTCTGCAGGATGACTTTGATATTATTGATAATGCACCTCTGTGCGATATCGTTAACGGTAGTATTATAAATGAATACAAGATTATTGTCAGACACATTTCTTCCAAAAAAAACCTCCGTCGATGCGCAAGTACTTAAAACTGCTTTAGCGATAACGCCAGCGATCGATGTGTTCGAGATTTACTCGATGTGCTCTCTAGCAAGCGTCGTCGCACTCTGCCTCCTGGCCCAATCTCAATGTTTACGTTTCGACTCTCAACAGTCCGCGAGCCTCGCCGCCTCATCCCCGAGACCCATACTGACCCATTGTGGGGGGGAAAAATGGTGGCCTATTAGAAAAAAATGGACGTGACCTTGAAATCTGAGAACCGCCTCCACCTGGATGAACCTCGTAGCCGCGACTCGATGGAGCTCTCCAAGCTATGCAACTTTTGTAGGAAAAGTTTGCTTCTTAGTGTGATGGGCTAGAAAATATTTCTACTGCTAACAGCTGTTGCCTCGACCGGTATATATATTATATTGGGTACACGTATGTGAGGAGCTCGTGTGATGCGGGACTTAAATAATGTACCACGTATAAACGTCGACTGGCAAGCTGTGTGATTGGGCAGGTTGTGACCCGAAATTAATGTAAATACTCGTAAGTATAATCATTCTCGTCGTCGAGTCGAACGCCCCGCTCCCCGCCCTCCCCACGCAACAATGGTTCTAGAATGTTACATAAATCCTATACTAAATATACGTACATAGACATACTACACACACACACACACACACACACACACACACACACACACACAGAAAGAGAGACACGGATATATGTACAGGGCGCCCTCTAACTCGACGTATCTGTTTGAGGGACGATTGTGAAGGTCGATCACTGCGAAGGCAACCAATGTCAGCAGACCACCGATTCTCTTCCTTCTAGGCCATACGTATTGTAGGATTTTTAAATGTTCTAGAGAAATGTCATCCGTCGACAGAAAATTACGAAAATTAAAGTGAGATTGTAATCTTTGTTTGCGTACAGTGTCACACCGATCGAGCGATGGTGAGTGCAAGAGGAATAGCTGATTTTTACATTGTCAATGTTCGTCGAAAGAGCTGATATACCGGAAAAAAAGAAACGAAACATCTTCAGTTCTGTTGAAAGGTGAACGCGTGTCTCTTCATTTGCCTGAATTGTAATCTGTCTAGGAGAAAACTTGATCGTCAGATTCTTACCCACCGGACGTGTAACACATGTTCTTGAGGCCAAGTGTAACACCGACCGAGCAGCCACGAGTGCGAGACAGATAGCTATTTTGCTGATTCCCAATGATTTCTGATACGGTTGATTTTTGGGAAAAAAGGAAAGAAACACGTTCCGCCCTGTTGAACAACGAACAACCGCTTTTTCTTATTTTGCCCGAAGTACGATCCGTTTAGGAGAAAACTTGGCAGTAGGATCTTTACTGACTGGACGTGTGAACCATGTCCTCAAGGGAATGCATCACACCCTGCGTTTTTTTCAACGCGGTCACAACGGTATTACAGAACTCGTAATTTGTGGCTACAAGTCGCTGCAAACTACCAGCAGATGTCGCGGCAACTGTCCGCTACGCAACTTGAGCAAAGAGCAGAGTATGAAGACTAGATACCAGGAGACCAAAGTCCCGTGCAAAGCCGCCGAAAAAAGCGTCCCCAAAAATGGCTCCGGCATAGATGCCGCTGGAGTGCCGCGGGCCCTATGTATAGTAATATCATGAAGGCTAGCCTCTCTGATCGGACCCATGTTTGCATATATCTATACATGTGGTCCGGAGCACCCCAGCGCCATCTATCGTGATACCGTTTTGGGGACGAGTCGAAAGACCGAGTGTGGCCTCCTGTATCTAGTCTCCATGGAGCAGAGGCCCAATGGGCGACGATTGCTGCAAGGCCGTGTGTGATACGTGTACGTGTGTGCACGTTCACCATATGGTGCCGCCGCCAATAGGAAAACCGATGCACTAAATTATCAGGATTGTCGATAATATTTTTTGCCTCGTTAGTACGATTTTGCTGGTTCAATGTCGAAACTCTAAACCCCGATTTCTTCGTCACTTTCCCACAAAATCAGTTGAAACAACGCTCATGATGTGATTTTTTTTCACGGTCGAGAGCCTAACGGTCTTAAAATGTGCATGTATTCGGTGCTTCAGTTGCTAATTCACAATTCCTCCTATGGTAACTACATTCTGTAAAGGTTTTTTCACAATTTGGGAAAATGTCGACCACCAGGCTCTTTCTTCAACAATATCGCATGTACACGATAAATTTCAACTGGATGGATAGTATCATTTGGTCGAAATTAGGGTTGAAAATTTCGAGGCGGTAGAAGGATGTGATACATAGCCTTAAACCTCTTTCTTCCTTTGCTGAAGTCATAGCAGATTTTATTACTATCTATATGCATGTATGTATATACATAATTGTATGTCTTATTACTATTATCATCATCATCATCAGCATCATCATCATCAGCATCATCATTATCAGCATCATCATCACTATCGTTATTATTATTACTATTATTATTATTGTTAGACGGTATTATTCATTAGATACTTGATTAAAAAAACGATTAATAAACATTTCAATATTATTGAGAATTGCGCTATTTTTACTTTGACAGACGGCATTTTTCTAGAAAATCTTCGGATCCCAAAGATGTCGAAGACAAATAAAATTAATATAACACCAACAGAAGTAATTTGGTAGAATTTTACGTCTACTATAAACCCTTTCGAAGGAATACGTTGAGGTAAAGGGCATCTTCGAAATATAAATATACACACACATACATAGATACATATATATATATATATATATCTGTGTGTGTGTGTGTGTGTGTGTGTGTGCGTGTGCATAAAGATGACGACGATCAAGGAAGCTTAAGAAATTCAGTAAAAACAGAATAGTAAAGTTTAGATTGTTGAAGAAATGAAGATAAAGAGACTATCACGACATAATTTACTATACGACTGCTTCTGTCGTTTCTTCTTTCGCGTACATTGTTGGCACTCCACTCTTGTGTTTTTTTTTCCACGAGGTTGGCGCGCGTATTTCATCGATCCGCGTGATCAAGAATTATTAGTGCAGACAAATTCACTTCTTTCGCGCGACGTAACGTAATTACACGAGAATAGCGAGAAGAACGCGAAACGGAAAACATTTGAAGAAACACGTGGATTTGGAAAAATATTTCCAGCTTGAGCTTGGGAACTTGGTAACTAACACTTCGGTAACTTACGAACATCAATTTGGCGACGCCATTCAATTTTAGTAACAGCTGGTATCTAAAATGCTGTCCCTTGGGGCCCATGAAGTGGCATTCCAATGGTGGTGACATTTCATAGGTCTCGTCTCCGAAATCTTAATATTCTTCGACAAAGACGAAATCTACAAGCGTCGCCATCGAATGTTTCGCTTCCAAACATCTTCAGCCGTACAAACCTTACAAATTGACAAGCGAAAAAATCGAAGAAAAAAAACGTCATCGGTCCGATACGCACAGAAATGTACGAGAAATCGCGAGCTGGAGAGTGATGAAAAGAACGCCAAGGCGATCGCATCTTTCGTTAATTGGATTTGGATGTACAGGGGTCGGAGGGAAAGGGGGGGCTCGCTCGCGTTTATCTCAGAGACGTGCTCTTTTTCCAATAAATCATCGAATAGTAGTCCGCACGAACGCGGAACGACTCAACAAGATTGCACAATTGGAAAAAAAAAGAAAATACATCGTATTCGACCACCGAAAGAATTTGCAGTAAATTAAAAGTGCATCCGCAGCGTGAACGCGATCGTTGAATTTACATAAAATCGTCTCGGCTATCACGAACAACGTACAACGGCAAAACAAGCACCAATGATGCAATAATATTTTTCGACGATACACGTCCACCATACATCTCAATTAAGAGGACAATGCCGATGACAAAATTACATTATTTCCTCCGAGCTGGGATTATCGATCAAACTATAGTCATCGTATTCACAAATACAGGACATTCCACGCCGAATGCGTACTCCGCCACTTTTCAAAAAACTATCACCAAAGGCTCAAAAGAATCCGATAAATAATTTGATTATTTAAATTTGCCCAAGCCTTCAAATAAAAAACAACACGTTAGGGTAGCTAATAATAAAAATTTGTGAATACATTAATTTAATTATCTTAAAATAAAATATTTTGAATTAAAATACTTTATTTAATCGTTCAAAAATAAAAATACTTCTATTAAGTTGTTTAAAATTGTAATACAATTTGATTATTTAAAATTATAAAACTCTAATTTAGTTATTTTACATTAAAATAATCTTATTTTATTTTCTTTCCAAACACACACACACACGCACACACACACACATCAAAAATGAAAAATGAAAAAAAAATTCGCCCCAAAAATTAAAATAAAATGTTTTGAATTAAAATACTTTAATTTAATTGTTCAAAAATAAAAATATTTCAATTAGGTTATTCAAAATTAAAATACTCCAATTTAATTATTTAAAATTCCAATACTCTCATTTAGTTATTTCAAATTAAAATAATCTTATTTTATTTTCTTTCAAAACACACACACACACACGCACGCACGCACGCACACACACACACGCACACGCACGCACGCATGCACGCACGCACACACGACATTGAAATTGAAAAATGAAAAAAAATCGCACCCAAAAAAATTGCATAGTAATATAAAGTCGTCAACAATGTCCAATCCTAAAAAAATAGCCTGGACTAAACATTTCTAAGCGATTATATGCACATTCGTAAATGCAATTGAGATTCTGAACATTTCGGCCGCCAAGAGCATGCCCCAAAATTTTCTTTTCTCAAAAACTGCATCGCCTCTGCGATATTGACGAGGAAGGGTTCGTGGTTCAAGTGCACACTGTACTTTAATACACGTACGTAAGTATACACGTCTAAGTGCACATACGTTGTATATATACCTGACAAACCACACACACCCACACACACACACACACGCCCACACCAGTCGTGACTATCGGGGTTAACGCGAAATGTTGGTTGCTACGGCAATTGATCAGCCGTTACCATAGTTGAACCGATAACACGATGTGCAGGTACGCAACTTATGAATTATGGGACCACGAGGGGTTCGATCGCATTTACATTTGGAGTAACGAAATTCGAACGGGGGATACGCGGAATTATCGAGAATAAGTGGCAGGGGCAGCGGGAGGAGGGGGGGGCGTGAATTAGTTCGGAAAGAGGTTACGTGCCGACTGAGCAGCCATACAGTACATACAGCCATCGCCGATACATCGAGAATCAATTATTTTCGAGTAATCGCGCAGTTCCAGCGACGAATTTAATGCGTTCTTTCGATACGAAACGATAATACGACGTCACGAAAAAAATTGTATGGAATGGTGTAATCCCCAAACACGTCACTTCCAAAAATCAAATTTCTAGTTACTTTCTTAGTTTATTAATTGCGTTACTAGTACATATGTGTGTGCGCACGAGCGTGGGTGTTGCATTGTTATTTTATATTTTATACATGATATAAATATTCTCAAATATAATTATATTTCTTTGCCATTTGATAGAATAATATTAATTATTGTAATATATGTATATAGTTATACGCATATATATATAAGTCAAAATATGTGCATGCACACACGCGAGCGCGCACGCATATATGTACGTATATAATATTTCTGTCAATGGTTAGTAACTCCCTACTTACTTTCTGGTCATGAGAAATTGAGTGCCCGTGCCATTGGGGAGATTCGTCCACTATGTTCAATCGGTCGATAACCGCGTTGCGTATGAACTCTCGACAAATTTGTCACATAAATGTCAAACTATTGCCAATTTCGCTAATACATTCAAACACCACATTAGGGCAGTATTGTTGTCCAGAGCGCGGAGGTTTGGAGGTGATTTTTAGGATGAAATAACTGAAAAAATGACTAAAAATATAAGTAGACATGTTTATCGATCCTTCATAAATATGTACGAATGCTAAAAAACTAATCATTATCATGTACTGTTTGTACGGTTGTTTAAGGATGTTGTGTCCAAAATTGAAAATCATGATGAAATTTAAAAAAATTTCATAGGTCACTATGTAAAACATTCGAAAGGTTGTGTAAAAACTTCACGACGATTACGAAGCTGGCTACTGAGAAATTAGAATCCACAAATTGCACGCAGCCTTACGGAAACTGAAGTAACTTTGAAATTATAGTAGCAAATAGCAAACTTTGCTATTTGTTTTCAAGAGATGGAAGAAATATTTGTGAATGATCGTTTTTTTATTTCAAATATATCAAAAATAAAAGTGGTTTTATGGCGCAAGAAACGACGTCGTCCGTGAACGAAAATGACTATTTAAATTTACCGCTACTTTCGGTCTATGCAACGTTGCCACTATATTCTTATATGTTTTTTCTCTAGAGTGATTTTTTTTGTATTTTTGGCATCATTTTTTATAACAAAAAATAATAATAATTGCAAAGTTACTTCAGTTTCTATAAGGCTGCGCGTAATTTGTGAATACTAATTTCTCAGTAGGCAGCTTCCTAATCGTCGTGAAATTTTTACACAACCTTTCGAATGTTTTATATAATGACCTATCAAATTTTTAAAATTTTATTACCATTTTCAATTTTGGATACAACATCCTTAACACGGTGCGCGGAAAACGCTCCAAATTCCCGACCAGTGTTTT
The DNA here is from genome assembly GCA_951751655.1 of Ophion costatus. NCBI lineage: Eukaryota > Metazoa > Arthropoda > Insecta > Hymenoptera > Ichneumonidae > Ophion > Ophion costatus. Next base: position 29,502,960 of record OX632358.1, read on the forward strand.
CGAAGTTGTATGAGTCTGAGAAAAATATCCATACATATTCTCAATCTGTATGAGTGTTGGGGTATTTGGTACCAGATTTAGCCAAAAAAAAAATCAAAAAAGAGCGGCACATCGAACTTGATTATCAATTTTTCCTATTTTCTGACCATTCTATGAATTATGTTTAAGATAAAACTATTTCGACACAATGGGGTATTTGACTATATTAAAAATATCGTCCATTCTCTTGTCATCCTAAAAGGATATAGTGTTTAAAAAGGATTCTCTATAATTTTGACGAAATATACATTATTTTCGTTTATTTCAATTTTTAAATTCGATACATTTGAACGTTTGTTTACGTGAACGAAAACGCCCGAGGATTGGTTGGATCTCTAGTGACGTCAGATGCCAGTAAACAGATTGTCATTATGAGTCCTGTGACGAGTAATATGAGCGCTTTTCCAGTCTATTTTAGTGTATTTCCGTGCTTTTTCTGTTCATTCATAGTTATTTGTAGTGATAGTTACCATACTATGAACGTTAAAATAAAAATGGAGAGGAAGGTTTGCCGTGCGATAACTCAGCAGCGATATAAATCCTTTACCTTGTTTACTGGCATGTGACGTCACAGCCGTCACGTGACTACATATCTGACAACGGGAGCGTTTTGGCGATCTGGTTGAGTATTCAAATTGTATTGCCAATTTATATCGTAAATACTGGGATTCACGAAGATTTAAAAAAGTCAGCATAATATAAAATATTTAACCGTTGAAAATGTTTTCCATACGACAGCCACATACCCTATTCTGTTACTAACGTCGGAAAACAGCCTACTGTAGGTTCGAGCTCAATCGGCCAATTGGTTATCGAGATATCGAGGTTGCCGATTTGGAAAGCAAAGTTTCGAGACAAACGCGTATAAAATTGCTGCCTCTCGGCCACGCTCCCCAAGCGTACTCCTTATAATTTCTATAACTTTGTTAATTTTATGAGTATCTTCAAACGGTTTTTACATACGTATTCAGAAAGGTCTGCAAAATAAAATAAAATGTGAGGAAAAAAATGTTTTTTTTCAACTTCCTAGACAACAATACTGCCTTAATGATATTGCTGGAATAAAAAAAAATTGGGAGCACATCTGCGTTGTGAGAGTTTTATCTAGGGTTGCCATTTTAAAAGAGCCGCATTTAAGGGGCTATACCAGTGTGAACGCCGAAAATTTGGGTGATTTTCGGGAATTTTTTGGAAGAAAAGTACTCAATTAAATGTTTCGGAAAATTAAGAATGTAATTGGCTATATTTGACCTATATCATATAATTTTTTCATAAAAAAATATTGAGATTTCGGCCGATTGAGTAGCTGAAACCGAAAAAGGAAAAAATGTCGTTAAACTGAAAGGTTGAAACTGTACAATGACGTAGGATTTTCGAAAAATATCAAAATCTAACAGAATAGCGTAGTTATGAAAAAAAAGTCTGTTTTCTTGCCTATAATATGGTCGTTTTTTTCAATGCCAAATCGTCAATTTTCATCCAATTAAAAATATCCTACGTCATTGTAGAGTAGATATATTCAAGAGTACTTAATTCGAATTTCGAGTCAATAGGATAATTGTTCTTTGAGTTACAATGTCAGCAAATTTGAAAAATCTCATTTCGAGAAAAACGCGTTTAAAGATTTAAGGATGTTGAGTCCCAAATCACAAATGATGATAAAATTCTGAAAATTTGGTATGTTTTTGTATGAAGTATTTCACAGGTCGTGTAAAAATTTCACGACAGTTAGGAAGCTCGTTATTGAACAATTAACATTCACAAATTAAATGTTGTTTTATGGAAACTGATGTAACGTTGCAATAAGTTTTTTATTTGACCTCTCAATTTTATAATATCTACAATATACTGAAAGCAACGGAAACAAAACGAAGTTTATTGATACATTTTTTTTATTTCTTTTAAAAATTGTTCTTAACAAAATGTTAATTTTTTAATAACAAGCTTCCTAATCGTCGTGAATTTTTAACACGACCTCTTAAGTACTTCATACAAAAACATACCAAATTTTCAGAATTTTCTTATCATTTTTCATTTCAACCCTTAAGGAGTTTGAAGTAATGATGATAGAATTCTGAAAATTTGGTATGTTTTTACATGAAGTATTCAGGAAGTCGTGTAAAAATTTCATGACGATTAAGAAGCTATTTATTGAACAATTAACATTAACATGTTTCATAGGGACTCAACATCCTTAATTGGGGCATTTTATACCTACGAGCGGTAGAAGGCTGCCATTCGGGGAATATTAGAGATACGGCCTTGAAATTTTTACAGGCTATTCTTGAAAGTATAAACTGTCGAAAAAGGCAAAAAAAATCGATTTTTTGAAAGTGCCGCACTGGTGTAGCCCCTTAAAGGCACTCGAATTCGTGCTACACGTGGCACGACCTTCGGCGATCGCCGCGTGTGCTACGATGAAGCAAAAATTGGGAACACATCTCGGTCCCGGCATTTTCCTCATATTCGATCGTACTTGGCCAATAAAACGAACGCGAATTCGCTCGTTTCGCAAGCATCAACGTCATTTTTGCTCGGCGCTGGTGTTCCTCGTTTTATCGGGCACAAACAGTACTTTATCGCGAGTAATGGATTCGGGCGCGGAACATAGTCATTATCTGGCAACAACACACGGGTTGATCCACCAGAGTGGATAATGAATTTACGCGTTGTTCGTCGTGTAGGACAGCGTATACGCCCAGTTGTTGGAAAACGTGTACACGCTAGGTAGATATGTTGGAATTGAGAGAGAGAGATAGAGAGAGAGAGAGAAAAAGAGAGAACCAAGGAGAGGGGAGAGGAAGATAAATTAAGTGGGAAGGGGAAACGCCAAAGAAAGACAGGCAAAGCGTGAACGAAAAAGGAACCAAAAGAGAGGTCCGGAGAAAGGAAACACGGTAGGGCGAGAGAGGAGAGAGACAAGAGTAACAGCGAAGAAAAGTGGAAGAGTAAGGAAGAGAGAGAGAGCAGGATGAAAAGAAAAATGAAGAGAGAGTGAGCGAGAGGGGAGAAAGAAAAAGAAAGCACTAGAGAGATCGAAAGAAGGGAAGAAAGACAGGACGAGGGGAAAAGGATAATAAAGTAACAGCCAAAAAACAGACCAAAGAGAACGAGAGAGGGAAATAGAGCGAGGGGAGAGAACACAACGAAAAAAGAGAGAGGCAAGGAAACCCAAGGACCAAACAAAGGGATGACAGAAAAACGAAAGAAAAAAAGAGGGAACGAAAAAGGGAGAAAATAATTTGGACACGATGTGATTATCGTGCCAAACCGATATACGCAATACCTTCAGTACACGGCACTGAGCAATCACCGTATCAATTCCAGTTCAAATGTACACACGGCGCAAAGCGCTGAAATTCACGGCAATCTACGAAATACGAACGCTCCATGTCGCCATGCTGACAACGATTTCTCTCGATTGCTGTTTCGTTCTTTCTCGTGACCCTTTTAACGAGAATCATAACATATTTCCGAATAAACCGAATAAAACAATACCTTACAGACAAAATGAAATATTCAAATCATTCCCTCGAAATTTTAAAGAGTGCCTCAAAATGATCTGACAATTTAATTTGTTAATAAAACGTATTATTTATTGGAAAAGTACGAATATTTTTATTTCAATGTAACGTACAATTTAATATAAGGTGGTCTTCCAAATTCATCAAGCAAGCCACTATCGAAATCTGTTGACGTGCTTCTTCAACTTCGATTCTAACGACGGACTTCTTCAACTCGCATACGATAAGCTGCCCTCCGATTAACTTTTTTTTAACGCAGTGGCACGTGACGCCACACTTCTCTTCTCTCTTTGATCTTTTCCTGTTCGTCTTAGATCGTAACGTTAATGCTGAAGAAAATCTAGTCATTTCCCAACGAGATGCCACATAGGTGCACACTTGGGGTGAGGGGGGGGGGGCAGAGAGGAGAACAAAAGAAAAGAACAATTAAGGAGGTACGATCATTACTACCAATCCAACTTTCGGATTTGAAATTTTTATATGATTTTGACAAATACTTTATGCGCCTATTGCCAAAATTTCAGCTATTTTGACCGTTTAGATTTTTCGCAATAAAACTGCAAAGTCGAGCACTTTTAGTTACCGAAGCACGTCGTCTTATGGAGACGGTCAACCGGAAGTGCGGTGATCGTGGTTTTTCTTCTCACGTATCCAACTAAACCCGTTGGAAAACTGAAATTCGATAGATTAGATATAATAGATATTGCAAAAAATAAGAAAATCAATCTTCACCGTGTAGTTAAAGCACTACATTACACGAAAGTTTCAATTTCCGGTTGAAAATGGTCAGAACGACGAAATGGCACCCACAGCCTTAGCAACGTGGCGAGTGACAGCTGATGCGTTTGGCGAACATAACCCAGCTTTGTTTTGAAATTAATTTGAATAGAAGCCGCCACAAAATATGCAAACAACAATTTATGGAGTTTTATCATTTATCACGTATCAATAATATGTATAATTATATTCTGCCTACCGTGTTAATTCCGCTGAGGTAATTCAAGCCTATTTTGATAGGTTTCCGGCTGATGTTTGTTGTCTTTTTAGTCCGTTTTTATGATGAACATGTTAATATTATTATTACGAGGATTACTACCGAGTCGTTGACAATCTAATTTTTCAGTTTTTTTTTGTTCACGTGCAATAAATTCATCATTCGCCACAACATTTGGCATACTACAATCGATAACACGAATAATTAACATAAGTAAACAACAATCAGAGCAGCTGTGGGTAAAATAAATTTAGACTCTTTCTCGACCCCGTGGAAACGATCGTACCTCCTTAAGCGGACTCCGATGTCACGGAAAGACGCCGAGAATTTCGTAGATGGCGCGTTGTGCGACGTGACGAATTTGTGCAGCTCGATACTTACACGAGAAACATAAGGTCCTAAAATAGTTTTGTCATTTTATTCGTCTTTTTCGTTTCTTTCGTTCACACAGTATCGACGATTTGGTCGGCAACACGCGTGACAAGCAGGGCGTTATAAATCACCACAAATATAGCGTCGTATCTCGAGCGAGAGGGAAATTTAACCACAAGGAACATGCACGCACGGTAGCGAGGTCGCATATTACTTGCTTTATTTTTCATTTTTACGTCCAAAGAGAATACAAATCGATTTGCGAATGTAACTGCAGCGATAGGAACTCGCGAACAACGATGGAATTTGTACGGGTACTTCGACCTAACGCGATGCAAAGTAACCCAGCTTAAGGGGTTAGGCTGCTGTGACGGGTAAGGTTCCGAAATCCCCCCCCCCCCAACCGATCGAGCTGACATTTTGCACAAACCTTCGTTTTAATATTTTAAGACAACCCCTAAACATTAATCATTAAATAAACTAAACTAAAAACATTTTTGGCGACACGCTATGGTTTTTGGGTTTGGGTTTGTTTGGGTTTATTTGGTTATTTTTGTTAGGAAAAACGGAGAGCGCGATCACATATCTAGGTGTGAACGGAGACGTAGCAGATAAATATATAGGCGACGTGCATCAAAAAAAAACTTGAAAATTTAATATCTCGAAAACCATCGTCGTCAAAAATCCCTTTAGAGGTTTTCTTGAAATGTTGAAAGAAAGGTTTATGAAAAGTTTCAGCTCGATCGGAGGGTGGGGCTTTCCGGCACCTTATCCGCGGCATCTTAGTTTGCGTTGAAAAAAACAGATTATTTTCGTCCGATTTTTTTTCATTTTGCCATTATTTTCAGACTTTTTAAAAACTTTTTCTAATTAACGGGAATTAATTGTGTGCGTAATGATGTGGTCACGATTTGATACTACGATGGACACTGTTATTCGTAATGGGTGAGACTTTTTTGCAGTCTATCAATTATTTATTAGTCGTATTAATTTATGCTCCGAAGTAGAAGGCCATCATTTTGAAGATCTGTAATTAAAAAGGAAATAATGGCCGAATTGGAAAATGTTTCAGACAAAAACTACCTATTTTGTTTACGTAAAACAGAATGCCGCTATAGAAATCCACTTCCATATTAGGAAATCGCATGACAAATCACCTTAAACACGTCCACCGAAGAAAAAAGTTATCTAGTCATTTTACTCCTCGTTTGAATCTACTCGATGCGTATTTCGGTATTTTTCTTTTTACTTCGCCGTTTTTGAGTTATTACGGTGTCTTAATGTGAACCCGGGGACACCCTGTATATGGACTCTTGTTGTATGGTTTCCCTGGGTACGTACTAAGCACTTTACGACGATTTAACACCTCACAATACAAAACCTTGCGTGCTTCTCGCAGAGCACTAGAGTGGTTATAATATACGTGGAAACAAGGGGGGGGGTGTTGCAATTGGAAACTCGATCAAACGCAAAATTGACGCAAATCACCTGGCAATCATGAAAGACTCAATATTCTTTATTGCTGCGTGTCATCGGATCAAAAAATCATGCTTGACTATGAAACTACGAGATTTTTTTTTACATTGAACAAATATGTGTCTAGACTACGTACGTGTCTAAAGGAAAATAAATTGATCCCACATTTTTTCGCCCCCCCCCCCCCCCCCATGGCTATGTGCAAATTTGGTTCTGATCGAGCGGACAATTGTGAAAATTGTATTTCACAGCTTGTAAACACAGCTCAGCAGCCGATTTGGTGCTCCAAAAATGTATATTTTTTCAACATATTATCTCTATAATGATGCAATTTTAACATTTGTTATTGATATCTCTTTTATCAAATTTTATCAAATATTTTAACATTGAGTAAGCTTCTTTTTAGTGATTTTCTCGAGTGAACCTTGTCGAGGCAGTGACACATGAAGCTCCAAAAGTAATCGGCCATCATGTGTGTGTGTCCCATCGTCCCTGATACTTATCTTCCATGATTTTTATGTCTTGGTGGAAGCGTTCTCCTTGCTCTCCACTCAAGGAGACAAGATTTTCTGCGAATTGATTTCGATCCTTTATCTCTATCCCGAAATAAGGAGAAAAAAGGCACTCTTCACGAAATTTGTAATCATTTTGACTTTTATTTTTGAATAAAAATAAAAATAAATCTCTTTGCCTATAGAAAAAATATCTATTAGAGGTGCACTTACACGGGCTATTTTTTAGCAATGATTGGCCCGCCACAGTCGCCGGACGTAGTGGAGCAATGAGCGGAGTAATCTGGACCAATTCCTAAAAATTGTTACAATTCCTTCAACAATATTGCTCCTAATTGCTGCAAACTCTCTAAAGTTAAGCTTTAGGTTTATAATTTTAACTTTAGCTAAAGCTAAAGCTGAAAAAGAATTCCATATTTCTAAACGTTACCGCTATGGATATCCGAATATCCAATGGGTATGGAAGATTCAAGGCAATTTTGTTTCTGTCTCGTTTGTACGAAGGATTACAAGTTTTATTGGGCAAGTTTCATTGGTGCAGAAAGTGGATCCCTCATATTGGTCGTGTGTTTGGTTATTAGTGGACCAACTTCTCGTAAAAGTGATTCAAAGTCACCTCGGGGCATTCTCGTAAAGTTTTTTTAACAACACATCGTCCAATTCATTGCACAATGAAGATGGCTTTCGTCGTGCTAAGTACGTCTGCATCCAAATCCGAATATTCCATTTCTCTTTTTTTCGCACTCAATATAAATAAAAGCGTTGCAAAAGCCGCCGCCGCAAGAAAAACGTCGTCCATGACTGACGAAAGTTGCTCAACTAAATTACTAATGCATGAATATGTTATCTAGTTTCCTCAAGTTGCTCCATATCGCTTAATATATTGTGGCGACATGTCCAGCAACAATTGCTTCGTGTAGGAATCGCAGTAAATTGCTGGATGTAGTCGTGACGTCGTACTTGACCAAAATTGCCCAGAATTGAGCAATGTTAGTTGCCCGTGAAAGCGGCCCTTAAGGGGTCTTCTCACTTTAGACGCTAAAATAGGCTATTTTCATTATTTTTTCGATAGGTTTACATTATAGATATTGATACAATAGTTGTTATACTTAATAAATACACTTTCGAAATACATTAAAATTTTTTTTTATGTATTTATGCAACTCACGCAAACTTTAGACGCGTTTTTCGCAAAACGTTTTTCGACGGCTTGTTGATAAAATCTTCGAAACTACTGAACCAATCCTTATGAAATTCTAACCACATATTCTTTACAACTATATTTTTTTTTATATTGATATTTACTAATTTTTTTGCCAAATACGGTGAAAAAAAACCCGATTTTTTTCGAAAAAAGTCCACCGTTTTGTTATTTTTGCATACATAAAAAATCGTATTATATGCGCTATAGCCATTGACATACTGAATCTAAAACCGTTTGATTTTTTTGTTTCGGATGATCCATTTCGAGATTTCATCAACAGCGCAGACCGACAATTTTTTCGGACATTTTTTTAACTACCATTTTCGTCTATAAATAGCGACTTCGAATTTCGAAAGTGTATTTATTAAGTGTAACAACTTTCATATCAATATCTACAATATAAACCTGTCAAAAACGTTCATGAAAAAAGCCTTTTATAGCGTTTAAAGTGGAAAGACCCCTTAAGGTAGTTCTAACAAGCTCGTCTTCGCTTTGCTGCCGTCGACATATAACTGAATTAATTTGTAATAGCAAATCATTTTTTAAACGAAGAAAACAGTTCTTCGATCTACCGCTAACGATTCTCACTATAAAATTGCAATTCATTTGAACGCATTGAAATATATATTGGTATAGGTTTCACCAGTAGTTACTCCACAAAAATTCGTACGAATTTTGCCGGCACAGAGAATCATTTTTTGTTGACTTATGTAAGGATTACTTACCGAAATTATGAAATGAGGATTGAGGCTGATTCGGGAGGAAAAAGGCCATTTATTTGCTCGCGACTACGACGAACAACACCCCGCTGCCAAAAACACGGCGAACCCAAACAAACCCAAACGGAGAAGGTTTCTTCGGCTCGTAACAATAAAACGCGCGAAATTAAGTTAGGAACGCTGTTTGTCGTGATTTTTTTTTCTTCATTTTTTGTAACGAACTAAAATATTTTATCGGAAGATTAATCGATCGAAAAAAATCGTCGTCGTCACAATGTATGTGTATATATATATATGCAAGTTCGCGCTGACACCAGAAAACACAGAGACAACATCGATCAATGAACGATAACTACACGATAAATCGACGACACGTAGTGTGCCATTGAAACAATTCAAACAATGCGAAAGAACGAAGAATCCAAAGAGAACCATAACGCGAAAGAAAACATAAAAATTGCACTTTTTTCGTATACATGCGTAATATATACACGACGTACACTCGTCCAAACAGACCATTTTTTCACCATTAATTTATCCGCGCGATCGATAATTACTCGAAATTAACGAATGAGAAAAAGAAAGTGATTTAAACACGCGAGATCAAAGATCGATGCGTTATCACAATTCGGGAGAACGGTGCGAAGGACCGCAAGGAACAATGAAGAGCTGAGTGAACGAGAAAAAAAATATTGAAGATGATTTTCAAAGGATATATAAAATAAGAATGATGTACCTTTATGTCTCGCGTTAGCAGCGTTATTCAGAGATTTATTGTTGATGTAAGAGATGATTATTTAATGACGGAATGATAGGTTATCGAGTAACAAGGACCGCGTGATGAATAATTGATACGAAACGAAAAGACACTTCCAAACTCCCCTAATGTATTTATACGTACATGTATATATGAATATATATGTATACCGGGTGGGGCGAAAACTATTAGCGGTGGAAATATTTTCTGGGGCTCAGACTTAGGCTTCGTTTTTCTTAGACTTAAGAGAAAACACTTTCTACAAAAGCTGCACAGTCCGAAGGGGGTCATCGAGTGGTGGCTACGAGATTTTCATCTAAGTGCAGGCCCTTCGGAGATTTCAAGGTCATCGCCATTTTTTTTTTTTTGACCACCAATTATTGTCCATAATTTTATCGAGAGTCTAAGAATAAGGTCACACATCAAATTTCACGATGATCGATCAAGATTTAGCATAAAAAATCGAGAAAACTGGAGTTTAAATGTTTTTGGTCCAAAATCGATTTATAAAACGGTGCAAACACTCTCATAAAAGGTGCTCGAAGTCACAGCCACCACTTTCGATGTACGGGTCCAATCGAATGTTCATTGATTGTATTGCCTTATTAATTACGTTAGTCCGTATTAACGAGCAGGCTCTAATTGAGTATTCAATAGTTGAATACTACCAAGGAACTTCACTTGAATGTTCGCCTTCGATCTTGTTGAAACTCACATATGAGCCAAAGGATTGAAAACTATTAGACACGTGTTTCTTTTATTGGCGGAACAACAGTTTTAAGGGAGGAAAGGCGTGTTGAGAGGTGATTACGCTGTTTCACCCACAATCAGCCCACCGATCTGAATGAAACAAACACCAAAATTCTTCTAATGAAAAAAAAATACGTGTCTAATAGTTTGGAATGCTTTAACACATATATGACTTTCAACAAAGTCGACGAGAGACACTCAAGGGATGTTTCTTGTAAGCAAAATCCGAGTAAGGTTACATCATTCGCCGAATCTTATGAACTAGTTTTGGAAAGCAGTCAAAAGTTTGTGATGAAAGAAGCAATACAATCGATGGGAATCAGATTGCAAGCGTGCATTGAACGCGGTAGCCATCGCCTACGCTAAAAACCTTAAAATTTCTTTTTTCATCGATTCTTCGTACGAAATCTTGATCGATCGTCTTGGAATTTGATGTGTGAACTTATTTCCAGTTACAGGACAAAATCCCGAGAAACAAAAGGTGGTACCATTTAAAAGAATTAAGGTGACCTTGAGATCTCCGAAGCGCCTCCGCCTGGATGAACCTCGTAGCAAGCACTCGATGACCCTCTCAAAACCATGCAACTTTCGTAGGAAAAGTTTTCTCCCACGTCTGATAGGTTAGAAATTACTCCTACTGCTAATAGTCGCTGCCTCACCTGGTATATACAGGGTGTCCTGTTTGAAGTGTCAAAAGCGGCCACCTCGAAAGGTACCCATTAAAATGCGAAAATGTTTCTCAAAAAGTTGTTTGCTCCTGAGGGGACGAAAGATTTTCCGTTTGACCTTCACTGTGACTACCAAGGTTACGTGAAGGTCAAATTCAAAATTAAAAATTAAAATACACTTTTTCATCCCATATTCTCAAAGCTCGCCTCGAGACTTTTTCAAAACACTACGAATAAACATTTACAGATAAAAAAGTACTCGAGAAAAATCGCACTCGTAGTGTTGAGAAAGTTCGCACGGTAAGGAGCTTTTTTTTAAATGTTTGTTCCAACGGAATATTTCGAAGTTGACCTCCGCATGACTTCTGCAGTTGCACCCGGATCAAACTGAGAGTCCGTTTTTCCCCGCGGAAGCAAACAATTGTGATTAAAGTATTTTTCTCACTCTAATGCGTACGTTCCGCGACGTGAGGTTGCAACACTTCGAACGGAACGCCCCGTATACAAGCCGATACGCGGTTGATGATACCGATATTCCGATAATAATATATTTCGTAGTTAAAATGACTAGAAAAAAAATGTCCATTGCTTTGATATTGATATCGTCGACATCGTGCGACTCCAAGGGGTGCGAAGTTTCGAGGGCTGTCAAAAGCGAAAGTGGCGTGGAACGAGTATGTGTGTGTGTGTGTGTGAGCGCGTGGGTGCGAGCAAGATTGAAAGACATGAGGAAAAAGAATGTATGATATATCTCAAGGGGACTCAAAAGGAACAAGGGTATGGATTATAATAGATTTTAGGAAAGATATAAATTAAATCGTTCGATCTTTTTCTCGTTTTTTCAATCAAAGTCTCCGTTATCGTTCCAGACATTGATATTGTAGACCGTTTACGTTTCTTTTCACCCTCGCATTTGTGAATAATACACGATAAGTTGAATGTTTTTATGCGCTTCGAAATCCTCGAGATGTCTATTTAATGCGTTATTTTACGACGTCCCGGACGAATATCGTAAGGGAGCCAGAGACAGCCAGCTGTCGAGAGCAAGAAAAACGATACGTAGTGCTCGCTGACGACCACAGATGGCGCGACGAGGCGCGAAAAATTTGTCGATAAAATGCGACAAGGCGAGCGCGCGCGCGTAAACGCGTCGACGTTCGAAACGAGATAAAAGCGTGTGGTTCTCACGTTCAAATGCGTTTTACGTGTACAGGGTCCGACCGCATCGAACAAACAAACATAGTACGTACATCCAGACCACGGTACTTCGAGCGACGCCACACCGTCACGCTCCGTGGTTTCTCAATTAACTCAATATTTATATCGAAGATATAAGAAACGAAAGAAGAATATTAAGACAATGAGGAACGATTATAAAAATCGTTACGCAACAAAAGCACACACGTGAAGACAGGAAGAACAAACAACAACAACAACCGAACAACGTTATTTTTTAACCGCGTCACTTTTGATTTATCGTTCGCAATCACAGAATTACGATGCAAATTCATTAATTAAGCATACACTTCGAATTAAGTCTGTATACGCGAAAGAAGCGTAAATCACCGGATACCTTCTGTCGCGTATACATATACACATACATACACGTTAAAATAAATCTAGTTTATAAACACACACCGAGTTATACATGAATGAGAGGAAAATAATTATAATATATATATATACACATATGTATAGGTATATACATATACACACATTTATATATCCATGTATGCAAATATATGAGTGTGGGTATATGTACGTACACGCATATACATGAATATATAGAATCTGTTAATACGTAAGTTTAAGATAATTACATGGTACGATTATACGGTGGAATCTCAGAACAAAAAAAAAACTCTCAAAGATTTAAACGATCCTTGCAATTTAAACAAATTTCTCAGTATATGTCTGCAAATCATGTGTTATAGAATGGAACAATCCGATATATTCAATAAAAAGTGAACGAAATCTCGACTCGTGTTATTTCCAATGCTTTGCTCTCGTCGTCTTTATTATTGCAATTGTTGTCGTCATTCCGAGGTAAGTGCGCCGCCGTGTATGGAACATTGCTGTGGTTGTCGATGGCTCGATTCGTTGGCGTAGCCAACAGGGGGTACGAGTGCCCCCCCTGGCTTAGAAAGCCCGGTGCATCCCCACAGACAAATTGATCCAAAAAATGTACAGATATCACACAAGGTGCAACTATGGTATTGAACGTGTAATGGGACTTTTCGGGTAATAAAAAACAGGCACATGTAAATGAGTTGGGTTTTATTATTTTGTTAAATATTGATACATTGAGGCATATAATTGGGTTTGTTTGGATTTGTTTTGTGTTTGTTTGCATAATAATGGTTAGATAATTTTCGTTATATATTTGTAATATAATTTTTAAATTAATAACAAGGTTAGAACTAGAAGACAAGGTGTTGGTGGGGAGAGCATTTTGTAACCAATCACAGGCATTCAGCCAGCAGCTCTCCCTACTCTACAACTCAGTAGCAGTGGAGTGGGGGTAGCGTTAGTTTCGTGACATCCAGCTACCTCAGACCCCTATACCCAGCCCAACCGAACAAACGTATATAGTTTTAAAAGCATTTTCAATGCTAATAATTAAATTCAAATAATCGATTGATTCTACTGCTTTCTGATTGCTTGTTTCACCTGAGCAAGCAGGAAAAAGCAATTTAGCAAAACTTGGACTATTTTCTTCGTCGTAACTTGGATAAAAAGCAGCTTCTTCATTACGTAAATTAAATAGACATTCAACTTTCGCCATTTAGGTAACTGGGGGCAAAATAAACGTATTAAATTTGGCGGCCGATAGATGACCAGGGAATACTGGAAAATCACCATTCACTACCAAGTAATAGATAATATCATCGTGAATCTAAAACGCCTAATTGAGAATCGTCCGTTAGATCATGCAGTTGGGGCGTTGTTTATATTGAATATGAAGAGCAGAGAGAATTTCATCAACAATTATTTTAAAGTCTTAATAATCGATACGTCAGCCTTAGAAGCTGAAGGGATGGTCACGAAAAACATACTTTCGTTTAAGAATGATGAAATCAATGCTTCCTACTGCCCTGACTTTTATAAACTTTTCCAAGCAGCAATAGCACTCCCAGTGAGCTCCGCTGGCTGTCAGAGGAGCTTTTCTCCCACGAGGCGGATAAAAATGTGGCTTGGGAGCACAATGCTTCAGGAGCGATTCTCTCGTGTCAAAGCTGAACATAGATGTCATTGTTTTAAAAAATCCAATTGAAAAACTGTTGGGCTGATTTCTAGGAGAAAAAAAATAGAAACCTAAGACTTATACCCGTATTCATAGTCCTTCCTTGAGGAACAAGGATTCCTTGTTCCTCAATTCGCGTTTCATAGACCTTCCTTGACAGAACAAGGAGCCTTATTGGCCTCCTTATTTCAAGGCAGGTCTCGAGCTTCCTTGAGGAAACCTTCGGCCCTGTGATTGGCTGTTTCGTTTCATATGACTAACGCTTGCGCTTGCGCTTGGCGTCTATGCAGTTTTTACCTGTATCGCAGACCAGTCTACAGGTTAACCTCAAAAACAGTTAAAAGTGGAGCACGTAAAAAGTTTCGAAACGTATCGCAGTGAACGGAGTTAAAAAAAAAACTGAGCTAATAACAGCCTTTCGCGCTCTGTATAATGAACATTCTTTCCTTCATCCATAATTGTACCCGTCGCAACTCAATTTCTAATTTTGAACTTTGAGGTTATACACTCGAGGCTATACAATCGAGAGCCAAGCGGTTTGAGTTAGTTTCAAATATAGCCGAGTGGCGCTTCCATCAGCGGTTTTACCACCATAAGCAATCACATATCCCTAAATATGTCTTCCTTCTGGAAGGGAGAGTCGAGTTGCGACTATGAAACAAGGACGCCTTTGAGATTCAAGGAAGCCTTCATCAAGGCGTCCTTTATCCTTGAGATAAGGAGAGACTACGAATACGGAGTACCATTATTCAATTGAGTACCTGCTGAAAGTAAAGTTCAAAGACATAACTAGATTAAAAGACGATGAAAAATGGGTTGATTATTTTTCAAGGTATTGCTCGTTTAATATTGATGTTAACATAAACGTCTGGTTAGAGCTTTATATTTTATGTGTGTTGCGTGATTATCGACTATTATGTAAATTTTATGCAACGTGGAGATGATTGTGATCGAAAAAACTTTCGTCGGGTCGAGCCCCCTAGCCACCCCCTAGAAAAAAGCTGGCTACGCCAATGGCTGAATTATCCGTGTAAACCTTCACAGTTTTCGACGGATTGATTTCCATTTGAAAACAAATTGGATCAACGGAGAAATGCAGTAATCCGATTATTTTTAAAAATCGAGTTATCGGGAAATAGACGAATTTGGCAACGTCGCCACTCATTTCAGTTTCGCTGAATTTAAAACGGGATTATGCAAAGTTAGGTTTTAAGAAAATGCAGAACAAGCCTTGTTGCGTTGACTGACGAAGTTTATTACGGTACAGCACGTATGTCGTTATTCATACGTAAGTTATTCTTGTGGAAATTTTATATACGCTTATGTACGGGGTGTTCCGTTCGGAGTGTTACAAGCTGCTGTCTCAGAAAGTACACGTCACAATAATAAATGTCTGAAACAAAAGTTTTTTGGTTCTGAGGGGGCGAGAGGGAGAGTGTCAGGAATAGTACTCTGACCTTCGCTGGAACTGCCATCGAGGCAAAAGCTGACATTAACATTCTAACTAAGGAAGTTTTTTTAAACACTCGAAGTATTTTCTTTTTAAAGTTTCATAGCTATAAAATTAAACGATGAAAACTGTTGACAGGCTTTATGTTGACCTTCACACGGCCTTGGCAGTTGTACCGTAGGCCAAACCGAAAGTAGAATCGGCTCGCGAAAAAACAGATTTATTTTTATTCGAATTCATTTTTTATTTCAATCCCTACTTTCTAAGACAGAGGCTTGTAACATTTCGAATGAAACACCCTATATAGCGGGCGAGGCAACACCTCTCAGCAGTAGAAAAATTTCCTAACCTATTCCCGACCGCCAATAGTGGCGCCTCCCGCGGCTAAGGGCAGAAGCTCTGCTAGTATAGTAAACTTTGTCGAAATACATTGATAACAATGGACACAATTTTAAAAAACGACAGATTACTCGAGTTTTCGCTGTGTTTCGGGTGCAAGACGAATAATAAAAGTGAATCGTCGTTCTATAAGCCACCTAACGAAAAAGTCTTCTAAAAAAGCTGTCGTCGGCTTTGAAAATGATTCTCTTTAGGCCATCAAGGCGAGTTTGCATTCACTCCACAAAGTTTTTTCTATCCGAGTTTGTATCCTTATAAATAAGAAAGCGAGCAATATTATAAGTTAATTCTGTTATGTACAATGTATAAACATAATTTCAGACGTCCCTTGTAATGAGTATATTTTAAAAAATGGAATCACTGCTAGTCGAAACTGGCCAGCGACTCTCATAACCTTAAAAAAAAGTAAATCCAGAGCCGACGGAGCTAAATAATGGCGAAAAATATACTATTCACTGCTGCCTGCATCTTTACCATCTACCATGGAGGTAAATCCAATACCGGGTGTAGAACTATGAAACCGGGTTTTTTTTGTAAAAATTACACGTCTGTTGTTTGAAAATGATAAAAACGAATGGAGACGGCTTTCTGCGACACATTCAATTGATACGCGAGTTCTTGTTGACTTTGAGTATCATCTTCATCCAATAAGGCTTGCAATTCGTTGTCTGCGGACTTTTTCAGTGATTTCCCACGCTCTTCGTTTCTCACGTCAAAATCACGAGTGTTTGAATTTTTCGAACCACTCGAAACACTGTGCTTTACCAAGAGCATGTTCACCGTAAGCTTCGACAAGCATTCAATGCGATTCTGCAGCAGTTTTATTCAAATGATAACAGAAAACCAATGCTGTCCGCAAATCGTAGTTCGTAGGCACAAAACTCGACATGTTTAAGGTTGTAGAAAAATATACCAGTGTAGGGAACTTGGGTTGTTGTGTGTTGAAAATCTTCGTCAGCTGTTAGAGATGATGGCGCTGCGGAAGCAGTCTTACGGTCCCGAAACTGACGGCTAGCACCATCTATAGGGAAATTCCGGTTTCATGCTTCTACACCTGGTAGCCAACTTGCAGGAAATAAAAAACGAACTACTTTTTTACGTTATACTTTGGCTATACTTTGATCGGCCATATTGAAATATCGCTGCGCCATCTCTAGGACGTGAAAAATCTTTTGTCGGGTGAAGCTAGCACAGCCACCCCTCGCGCAATAATAGCGCCATCCCTGTTGCCTTCGTTTTCGGGTATCACGTAAAATGCCGAGTTTAGGCTCCTGTATGTAGCCTCTAGATGGAAGAAAACTTTTCTACAAAAGCTGCATAGTTCAAAGAAGGGTATCGAGTGGTGGGTACGAGGTTCATCCACGTGAAGGCGCTTCGGAGATTTCAGTCACCTCCATTTTAGCATAATTACGGACTAATTTCATTAATGGTGTGTCCAATTGCTTCCGTGACCTCCGGCATGGTATGTGGATCATCGACATATACTTTTCCTTTCAGAAAACCTCAAAGCAAAAAATCCAATGGCGTCAAATCGCACGATCTTGATGGGCAATTCCCATCACCGCGGCGCGAGACAACACGATCGTGAAATTTCGTCTACAATAACTATGCAGTAACAACGCAGCAAACAACAATTTCTGTGCGTTGCTCGATCGTGTAATTCTCCATGACTAAACCTCAATACCTCTCGATCCCACTTGTCAAAAATTAGTACTCTATGTTCGGCCCAAAAAAAATGACGCGCAATTTAGAATGTCAGATCATTTTGAGCCACCCTTTACTCAGAATGAGGTTACGTGACGTACAGATTTAAAACACGTCAAACCGCTCCGTTTCGTATACTACTGAACTTTATTACAATATAGCACGTATGCGTATTATTCATACATAATACATTCTCATAGTGTGTCTGTGTATGTCTGTAGGTGTATGTGTTTCATTTGTGTGTGTGCGTGTGTGTATGAAGGGTCTCACTTCGTAGCCGTAACGGGACATTGAACCGAGCTGCAAGGGTGTTTTTTTTCTACATTGAGCCTCGGGACTCATCACAATTCGAGTGGGTGCGCATAAGACGATGATCGTACCTCGTCGCGTCGTGCGCAATTTTTCGTGTGGCGAAGAGGGATCAAAAATGTATATAAAGAACGAAAGAAACGCTTAGAAACAACACCCCAACAATGAACCGAAATATTTTCTGATCAAAGCACTTTACAGCTGGTCAACTACGAATCGACGGTATTGGCAATTTCCCCGATGATTGTATTTTTTTAAATCCCCTTGCGCCCTCGAGAGGCGGTGATAGTGCTTCCTCTTTTACCGGGATTCAGATAAAGATAGATCGTATAACAAAAAATATAATATCTTACAATATCGTTAAATTATGAATTATTAAAAAAAAAGAACGGTATGGGCATTCGTAACGCGCGGTCGAGATGGCCATTGGTCGTCGAACGCTCTCGTCGGCACGATCATTCTTCTCTCAGAGCCAGCAAGCACTTTTTGAGCAAATCCGCGTGTGCCTGTCAATCGGAGAATAAGTAAAATCGAATTAGTTCCTTCGTGATTTCACAGTACAACGCTCAATCGTCAACAGTTTAACGTTTCACTGCGGATTTTTATTGAGAAGGACGAGCAAAGTTTCTTTCACTTCCGGTTAAGGAGGTACGATCACTTCCACGGGTTAAAAAAAGAGTCTAAATTTATTTCACTCACAGCTGCTCTGATTGATGTTTACTTATGTTTATTATTCGTATTATCGATTATAGTGTGCCAAATGGTGTGGTAAATGATGAATTTATTGCACGTGAACAAGTAAAAACTGAAAAATTAGATTTTCAACGACTCGGTAGTAATCTTCGTGATAATAATATTAACATATCCACCACATGATCGTACCTCCTTAACGGAGACTGCAGGGTTAAAAATTGTAGTTCGGACTTTACCTTCGCATGTTTGATCTCCAATTCCGTAAGTTCCACGAGATTTTTCTTGAACGCCGCTATCCGTCTCGTCTTGAAGTCCGTGAGCTCTGAAACAACCATTTCACTTGAGCCGCTCTACGTCCGATGAGCAAACATTTGTTCGACGTAATCCTCGTGCCAAGAGAACGGGTGACTACTTCGAGTTTTATATTATCGAGAGAACCAATAGAGGTCTCATATCGAGCGGTTTTTTTCTTCTAAGTTACGACTCTGACCTTTCGAAACGACGGGGATTTCTTTGCAGGGGCTCTATCGTATTGGTCCGAATACGTAGTCGTATTCGCGCGATGTTCTACTCCAGACATGCCGCGTTGGACTTTGCATCGAACAAGGAACATCACTCTGATGTCTTCCTCCGATTTTGTCGGAACTTTTTTATGTGGAAGAGTATCAAAAACTAGGAAACACGTATT
The DNA here is from genome assembly GCA_951751655.1 of Ophion costatus. Lineage (NCBI taxonomy): Eukaryota > Metazoa > Arthropoda > Insecta > Hymenoptera > Ichneumonidae > Ophion > Ophion costatus. The sequence continues at coordinate 29,522,462 of OX632358.1, forward strand.
TCTTTTATCGTCGGACCAACGATTTTAAAAGGGTGAAACGCACCCTCAAAAATGGGGATGTTTTTCGTTTTTCGTCGATAACGTTTTAGCGGTACGAGATATTTAAAAAAATCAAATTGCAACAATGTTAATTTTTTTCGTCTACTATATGAGAACTGGAGATGAGAACGATAACGTTATCAACGAAAAATTATCGCCCTATTATCGAGGGTGCGTTTCACCCCTTTCGATACTCTTCCACATAAAAAAGTTTCAACAAAATCGAAGGAGGGCACCAAAGTGTTGTTCCTTGGAAGTAACATTCGACAGGTCGCAAGTAATTGTAATATTGAATGAAAATTAAATTACTTCCGCAAAGCTTGCGAATCAATCTGGTGTTTATTAATCCACGATTTTGTTACAGGGGCTGATAACAGGGTATTTGACTATATAAAAAATATGGTTCATTCTTTTGTCATCCTAAAAGAATATAGTGTTTAGAAAATATTTTCTATCATTTTCTTCGAAAAATATGCTTTATTATCATTTATTTCAATTTTTTTATTAGATAAATTGAAACGTTTGGTCACGAGAACGAAAACACTCCAGGATTGATTGGATATTCAGTGACGTTGCATGCCAGTAAACAGATTGTCATTGCGAGACCTGTGGCGATTAACGAGCAATTTTCTAGTTTATTTCAGCGTATTTGCCTGCTTTATCCGTTCATTCATAGTTATGTGTAGTGACAGTTACCATATTATCAACTTTTATATCGTAAGTACTGACATTCGCGAAGATAAAAAAATATTCCCAGCATAACATCAAATAATTAACCATTTAGGCCATTTTCGGAAAATAGTCAAATATTCTATTATCGGTATTTCACATGTAAACGTTTTCGTCTAGCGTGGAAAATAAGGTATATAAAAACTTGTAAGATTAAAAAGCGTTTTTCGCTTTTTGTTTCTTCGAAAGTAGGTACTTTGGAGTCGCCAAAATAATTTTACTTGAAACGACTGACCGAATGTGCATTTCATCGATTATTTCAGATATTCGAATCAAAGGATTACGGCAATAGCGGAGCGGGGGGTATACCGCTTTGTGACGAACGGACACGATAAAATCATAACGATGGGAATTAAGGATGTTGAGTCCCAAATCGCAAATGATGATAAAATTCTGAAAATTTGGTATGTTTTTGTATGAAGTATTTCAGCGGTCGTGTAAAAATTTCACGACAATTAGGAAGCTCGTTATTGAACAATTAACGATCAAAAATTAAATGTTCTTTTATGGAAACTGATGTAACTTTGCAATAAGTTTTTTTTTTGACCTCTCAATTTTATAATATCTACAATATACTGAAAGCAACGGAAACGAAACGAAGTTTATTGATAAATTTTTTTTTATTTCTTTTAAAAATTGTTCTTAACAAAATGATAATTTTTTAATAACGAGCTTCCTAATCGTCGTGAAATTTTAAGACGACCTCTTAAGTACTTCCTACAAAAACATACCAAATTTTCAGAATTTTCTCATCATTTTTTATTTCAACCCTTAAGGAGGTTGAAGTAATGATGATAGAATTCTGAAAATTTGGTATGTTTTTACATGAAGCATTCAGGAGGTCGTGTAAAAATTTAATGACGATTAAGAAGCTATTTATTGAACAATTAACATTAACATGTTTCATAGGGACTCAACATCCTTAAGTCGATGGAGGGCAACACCTGCGATAATCTTAACCTTGAAAGATGCTGCAAGAGGCACTCCGGTGACCATTTATATACAGGGTGGTCCAGACGGTGTATGCAACTAATTTTTCTTACATCGTTGAATTCGTTTCGATTAAGGGGTTGCGCTACTGTGAAAATTTCAAAAAAATCGACAGTCGATCACAGGATTTTTTTCCATTACTTAGTTTTTGTTTTATAGGCAAAATAATAACTAATTTTTGGCCCAAGAATCACTATTTATGTTCAAACGTCCGCCATTTTCTCATAAATCGATATTTTCAAAAGCGGTTATGACAAGTACTAGATAATGGTGTATAGAATAACCACAAGAAAACCTCAAGGCAATCGGTTCATTGGTTTTCGAGACATTTTGGGTGCCGATTTTTTCACGACGCTCCAAGGATCATACAATATCCATCTATATTTTTGATATTTTTAAATAAGGAAAATTAAACATATTTTTGAATGGAAATTTCAAACAGTTTGCCTTGAAAACATTCACAAAAATGACCTTTTTTCCGGCTCCTAGGTATCTGCCCTTGAAGATAAATATCTGCCCTTAAGGAATAATGTTGTCATTTTTCCGCAAAAAATCAAGAAAAAATAATTGATAATTAAAACACGATATAAAAAAAAACGCTCGATCGTCAACAATAACTATTTTAACAAAAAAAAAAACTCGTTTTTTTGTTTCAGATCAACCGGGTGGCCAACGTCACGTACACCGTTGAGATTGTTTATTTATAACTTCTCGAATTATTAATATTTTTTAATGAAATTTGATACACGACTTTTCCAAGGTATATACAAATAAATGTCCACACGATTTTTCAATCATCTTACTTATTCCGTCAAAATTAATTTTATCAAATAACCCTTTTCATGTCGTCACAGTAACCTAGCCCCTTAACAGATCAATGGGATACTATTTTTTCAAAACACATAGCTGCATTTTAAAACGATATTGATGGTCTTGATAGCTCTGGAAAAAATTGTCTCGAAGTGACAGCTTTCCTTGCAACAGATGTAACCAGCAGTGTCCTTCAACTTTTGTTCAAAGCGATTTCCACCTATCTTCAAATCCAAAGCAGAATGACCGCTACTACGGCAATCAAATTTATTGAAAAAGTTGACCTTTATCGATAATTGCCATAAAAACGCCTAACGACTACGGAATCCTCAAACCTATGTTTAATGAATAAAAAAATGTTCTACGACATCGCATCGAAGATTAAAGTGTCAAAAAGATTTCATATACCCGATACTCTCAAATAATCGTTCGCGCTCAAGCACTACTCTAAAGGAAGAAAGAAGAAAAAAACCATTTGAAAAACAACGCAAGCGCTTACCTTCCTTTCCTTTGTCCGACATTTGTTCGAATTTTTCGCAGGCTTCGGTCTGTACTTTCTCCGCCTTGAGAGTGACACATTTGCGAGAAAAAAAAGTTTGAGTTATCGTTTGGCTCTGGCCATTAGCAGTGAGGAGAAGCGTGCAATGCTCAGTGACAAGATGAAGGTGTAGTCTGTGTGTGAAGCTCGAGGGAAATAATTTGAAGAAAAAAAAACACACGGATAAATGATCGCGTCATTCGAGTCAATCGCTTTCTTCTCCTCCCTTTTTGTCATTTCGTCCAAACGAGACCAAAAAAAAACCGAGGCAATGGCTACGAGTAACGAGCGATGAATCAATGTCAATGAGAACGCGAAATGAACAATGTCCGTGTCATTCGAAAAATCACTTTTTTTTAGCTCGCTCTTTAGCGTTCAAATGGAATATGAACCACGTGGAATATAGTACATTTTTTCGATATAATAGAATTTTCTTCTGACGTTTAAACTGGTCAAAGAACTGCGATACTTTTTAAAAACAAGTGACTTTTGAAATTATTTCGGTAAGTACCGAATGCCAGGGAAGCCAAAGTCAAATGCACGAGAGTTAGTAAGTAATGCCAACTACGGATCTGTCCCCTCGATTAGAGGCATGCAATAAACTCGTGTCGTGCTACTTTGTACACTAATCACCGGCTGATTTGAAAAAAAAAAATCTTTTCCCACTTGCTCTGACTTCCTTCCTTTGAGAAATTCATTTGTGGAGTGATCGAAATTAAGAAGTTTCGAGACAATTGACGATATGTGTTACCATTTGATTCAAATTTATCCAAACAATTATTTGTCATAGACTGGATGCACCCTCTAAATTTTATATCGATCGTCTACAACGTTTCTATAAATTCACAATTGGATAGACATTCTTCAACATAGAGAGATGCCCAATTGTCATAATGTAAAGGGAGACGAAATTATCGTAAGGTACTGATTGATCTGACAGTTTTTCACTCACTACATCATCACAATTTCGTCATGAGTGTCATATTGTACTAAGTGATTTGACAGTTTTTCTTTAAATTTTAAACATTCTTTCCACACTATTTCGTGTGTAAAACTGTCATTCAGCGATGAGCGCAAGCATCTCCTTGTTAAAAAGTGTTTCTTCAATTCTAAGTTTTATAGAAACGGTGTAGACGATCGATTTGAAATTTGAAGGGTGCATTCAGTATACGTCACAAAGAATTTACCCAGGTTTGTTGCGCATTATTGAGAAATTTCTCAGAAATTTCCTGACTTCCCGGTTTTCCATACAGGCTTTGCAAAAATTCCAGGTTTTGCAAATTAGCCAGATTAAGGTCACATAAAGAACACTTTCTTTCCATCAAACATATATTTTTGAGTTAGAGACCACAAGTTAAATCTCGCTTCAACCATAATAGTCTTTGCACACGTTACAATCTACACGGGAAACTTATATACGAGAAAACAGCAATGAATGATTTTTGTCATAAAAACATAACATTTTTAACCAATATGAAAAAACAAAGGAAATTCTCAACTTGATTCTTCTGTTGAAGAATTATGTTGAACTGGATATCATAATTTTATTTTAACATCAAATATATGGAAGTTTGATCAAATTGAAAGAAAATTTTTGAAAAACTAAAATTCGAAAGATCATTTAAACATTATAAAGTGAAAAAAAGACATTAAAAGCAAATACAGAACCTTTTCTTTGTTATAAACAAAAATATGTACGGCGGTGAAAATAAACAAAAAATAAGTATAAATACTTATCTATAATGACAATGACGTGGTTGTGTATCGACAGATCGAATGCAAATGTATTTTTGTAGCTTTACTTTTAATTTACTTTAATTTACAAATGTAGCTTTATAGTAAATTAGTTTTCAGTTTTTTAAATTCTCAATTTTTGACACTGACATTACTTTCTTTTGTATATAATGAGGAATAATATAAATATTAAAAATATTTCTTTTAATACCGTTCAGTTTTTTTGTCAAGTCGGTTTCATTTTTCGTATCTCTTTCAAAAAGTAAATTGTGAGAAAATTCCCGAGAATTTCCAAAATTTCCTGACTTTTCCCTGATTATTCCGGGAGATAAGAAATTCCCTGAGTTTTCCATGTGCGTGACAACCCTGTTACTGTACAAATTTGAATAAAATGATCACATCTCGTCAATTGTCTCGAACCTCCTTAAACTTCCCACCACGATCGTCTCCGAAAATAAACATATCTATGACTACAAAATCAAATGCAACAATAATCCTTCGAATAATATCTCTTAAATTCTTCGAGATTCCAAAAATTCCTCTGACTTTCCAACTTCAGCAATGCACGTTGATACACGTGTTTTGCAATGACTTTCTTGCGAACGTCACGCGAATCCCAAATTTCGATTTCGTTTGAGCGATCGTCAGAGTTTGGAAGTTTTTCGCAAAATTGAAGAAAACAAAAATCACCATCTCACGAACCGAGAGAAAAATGGAATACGACGAACAGAAAAGAGCCAACATGAAATGTACGTGAAAAAGACACACCTCTGCAACCTCCAGGGCCTCGAGGAGCCGGAAAAAGCAAACAATTCGATTAGTTTACGTTAAATCTCGAATGGTACACTTTCGTGCGTTACGCCGCGACGTACGTTTCGATAAATTGGTTTGTTAACGATTCGAGGTCGTTCTGCGGCGTCCGCGCGAAATAAATCGATCGTTCGATGAGTTATTGGATCGAGATACTCGGGACCGTTGGTAATAATTCCGAAATATCGGCAGGTAGACATTTTTCTTCGAGGTCGCGTTATTGACATTTTTCGGGCGTTCCGAATGATTGAACGTTCGTACGATGTACAAGACGAACGTGACGCGGTAAAACCTCGATTTGCCGCTACACGAGTGAAGCCCGCAATGTTCTAATCGAAGCCATCTGCAACGCCATTCTACACTCCCCCCTTGAGCCCGAATTGCACCCCCGGCAGACGAAATTTGGACTGAATCGGCTTCGAAATTTATTTCGATGCATTCAAATGCACCGAAAATTCGTATTTGTTTTTCTCTCTTCGTATTTATGAGTATCCAACAGCTTTACTTCGCTCGAGGTCAAGGTGGCTTGAGTCTGTTCGAATTTGTTTGGGTTTCTTTGAGGTGTTTCGATACCATTTCTCAGCTGCAAGAGTGGAGATGAAAAGTCAATGAGTTTTTGGCAGACTGCCAACTTGTTGTGAATAAAATTTCATGAAAAAATTAACTATTATTGGGCCATTTCTAACTCGTAATATTGTTGAATATTTCCAAGCCGCGAAATGATATTAATAGTTATCACTCTCGCAATCGAACATAAATATATTGCAGCTTTATTGAAGAAAAAAGAACCGATAGACTTGGGAATAGCAGCCGTTTCTGCCGTTGGCACGACGGACTAAATCCTCGTCGGCTCCAGGTTATTTACACGGTGAAAAACGTTTAACGTTAAAAATGTCGAGCGGACGAATAAATACAGAGCTAACGCGGTGTTGTCGCGTTTAAGGATGTTGTGTCCAAAATTGAAAATGGTAATAAAATGTTTTAAACTCGATAGGTAATTATGTAAAGCATTTGAAAGGTTGTGTAAAAATTTCACGACGATTAGGAAGCTGGCTACTGAGAAATTAGAGTTCACAAATTACACGCAGCCTTATGGAAACTGAAGTAACTTTGCAATTATTTTTTTTTATGAAAAAAATTATGCCAAAAATACAAAAAAAATCACACTTGAGGAAAAACATATAAGAATATATCGGCAACGTTGCATAGACCGAAAGTAGCGGGAAATTTAAATATTCATATTCGTTCACGGACGACGTCGTTTCTTGCGCCATAAAGCCACTTTTGTTTTTGATCTATTTGAAATAAAAAAAAAACGATTTCTTGAAAACAAATAGCAAAGTTTGCTATTTGCTAATAGAATTGCAAGGTTACTTCAGTTTCCATAAGGCTGCATGTAATTTGTGGATTCTAATTTCTCAGTAGCCAGCTTCCTAATCGTCGTGAAATATTTACACAACCTTTCAAATGTTTTAAATAATGACCTATCAAGTTTTTAAAGTTTTATCACCATTTTCAATTTTGGACACAACATCCTTAACCTACAAATTTCGTTAATGTCCGAAAACAAACCGTTCGGGCTCAATATTCACATCTTTTTTCGAGTATTATTAATGAACGAGGTAAAGAAACCGCTTAATTTTTTGACACGATATTCCCAACACTGTTATCACGGTTTGCTCAGTTTTTCATTTGAATCGAAGTATTATTTTAGCCCTTACATCCCTATAACTACGGTTCACGCGGTGCCACGTGTATCACTGAATAGATAGAGCTTCAACTTGAACATTAAAAATCTCCGAAATTATGCTGTGAAACGGATTATTATTTTGACAGTTAATGCATTCTGAAAAGGGCTTGCAATCCGGATACCCGCAATTTTTTAATCCGGATAATGAAGGCAGCTGGATGTGGATAATTCGGATACTACGGGTAGTAAAATTCATCAAAAAATTACGATTTGAACATGGAACTAACTATAATAAAACAATAATTTCGGCATTGTGTCCGTGAATGCACCGAGCTAACAAATAATCTTAATTTAAAACATGTTTTTTCCTTCTTTTAATTATTTTGTGTGACACGTTCTACAATAATTCATTCAGAAAATCTCCCAGAGATAATTGTTAATTTTTAAATCTTAGAAAATAGAAGTCTTATATATTCTTATTTGTTAAAGATTGTTTTATACTTTGTTTGATATTTTATAGTCTCATTATTACTATGATAATTAGCTTAAGTTTTAGAGGAAAGAGTTATCTAACGGTTTCCAACGACTCTTATCTTAATTAATATTTTAAGGTAAATATTGGCATACTATTGTGCTCGATCATTTTGTGATATTAAAAATGTTAATGTCGTTGATTAGCTATAGTAAAGAGAGATAAATTTTGGTTTAGTTTTAATAGTTATGAATAGAACTACTTTTTAACGGATTTCCTTGTTTTTTTTTCAAAATTATCCGAATTATTCGGAAAATCCATATTAAATTATCCGTATTAAATCCATATAATTCAGATACGAAAAATGAGCGGATAATGCGAGCCCTAATCCTGAATTAACCCCTCGATAATATAAATTTCAATCGTCCTCAAGCATTGCGATTTTGGTGTCGAAACTCCTCAAAACATTTCTGTAGCCTAAAACTGGCTGGAAATAATGGAGACCCGAGAAAATGAACTGCCGTCGCATTCCAACGAACAACATCGCGGTCAATCGAGGCTTTACTGGGTCGTGTCGTTACGAGACGGTCATGAATATGCGAACACTGTGAACGTCACAAAATATGATCACACAAAATGTCAGAACAATGTGTTTATAAGCACGAGAATCGGTATTATCCGAGAAAGTGAAACTGCAGCGCGGAGAAAATTTTTTCTTTTCAACTCACAGCATGGACGTCCTTGTTCTTTGCTCGAGCCTTCTCAAGCGTTCGATTGGCACCTTCGTAAGCGTGCAGAGCCTTTAATCTACGAAAGAGTAATCTCTTTGCTGCTGCTGTATCGCGCATGTAATAACGAAGCGTGTCCGATAGCTTTAAATCTTCGTCCGACGCAACGCGACCCTCGACTTTCTGCAAACGTTCCAATCAATTTTATTTCAAATACTGTTTTTATTATTATTTTTCAAATCTTGTCTTTCTCGTGGCCGAACAGCTTGTATCTTTTTTAAAGCTCCCAAGGGCTCTGTACTTCGTGAAAATAATTTTTATAAAAACTTACCCGTAACTTTTCGAAAGTCTCGGCTATTTTGGCCAAAAACCTTTCCAATTTGCCGCTATCGGTGGTCGCTAGTTGCAGAAGGTTCGTCGATATTTTGATATACGAATCCGCGACGTCTTTGTGCTTCGCCGTCTGTCGGTCGGCTCTCGCGGTCGCCTCCTTGAGATTGTTGTGATAGTGCTGTATGAACGTCATTTCTTGGTCGAAAAAATCATTCACGTCTTTGACCGTGGCGGACAAGTAATATTCGTCGGTAGTCTTGGAAAACGACTTGACGAAACCACCGAACATTTCCATTTTATTTTTTCCTGCAAAACACATGGTCATTGATTATTACCGCCATACCGGTCTCGCCCTAAGTTATAAAAATATTTCGTTCTTCGCTCACCTCTGACGCAAAGATCCTGGTCGTACTCAAGGAAGACCCTGAGATTGTGATCGTTTCGAAAAACCGGATGGTGCGCCAGTCTCGTCAAAAACATTTCGTGCATCGCTACCGTTTTCTTGAACGTCGCTAGATATTCCCTGAAAGTCGCGTTCAGCGGTGTTGAAGCTCGCAGTCGAAAATAAATAAAAAATCTTTCTTCACAATTGCAATTTCTTTCGTTCATTTGAAGAAGAGACTTAGTTTTCGCGAGATAAATTTTTATCGCCATTTCAATGGACATGTGCTCGGAATGTTACAACAGATTTAAAACTGATGGAATTTCAAATGAATGTCTGTATGTGCATGCGTACGATTCGTTTCGTACGCGCAAAAACTTGTAGTCTTTGAGAAACCCGACTGAATCCTTGCGCAGCGAAAGTCTATCATGGGAAGTACGTTTTGAACAGGCAACCGGTACGTTTTGAATTTGGCAACCGAAAATAGTTCTCGTTTCCGGAGAAATATTTTGAGATCGTGACTTTCCAGTTCTTTAGATATCCGGTTGAATGTTCGCAAAGAAATAGTACATCCATGCACTAGTGGAATTGATTCTGGACACGTTTAATAAAAGTTAGTTTTTCTTTGATGTTTACGCAGAAAATATGTACCCTCCTGCACCGAAATGATACAGTAATTTTTTTATTTGAATCTATAATGTTTCTACTTAATATTTGCACTGAGAAGCTTACTTCCATAAGAATATAAAATACAAGTGATTATAACGTAAAAATGATGAACAAATGAGAAATTGTGAAAAATTTGAAGTGTCCAGAATTAATTACACTAGTGTTTGTGTATGTGTGTGTGTGTGTATACACTACAGTCCAAAAGATTTCGGACACTTCAGATAATTGCAAAACTTTCGATCACTGGATCATTGCCAAATAATGTTAGAATAATATCGTTGATTTGATTTATTATTTTACGAAGATACTATATGACTTTATATAATGAATCATGTTATTCCAATATAATTTTGCAAGTATCCAAAGAGATCGAAACTTTTGCAATCATCTGAAATGTCTGGAAAGTTTCCACCGGTAGTGTACATACAAACACATAGGGTAAGGCAACTATTGAGGGTAGAAATATTTTCTAACTTATCAGACGTAGGAGAAAAATGTCCTAGAAGAGTTGCATAGGTCGAAAGGGGCCAGCTAGTGGTGGCTACAAGGTTCATCCAGGTCAGAGATTTCAAGGTCATCTCCTTTTTTCGTGTGCCTATTCTTTTTTTTCACTATTTTATAATGGGACCAGAAATACGTTGAAACATCAAATTTCAAGATTATCGACCAAGATTTAGTAGAAAAAATTTAAAAAAAAAAAGAAATTTCGATGTTTTTACCCTAGAATCGATTGAAAAAAACGATGCAAATATATACTCGTATGGAAGGTGCTCGAAGTCGTGGCCACCACTTTCAACGCACGCTTGCAATCTGATTTGCGTTTATTGTATTGTCTTATTAATCGCATCAGTCTGTATTAACAGACAGGCTCTAATTGAGATTTCAATAGTTTACTACTAACCAAAATCCAGGTAAGTCGTCTAGTTTCCTTTACATTGCTCGTAACTAAGAATTTTATCAACTTGTTTTGGAAAGGAATGAGCAGTTTGTGATTTCCGTAATAAATGTGTTCTCTTCAATGGAAAATACTATGACAGAATTTCTTCATGTCAGTACAGAATCAAATTCTCCGCAAAATGGTTCCTCATCAAGAGCAAGCTTTTTTTACCCACGTTTGTACAAAAACTCGATCGATCATCTTGAAATTTCATCTGTGAACTTACGTCCGTGACTAAATTCTGAAAAAAATGGTCCCATTTTTAAGAACAAAAGTGACCTTAAGGGGAGTATACTTTTAAGCAAGGAAAGAATTTGCTGATTTTTATGATTTTTTTTAAAAGAAAATTTTCGTTACCATTTTGGAGACTCAGGGTGCGTTTTATTATTACTTTTGGCTGTTACATGGTATTTTTTTATTTTTTATTCATCTTTAAAATCGGCAGAGGGATGGCACGGTCTTCTAAACTGCATTTTCAAAACTGGCGTGACGTATAGCTAAAAAACTAATTGACCGAATCTGTTGAAATTTTGTATAAATCTTTCTAACCTTATTGTCAGAAACATGACCCTAAATGTTTTCGGAAATGAAAAAACGTATTTTTTATTGCAAAATGTAGCGATTTTTTTTTCCGGAAAATTCGCTCTTCTGTTTCAAAGTGTACCGTTCAATCGATTTTTAATATTTCTCACTTTTTATTGGCGCACGTACCGCGTGTGAGCACTAATGAAATAAAAATCTGTTTCTTCCAGACTAACCCCACTGAAAGGAAAATATCACGTAACAGGCAAAAGTGTTAATAAAACATACCCTAAGTGTCAAAAATGGTAAATAAATCATTGCTTTAAAAAAAATCAGTAATTTTTTCCATGCTCGGATGCATCTTCCCCCTTGAAATCTTCCGAGCACCTCCACCTGGATAAGTGGCTACCGGTCGATGACCCCCATTACGCTATGCAATTTTTGGACGTACTTTCCTCTTCGGTCTGATAGTTGATCAAATATTTCTCCCGCTAATAGTTGTTGCCTCACCTGGTACACTAACAGTAAGGAAAAGATGTTGAATCTACTCACGCCTCGAGTTCTTGCTTCATTTTGGTAAATTCCTCCCGCGTCATCGTTCCCTCCCCTTCGCCGAGCTTCTGCAGTTTTTCCCGCGACGCGTCAAAGTCCGGCCTTGGGGGGCACGGCGGAATCTGTCGAAAAGCAAAAAGTATCGAGTCGCAAGACCTTAAAAGCTGTCCACGATGGAACGGAGATCCGTGAAGCATCACTGAGCTTACGATGTAGCCGGCATACTCCTCGTTCTCCTCGAATCGATCGTGCAACCAAACGAACTCTTCGTGCTGTCGAACGACGAGAAAGTCGGGTTTTTGAAATTCAGGCAACGTGGTTTTCGTGTGTACCGTGAATTTGACTTTGTCCTTTTCGCTGAGAGCGTCCGATATGTCGACTTGCAGCGACTTGTCCGACAGGTCAATGTTATCAGCCTGTATTATCTGCAAAGCGACGTGGACGTATGACGCGTCGTGTTTTTTTTTAACTCTCAACCTCCAAAAATCTCTGCGTCATAACCTCAAACGCGAAAGGTAAAGAAAGAAAGGAAAGTTTCGAGTTGGTGAAGAGAGAAAGAAGATGAAGAATGACATTAGAGGGTTAAAGTTGCGATAGTTGAAGCACGAGAAAACCCACGTATACCTTTTTCGGTGGCGCGCTGTTCAAAATATCAGCGGTCTCGCATATCCCGTCCTGCAACATTTTTTCTTTCTTTCAATATTCCGCCTTATCGTCCTTGAGCTTCGCAAAAGTGCGGCAACAGATGTGACTTGTGCGAAAGGCTCGATGCGAAGTATAATTAATTCATCGAATTATCGGTAATGACCGGCCGCCTTGTACATTGTGTGGTCAACTGATAACAGGTTCCACCTACCATCATGGCGGCGAGCAGCGTCTCCCCCTTTTGACACGACGGTCCGCGTCAATCTCCACCTTTGAGAGAGATCGCGAAAGAATGTTTGAAAAATATATACACACACACGCGAAGAAGAGAATTGCAACTCCAATCTGCTACCACTCTCTCGTTCGAGGTATCAGCTTCGGCGACATTCGCCTTTCTTTGTTTTCTAATGTAATATCAGCCGCAAAAGCACTGCGGGATTAGCGATCGTAAAACAGCACTCCGTACACCACGAGCACTCCCCGCAGACTGTACGGACACGCGGCCAACGTCACTCGGCTGTGACCAATGGCGAGACGGCGCCCCCTCCAGCTCGGATCAACGCGACCCGCTATTCGTCGATTTACTCGGTAAACCTAAAGACGCGTTTCACAACGGGATTAACGGTCAATGTGCAAAAATGCCAAAGTCGGAACGAATGTTCGAAGGCCTGATCAAACCGGAAACACAGATGTTGTAAATTTATTGAGATCATATTCATGAAGTTTCATCGAATTTACGCGAAAATTTGTAACATTTTTTCGTCACGGTTCGGTGAGCCCGAAAAGTCTAATTTCAACGTTGTGTGCGATTGATGCGGACTTTTCGAACCTAGTGCAGAGGGACAGTCACGCGACGAGTTATAGTCACTGTATTCTTATCACTGCTACACATCAAAAGTTCAGCGATATTTTCTTCCGTGAACTAGCGAACATTTGTTACGAAAAGAGTATCTTTCATCTGAACCTCGTTTTAATCCAATATTCATTGAAGTGTACAACAACCGTATTTATAAATGTTTCTTGAGGAATAAGAATCCCTTGTTCTTTGTTTTGAACGAAGGATCATTTATGATACGATAGTAAGGCCTGCTCGTTTCATCAGTCGTGTTGAGCAGCGTGAAGGAGCCGCTATTGCAAATTACCCAGGTGGCAATTTCTAAATAGTTGCCCAGAGGGACCAAATTTTCGCATGGAAGGTACCTAGAAATTATCATGTGGCCAACAGTCTTCTTTTCGTATGGTTGTTAACTTCAAAGTAACCTCCGAGCGGACACTTGGTACCTATTTAGCTGACGTTTGGACAACTCTTTGAAAATTGTAACTCGGGTAGCCTCTGTCTGCTGAAATATACTTAAAAAGTTACAGATGTCATGACTGTAAAGTGCCAACACGTTTACTCGGAATGCGATTTATTAAATAAACGTATAACAACCTGATTTTTTTCATGGGCTCTTTTTTTACGTACACATTTTCTTCTACGTGAAACTAAAAGATTTATTTTTTAAATAAAATTTAACAACTTTTTTCAACACCGAAATGAATTTTTTTTCTTCGAAAATCGCATTTTTTATAGCCTTACTATTTATCTACTTTATGAACTTTTAACACTTTCCAGGTTTCAGGTAATTTTGAGGTAGGTTTAGTTAAATGCAGTTAAATTTTTTTTTCGGAGTACAATTATACGAGCCACATTGTAGACAGATGAACACTTTTGGCGACTGGGCGTTTTGAGGAGTCTGCATAACCTTAAAAAATAAAAAAGACCATTTGTTCTATGCATAGTTTTATAGCCTCGGATCCTACCTTTGAACTGCCACGAGGACTTTGTGAAAATTCCAAAAATCTACCGAGTGATGACGATTTTCGTGACGAGTCAGATCGCCCGCAGCGCCAAAGCGAACCGCGCGGCTGCGATGTACTCTTTTTGTTCTTTTGCGTTTTATCGAAACTATTTTTTCATGAAACGCTGCAAGTCATGTTTCAAAATCTATTCATTCGATTCACTTCTAATTCGGACAGAGCATAATTTATAACATGTTATATCGTACAACCGGGTGATTTTTCAAATATGTTTGTTTATGAGTGCATAATAAGTTATTAAAATTGTTTTTTTTTGTCGGAAATCGATCTTTTTTCACTACACCTTGCGTTGCGCAGTTTTCAAAATTTCAAAAAAGTGTCGGGTCGTAGGAAAGTTTTATTGTTATACTGAAAGTACATTTTCCATTGTAGATCTAGTCCCTAGATCCCTAGTTGCCAAATCTAATTTCTATATCCCTAGTTGGCGGAATCACCTACACCGATTGACCATGCAGGAACAGCGGCACTTTGTTTAAATAATAATAATTCCATTGGTTATCAACTATATCTTCATGAAAAAAACTCAAGCTTGGAAAGACTACCTATGTATTAATTGTAACGTAATAATATGAAATAAAATGCCTCAAAAGTTTCGAAGACTCGTTTCATAACAGCAATAAAAAGTTGTTAAAATCACACCGCTTTCAGTGTTCTAATCTAGTTCCCTCCGACGCGAAGTACCACATGACATATGAGTGCGAGAGCGATAGGTGAAATTTTTCACCGAAGAATTCTCAGAGATGAGTAGAATTTAAGGCAAAAAAAAATCGTCAAGCTCTGCGTCAGGGAATTTTCCAGAGCCTGATGCTTCGTTTTTCCTCAAAAGACTTAACCATCTAGGAGAAAACTCGGTTCGAAAATTTGTGAGGTTATGTTGACCATGAACATACCTTCATCCCGAGTTTAGTGAGCTAACCGTGGATTCGATCAATTCTGATTAGCCTATTCACTCTTCAAATCAATTTGACTCGAGTTGTCGAACTGGGGATGAACCTAACATACCGTGGACCGTTTTCAGTTCAGCTGAAACTTTTATTTCAAAATGTGAAGCAATCCATGAAAACTGAATTCAGAGAGTACCGTCGATCAAAATTGACGTGAACATTTCTAAAGAAAGACGTGAACATTTCTAAAGATCGATCGTACCTTGAGGCAGCTTAAATTAAAGAGGAAGGTAAACTTATTATTGCAACGATAGTACTAGTAAAACTTTAAACGGGTTTTTCCCAAAGCAATCTTTTTTAAACTGTTTGCGATTTCTCGACATCTGGCTTGAAATTTAATAGACTTATTCAGTGTAATAGTAATTTAGTCTTGACCGACGTTTTTCTTCTTAACATTTTTTTGTCTTTAGTTATTAATAGTGTGAACATTTCTAAAGATCGATCGCACCTTGAGGCAGCTTAAATTAAAGAGGAAGGTAAACTTATTATTGCAACGATAGTACTAGTAAAACTTTAAACGCGTTTTTCCCAAAGCAATCTTTTTTAAACTGCGTTTGCGATTTCTCGACATCTAATGAACGGATTGGCTTGAAATTTAATAGACTTATTCAGCGTAATAGTAATTTAGTCTTGACCGACGTTTTTCTTCTTAACATTTTTTGTCTTTAGTTATTAATAGTGTAATTTTTCCCCGAAAAATCGAGGAAAAAAAATACATTTTTGTTTTGATGATTGAAACACAACAAAAAAAGCTCGGTCAAGTCTTAGCCAATATTATCTGTTTTTAAAAAACTCGTTTTTTTCAGATCAACCTGGAGGCCAAAATCAAGTACACCGTTGAGCCCCACACGTTCGAAGATCCTCCACGAGATGGTATCTTATTAATTTTTAATATTTTTTAATGAAATGTGGTACACAACTTTGTTAATGTACATACAAATAAATGTCTAAACGATTTTTCAGTCATCTTATTCCTTCAAAATCTTTTGTTTGTTAATAAGCCTACATTTCGGTTCGTCACAGTAGCCCAACCCCTTAATCATTTACGTTTACCAGACACTCTCGTTGAGTAAGTAACATACGCCAATATTTTCAAAGTACTTAAGTTTTAATTCAACATTACAATTTCACGCGTACCCGACCCGCGCTTGACCGCTTTGTTTCGTGATCAGCAGCGACATTTCTCGTAACTGGATGTGCTTGAAAAAATCTGCAACAGTAAAAGACGAAGGGGATCCACAACTCGATCCGATCGGAGCTCATTGAGAATTTTCGTTGAACCCAGTATACATATATATGTATTTTTAAATGAAAGGTACATTAAGCACATTTATAATGGCAGAACACCATCACGCACACACGGGAGATTCGACGTCGGTACCGTGTCAAACGAGCACACTAACAATAATGATAATAAGAAAAAGAATTACGAACAAATGCTTCACTGAGCAATAGTGAACGAATATTTATTACGGTCGGCCACAATGAGAGCATTGTGTGCAACGTATGTTAATTTATTCGCATATTTTCCCGGTTTTCGTAAACTCATACATAATTGATTATACAGTACGTGCTTAAGATACGTTTTTGTTTCTCGATATATTTATAATGTTGAACGATCGAAGGAATAATCACATCTGTTGTTTGCTGACTAGTTCTAAATGAATACAAACGAAAAGATGGAGAGAATATGAAGGAGACAGAGAGAGAGTGGATATGTGCGCTACGGATTCTTTGCCACGTCTTCATTATATATATAGTACATCTTCGTTAGCGATCACTTTTCGATCAGGATCGATACGTTTGTTCTTTTGTCCCTATATTCCGAGAAAGCTTCGACTCCGCGAAATCAATCGAGATCAATTTCGGCTTAAACGCGCTTTTTATCATTCTGTACAATCGTCGCGTGTACGATTGTATAAAATTAAAAGTATCGAACGAAGCCAGTTAAACACGATCATATTCATCGATTTATGCGTCGAATTAAAACAAATTGGACACAGAAACGTACGATCGAATAAAATTGCACACTCGAGTACAATACGCTCGAGATTAAAAAAAAAATAATCACGTAATTCGAATTCGTAAGGTTTACCATGTATGTACGTTATTTTAGGCTTCCCGCACTTTTTTTCTTCTACGTCCTCGACTTTTGTCTGCTTGGTTGTTTCCCCTCGAAGATATCGCGCCAAGGACGGAAAAATCCGTCCGTTGACTCAAGAGGAATGAGCAGAAAAGAAAGAAAGAAACGTTCTTAATTACAATCATTTTAGGTACATTGATACATACACACATAAAATCGAGTTCCTCGAACGAGTGTATACGATTAGCCGTGGTTTCCTGCCACCGGAACTCCCCCTTGCCCGCCCCGGCCCACATCCTTCGCGTCTAAGACGAACTTCGTTTTCTTCAAGGTGCACTTTTTTGCCTGTTGTTTTCGTCTTCGCAATTCTTCAAGCGTTTTTGTTGTTGTTGTTTTTGTTTGGTTATTCCCGAAAAATCTAGTGTCGTATCAAAGTTGAAGTTTAGGACGACTGTGACGATTTTTTTTGTCAGAGCGTCGAATTTAGTCGAACCCGAATTTCTATGCTTTTTTTCCCTGAAGCGTCTATTTTGTCTCGTAGTAATGCGCGATCGTGGATACACTTATTTTGTATCCTTCCAAATGTCATCAATGCGCTGTTCTCTGAATTTTTCGCCCATGTATATATGTGTATATATATGTATGTTTCGGAGCGTCGAATTTTTTTCGAATTGAAAAATTCATCTCGCCACCCGTTCAAATGTTACTAGGTATCAAAAATATTCATGCGAAATTTGAGCTTCGTAACTCAAGTCTGAGTGGTAGGGCGCGGCGACTTCTGCCCTATTTGATTCGTACAAAAAAGCTCTCACGTTACCGTTAAGCTTGAATAATTCAACAGATAGTTAATATTTATGCTACTAAATATAAATTAACCGTCGCACTATATATAATCCGGCATATCTTATAAACTTAATTAATATTCTTGGAGCCGGCCGTTAAGATGCTTGTTCACAATTCGCAGTATCGTGCTTTTCCCACAATATTCTTGTATTTCCTAAACGCTTGCGTCCATTTTGCAAATAGCCATAATTAGTATTTAAAAAGAATAGCAGAATGAAAACAAAAAAGGTTTAAAGCTGCAACGATCAGTTTTGAGAATATTCAACCGGATTTGATAAATATTAATTGTTCGCCGCATTATTCAAGCTGGAAAGTCAAGAGCAAATTTTCAGAGTAAATCAAATGGGGGAAAAAATAATCTAGCTCCACCACATAGACTTGAATTAAAGGATTAAAATTTGGCAACCTTTTTTATACCCAATAACATTATTCGAAGGGTGAAAAGTTGTTTTTTTTCGACCGACCCACCTGTACACATGTATATACATAGACATATATACATAATATTAACTGAGTGTAAAAAATCTCTCGAAAATATGAAATAGGCTAATAATAATTCATGTTGCCTTAGACTGGGGACGCGTTGAACAATTATTAAAAGTCTACGAATCAATTGGTCCAAGGTGAAAAACAATTGCGAAGGATAACGAGAAAGAAAGACAAGTCGAGCAGGCGGCGTATGATGATCTGATCAGTTTGAAGAACGCGTAAGCAGCGGACAAGCGAGCCCCAGCCCCTAGCAGCATCCACCGCCTTGCGCATTACCCTGGCCTCCGGTGCCTGATAATCCACCAGGGCTCGTGGGCGAATGCTGGGGGCCAATTTTTATTCCGTTTGCCTGAAACGTAACGAAAGTACAAGAGTTCCAGTTAGGAGACGATATTATTCCTAGTCCTTACTTTATTTTCAGTTAATGGTTTCGTTAAGAACTTGTGTTACTTTGTCGTGACCATTCTTGTAAGCGTGGTGTAACTCGGAATAATAACATTCTTCCAGTACCTCCAACTCGAAGGGTTAGGTTACTGTGTCAAACTTATAATTAATAAACTGATCATTAATTGGACTGATTATGATGAGACAATGATAGAACTGCTAGTAAAACTTTGGACGCGTTTTTTTCCAAAATATGTTTTGCAAAACGACGTACACGATTTGTCGACATCTAATGAACACATTGACTAGAAATTTAGTAAACTTATTAATTGTAATAGTACTTGAGTCTTGATGGACGTTTTTTTTTCTACACATTTTTTTCATTAGTTATCCCTCGAAAAAAAAAAACGAAAAGATTCAACATTTTTTTGCCGATTGAAACACGATAACAAAAGAAACTCGGCCAATTTTATCCAATATTATCTATTTGAATAAACAACAAGCTCGCTTTTTTTTATGTTTCAGTTCAACCGGTTCGCCAAAATGAAGTACACCGTTGACCCCTTCACGTTCAAATTCTTTTTACGAGACTGGTTATAAGTTTTTTAATTATTAATATTTATAACAACATTTAGTATTAAACGTTTTTAATATTATACAAAAAAATGTCTAAACGATTTTCCAATCGTCTTACTTATTCCTTGAAAATTAATTTTTTCTAATAACCCTGATTTTCGGTTCGTCACAGTAGCCTAACCTCTTAAATTATCGCGGTTAATGTAAAATAAGTTGTTTGCATTTTACTTTACATGCAAATGAGTAGTTTACATTTTAGTTTACGGCTTATTATTTTAAGAAACTCGATCCGTCATGTTTACTAGAGTATACGGAAAATTAGTCACATGGAATGGCGACAATCGGTGTTTCTAAAAGAATATTGTCACAATTATCGCCGTTTCCAAAATACTATCATGCAGCAAACAATAAATTGATTCGCAAATTTGTTTTCTAAAGAAAATCAATCTATTGATGAAAACCAAATGCGTGGAATTTTAGTGCTGATACACCGCGTTCAAAAATAGGCGTTTCAAAAATGCAATTTTCGTTTGAGGTGGCCAGAGTGTTTTATCTTTGTTTTCTAAGGTACAACGCTGTTAGCGTTTTGTTACCTATTTTTTCCCCACTGTAACTGTTTCTTTCTTCCACTGTTTTTTCCACACTTTTTTCCCCTGCCCCTCTGCCCCTCCTTGCGGCCGTAGGGTACTTCCCCCTCTGTGTCATATCATTTCTGTCAAGGGTATAGGGAAATTGCGGAAAACCTGTACCAACAATACAGCCGGCCATCAAGTTCATCTCGCAGTCGTGGAACTAGTCTTAATTCGCTGCGAAATGCAGAAAAAAAACATTTCACGACGAAATGTACGCGACTGGGTTTCGAACCCGGGACCCCCCGTCCACAGGCTTAGTAGCAAGCACGCTAACCACTAGACCATCGCGGCGGTATTAAAGAATACAATTTTTCTTTAGACTTAAATACGTCCGATGTGACGTATGACCTTAAGGCGGGATATACATTTACAACGATCAAAAGAACGATTTCTTTTTTTTTTATTCTTTAATCAATAGAAATATATATGTAGAAAATATTCCCAAAGTTTCAAAGCGAAATACGAAAAACTTCAAACGTTACAGTCCGCCAACGCTGTTCCTCACAGCTCGGATTCGGAGCGGGCGTAAACTTCAAACGGGTTTTTCTCACAACTGCATTTTCGAAATTGGCGTGCGTGATTACGCAAAAACTATTAAGTCGATTGAGTTGAAACTTGGTAGAAATGTTGATAATATTGCTACTTTCCACTTGACGGTAATTGTTTTTTAAAAATTTGAAAAAAAAAACGACTTGTTTAATCCAAATTTTAAAGAAATTATGCGTGAAATGTTAATTTTGTTGTCAATGTGTGCCATTTTCTGAAATTTACATTTTTTCATTTTAATCCGTGCCAAATAGAAACTATTCATGTTCTAACTGAACAAAAAAATCTAAATTTTTGGAAATCAAAGTCTACGGGAAGCTGGACTGCGGCAACCTTGCTGTAACACTCTGCACAGATCCACCATTTTGATGATAAATGAATTTCAAACAATTGTTTTATTTACTTAAATATACTAATAATATATTTATATATGTACTTATATATTTATTTATTTATGTACTTAAATATATTAATAATATATTTATATAAATAGAAATTTGTATATATATATAAATATACTATATATACTAAAGTATACCTACAGCTCGATGATGTAAAATAATTATCTCTTCGTTTAAAAAATCCCTCAAAGTTGCTTATTTTTTCCCGTCTTAATCTACCCGCCTTAAGTTCCACTGCATCGTTTTCGTGAAAAGAGGTCTCGCAATCCAACCAATTTGATAGTTTTTTAAAGGGAAAATCGTTAAATTCTAGCTCAATTCACAATTGCCCATAAAAAATTGTGCCAATTTTTCAAGAATTCAATATGTTTCTTCTCCATAACACTAAAGCGGAGCTAACCGAAACTTCACAGCTGAAATTTCATGGACCGATCCAGGTTTGAAAAATCAGAAGAACTCACTGATCCAAAAAGGTCAGTGTCTTCCAAACTTTCCTTGCTCTCGATCCTCCTAATTCTCGTGTTGAATGGCTGAATAAACTTGGATATAATTGACTTGAACGTGTCAATTGACAAAAAATCGGAAGTCGGGAAAGCGATCTAATGTCGCGACTCGAAGTAGCGTGCAGAAAGAATTACGTTTGTGTTCAATTAAGAAGTCTAATAATTTCACCTCGTTGTTTATGTCGAAGACTCCCTCTTGGATCTTTTCGTAAATTTCCTTTGCCGTATTGATGAAAGCCTCCTCGACGTTGGCCGCCGTTTTGGCGCTGGTTTCCATGAATACGAGGCCGTGTTCACGGGCAAAAGCTTCGCCCTCCTCTTGCCTGACTTCCCTCCGGGCGTCGAGATCGCTCTTGTTGCCGATTAGCATAATCACCATATTGGAATTCGAGTGTTGCCTTGCATCCTCCAGCCACGTTGTTAAATGATTGAACGTCTCTCTGCGCGTTATATCGTAGACCAGGAGAGCCCCGGCGGCTCCGCGATAGTAGGATCTCGTTATCGAGCGGAACGCTTCTTGTCCAGCCTGGCAATCATGGAACAAAGTTCACTCTAGTTTAGCGCTTATTCGTTATATGTATCCCTTTCGCACCGAATACTCCATCGACAGACTCCATCGAAATTTATGATAATGTTTGGATACAATGGGATATTCGATGCAAACTTGAAGCCATTACTTATGTTTGGCGTCATCGATATTCATTTGTTATTTTGGATTATTATCCTTCATTGACCATCCTAATCCTTTCCTTATGCTGCGCAAGCATCTATTATTAATTAGTATTTTTAAGAATACATATATATATATGTGTAAATCAAAATGTAGATAAGATAAAACCAATGTTCAAAAATTCACATACTTCAAACCGGAAAACTTTAAATCCAATAATAATGTTTAAAATACAATTTTGCTTGAGGATGTATGAGACAAACAATCACACGAAAGAAGTCGAAGTTTGGAATTCCTAAGGGGTAAGGCTACTGTGGAATTGACACACACTCGTTGGTTGCTAAGGCAACTCAAATTGAAGGTCCAACATATGGTGCAGGAATCGTAGATTGAAGATAAACTTATAGTTAAAACGAAACAACTGTTGGTAAATCCTTAAATACGTTTTTATCGAGACTATGTTTTTCACAACGGTGCAAATGATTTCTCGATATCTAATGAATGGATTGACTTGAAATTTAGTACACTTGGTCAGTGTAATACTCGTTTAGTCTTGACCGACGTTTTTCGTTTGAACATTTCTTTCTCATTAGCAACTAACCATGTCAATTTTCCTCGGGAAATAGAAGATTCGACATTTTTTAATGATTGAAACTCGATATCTAAAAGCTCGGTCAAGTATTAGCCAATATTATCTATTTTACGGAAAAAATTCGTTTTTTATGGTCTTCTTTGATTATCAATATTATTTCATGCAATTTGGTACACAACTTTGTTATTGTACATAAAAATAATTGTTAAAACGATTTTTCGATCTCACTCGTTCCTTCAAAATAATTTTTTCTAATAACCCCGATTTTCAGGTTGTCACAGTAGCCTGACCGCTTAATGCATTTTCTTTCAGAAAGTCTCTTTCATGCATAAGTTTTCCCGAAACAGATCTCACAAGTATTCTGTACCAGTTTCTCATCATGTTCCAGAATAACACAACGCCATACAATAAACCAGCATATACAATTATAACATATTATTATAAAAGTGTTGCAACTCTTCAATGTGATAGGAGATCGATCCCACATATCGCATACAGTCTTAACGCAAACGAAGTTATAATATATTAATTTTTAATGGCCACAGTAGCATGTCTCTAAGAGTCTCATACATCCGTAAGGAAAAAAGCATACAATTAGTTTGAGATGCATTGATAAAACTGAAAAAACTGATCTCAATATAAATCGTTATATGAATAAGCGTATTATAGGCGCAGTATGGACAAAATTGTTAAGTTGTACACTAAACCCATAGAAAAATGTGTGTACATACAAAATTGTACCAAATTGGACCAAAACTTCAAAGTTAATTCAATGAAAACTTTAAAAGTACCCAGTATGCTACATTACTCCAAATTGACAGTATTCTCATCGTCAGGTGCCTATCGGCAAGTTCTAATTGATACTTTTCCACAAAAATCCTCAGAGCAAGTCATACCGTGTTAACTCCCGTCGCTCATTCACGAGTTCATCGACGCTGTTTCTAAATGAGTATACGACAAAGTTATATTTACAGTATCCCAGATCTGGAGCTTGATCTGTTTCTTATCGATGGTTATCATGCGGGCGCCGAACTCAACGCCGATGGTCAGATCGTGAACGGGCTGGAATCTCTTGTCGGTGAACTGTAGAAGGAGACAAGATTTTCCGACACCTGTTCAAAATCGAGCAAACGAAAACTTCATTAGTAGAGTCGTGGGCGACCGTTCTTTGCCGTTTCCTCAACATATGGCGCGCAACTACACAATTCACCGATCAATTGAGAAAAATACGTGAAAGTTTCTGTTTCCACCAGCGGTTGATGCTGCGTCAGGATTGAAAAAAGCGATAGCATCATTTGTGACCAAAGTGCGGAGTTGACTAATGAAGCGTAAAATGTTACCAAAAAATGACGAAGGACTCTGGTCTGTCGAGTGCGGGAAATGGTCTTCATTTCCATAAATTTTCCCCAAAATATGTTGAAAAGAAAATCGCGCGTGACGAATCGGGGAAAATAGAGCGAAATGTTTTCGAGGAGAGAGGAAAAATAGAGCGAGAGAGAGAAGCCTTTGTGCGAGGCGATTTTTTCCCGACGAACGAACGCGCTGAGAAAAAAAAAGCCTACGAAAAAATAGTTATCAAATGTACGACCGAGTTCGAGCTGATTTTGGAGGAAATACGAAGACCTGGGAATATCGGAGTTATCGCGTCGCGAGGGAGAAAAGGACAAAAACATAGCAGTGAGCTGTCAGGCGAGACGTAATACAGTACGCGCATCATGATTATCGGAAAATCATCGAGGCCTTTTGTTTTTATTTTTCCGTGTTTCGTGAATTTCGTTCCTTCTCCTGATCACTCTCACCCGTGTCGCCGATAATGATGTACTTGAAGAGATAAGCGTACGACATTTTATTTGATGAAAATGCTTGAAAGGGAAACACAAGTAATTCTCCGTCACACACGTACTTCGAATCCAAGTTACAGCTTAAGCTACACTTTTTATCTCTCTGCTTTGACGGTGTGACGTCACTGAGAGAACTCGGTTAACTTCGGACTGCTACTCGGACGTTTCCGTTCGTTTCCGTCGCGATGACTCGAGAGCGTAGGAGCACGCCTTAAGGCATCACGCTGCATCCTCGGTCGGTAAGAAACATGCGGCAAGATTTTGTCCCGGATGGATTACATTTCGAGCAAACGAGATGAACTTCGTTCGGGCTTTTACGAAGCATTGGGGGTTTATCTTTGTTTATGTATTAAGGAGTTTCTGGATTAAAATCTAAATGCTTGTCCACGATTGAAATTTATATCACTGATAGGCTTATTTAGGATGCAGTAAGTATCAAAAAGTTAATCCGTTTCAAAGCATAGTTCCGGAGATGTTTAATGCTCAAGTTGAACCCTTATCGATTTGGCACCTCGTAAACACTGGTTAGAGGACTACCCAGGCAGCATAAATGTCCAATTGACGTCGATAAGTTGCCGTTGTCAGGTTACCTTTGAGACATGACCGTTAGATAACTATTCAACATCTTTCAAATGACGTCCCGTTACCGTATAATGCTGCCGTAAAGTTATATTATATTTTATATCTTTCGGCGATGAAAACGGATGCTTAGGCCCGGTTCCACAACTCTCGGTTAACCGAGTTAACCAAAGTTTAAGAGCGACTGGAACAATCAAAACCACGTTTGGCTGGCTAAACTCCGGTTAACTCGGTTAACCGAGAGTTGTGGAACCGGGCCTTAAAGGTATCCCAAAATATTATCCAATTGATGACTTTTTTAAGTTATATAAAAGTTATCTATTGTATCTAGTTCAACATTGTCCAAAGGATATCATAAAGACGAATTACGTAAGACGTCTTTTTCATGACATCTTCCAAGTATCGGTAATATGATGTCTTTTAAGATATTCGGTATTGGCGGGAAATAGTAAAACGTCATTCAAATGTTGTCCTAAAGATGACATCCAACGGATCACTTGTATCATAAAGTGTGAATGTGGCGTGTCATATTTCATTTCACCGGCAAAAAATTATGCGTAACAATTAGTTGAAAAAATGAAGGTGTTGAAATATATATATATACGTCAGTGCCTTTCAGCCAACTATTCTTTTCGCCGCTGTGAGTCCATATATGTATTTAATGTACTGCCTTTGTATTCTTAAAGCGAACGTCTGCTTTTGAGGTTATCCAACGGATCGTTTGGAGCATGGCAACCACCAGAAGACGTGACCGTAACGGAAGAAGAGTCCAATAACGATTGTACCGTTTTTATAATATTAAATTATATTTTACTTATAATGAATAAATTGATGTTTTATTTATAATGACCTAGCCCACTTCGAAACCGACGTAACAATATCTTTTCAATTCTTTATTATAAAAATTCAGTTATCAACAGGCTAGAATATTGAACTATATTAAATATTCTAGACCGTTAATAGATTAATTTTATAAAGAAATGGATCGGATAGCATATTATATATATATATATATATATATATATATATATATATATATATATATATATACTATGTATATGTATATGTATATCTTTTTGATAGTACTCTTCGATGCCGTTTTGTCAATCTTATTCGGATGCCTATCGGACGACTTTCAGATGGCCGTGGTATCTTGGCATTTTCGTGCCCTTAAGAGGATATCTTTCGGATATATCGATTTGGTGACTTTATGCTAACTTACCGACAACCAATAAGTTCCCTTTTGTTGACACATTGTTAACCATTAGAAGTTGCCGTATAGTTAACTATCGAGCACGAATAAGTTATCTGCCAAGCGGACATAAGTGATACGTTTTGTAATACAAAACGGCGTCTTTTTGGACGACCAAAGAGTTATCCGTTTCACATATCTTTTAGATGCCATATGGATAACATTTTGGTACCTGGGATGTTCGCCACGAAAAATGGCGCGCCATTTAAAATATCCGGTCATTTTGAGACACCCTTATGTACTCCAGTGCCAACGTCACTTACGATCTGATGTATTTGCTCGCATGTTTATAAATCTCGGGCAACACTCGGGTCACATTTTGAGGACTTGCAACCAACGCGGTTGAACAATGAGACGGATATGCTCATTATGGAAAATAAATGAAGTAACGTCTATAAAAAATTATCCCCGAGAGAGCTATGCAACCGAACTTGCATCAATAATTGCAAAAAATAAATAAAAATCTCACGGAACAACAGATGTGCGATGTAGGTAGATATTGAATTCAAAATTACAGTTTATTGTTATCTTTGTGTGGACTAGTATAATATAATATTACCATATACACATTCAATAGCTCACTTATATTATAATAACTTACATTAACCACTCACAAACATTGATAAAGATTAAGTCATGATAATTTTTTTCTCAGCTTTTTTCATGTTTTCCTCCCCCCGTTTTTTCTCGTCGTAGCGTGCTCATGACTGCCGAAGCTACAGCGCGAAAGCTCTCGTATGTATAAGATTATTTTTTTTAAAGGTTTTTATTTATACGATTGGGCGTCGTTTATATATTCATATAAGTAGGTGTGTGTATGTGTGTGTGTATGTGTGTGTGTGTGTGTGTGTGTGTGTGTGTGTGTGTGTGTGTGTGTGTGTGTGTGTGTGTGTGTGTGTGTGTGTGTGTGTGTGTGTGTGTGTGTGTGTGTGTGTGTGTGTGTGTGTAGTTACATACTTGTACATATATAACGATTTCAACTGATAATTTTTCCGTATTCGATTAATCATATGTTCACGAATAAAATATCAACGGGCTTTGCACGATATTCCGATTCAAATGTATATACGCTCCGTCGCTTGCTCAAATTTGAGAAATAGCAGTCGAGCGATATAATTCGCTTTACGGCGATGAGACGATGATAAATCGTTCGTACAATTGTTTTTCAACACGCAGAAAAAGAGGAAGCTTATTTTTCCTCCTTTTCGACCAATGCGGCACATCGGGAGTAAGGCCGAAATATACGATTTTTCTTTTTATCGAGATATGCAGTGTTTATCGTGAAGGTGTATGACAGGTTTTTATATGTTACAGAAAACAATCTTATAAGGGCGAACAAGGCATTTGGAATTGGATGAAAATTTGAAAAATAGAGATAAAAATGTAGCAAACGCAAAGCTGACTTCGCGGTTTTTTTCCTTGACCACGCGGAAGTGAATTATTGCAATCGCCGAAAATAAGATGGTTCACATATACAATTTTCGTTCTCGTGGGTGCATAACGATTGGGATATATATATATATCACGCAAGTTCACCACTTTTATACTTTTCGTTCTTCATTTTTCGTTTTTTTTTTGGATCAAGATGAAACGGTAAAAACGTATGGCTAGACGTATGATCAGTCTGGGCGGCTAACGATGGCTGAGTATTCCTCTTTCACTATCTATTATAAACCTTTCTTTCACTCTTCCTTCTCTTTCTTAGCTCTAATGACTAGATACCTTTTTTTGCCACCCAACGATGTACATCTTCTTTGATCCCATGTTTTATACATTCGTACCGTTGACAATGCTCGTAGAAGGTACGGATAAAAATTTCCATGCCAAAATACGATTTAGCTTTTATCTGCTTGTTTGATTTATATTTTGTCTTTATAACCCGGGCCATTCTTCTCGAAACGCCCGACAAGTTTTCCATACTGATGACATTTTTTTTACATTTTAATAAATTAACGGGCGAGCGTTTGTGATTTTTTAAAACGTAGATACGTTCGATGAAGCTTCAATATCGACATTTTCATATGTTTGCCTTCATCGTTTTGGAGGAAAAAATTGAAATTCAGGGAATTCAGTTGTTGCCGTAGTTAAAGAGTAGTTGATACCTCCAGGCGACGTATTAACTGCACTCATTGGCATTCCAGCCCAACTAGTGTTATTTCTATAAAATGACTGTGCTACATCGTCGAGATTTTTTTTTTTCTTGAAAACAATGTTATGTGACTTACGGAAACTTCAAAGTTGGACTTATATTGGCCGTATCTGCATTTAGAAAAACGAATCAGTATCTTTCAACATTCATGGGTGGAACGCCCGAGCATCCTTGAGAACTATTTGAAAAGCAAACGAAAAACCTTTAAGATACTTTTTACATCTCATATACGGAATGTATAATAATATTCTTGTGCTCACATGCTGTTTGAGCTTGAAAATAACAACTATATATCAAAACGGCAAGAGAGGGGAGGGAGGAAAAATATCGCAGTGAAAAAGTATAGTGCAAATAAAAATACCATGATGGACATTCGTTTGAACGCAGTCCTGAGTTGGACTATGAAGATAAATGTAGTTTGGCATCGAAATTTTATCTCAGATGTCAGGAATCTCTTTTCAATATCTGCACCCTTTCTTACCCTCGCATACTTCCATATCATACTCGAAGTAACTTAGATAATTCAAAATAACTTAAAACGACAAATTCCGTTTTTTTTTTCAGCAAAAATACATCGAACTTAGATTACAGTGATTGGCGTTACGTTGCGTAAAAGAGCATAGTCGGTTTTTCCCGCTGCAATGATCACTTCGTCTGTTATTTCTATCTAACGTTATTCCCATATATCGAATTCGCAAAAACGCGAATTCTATATACAATTTTTATTAGACTTCCCGCCGGTAGTAAATCCGAAGTGATCGAAATGAGAAATCAATTTGTACGTTGTCGCATTTGATTACTCTACTGAAGGGGAGAGTGAGGGGCAAAGTTGACACGTCCACCGTGCAAATGTCTATTCGCGGCCTGAATTCGACGAATTTGCTCAGATTCAGATTGAACGGAAGCAGATAATGTGCGGCTAACGAAATACAACACCACGCAGGGATTTCTCAGCTTTTGAAATGCAGAACATTATTTCGGTTGTGAATAAGAAATTAAAAATACTTTGTGAAGTTGCGGTGACGTTCGATAACTGGGATAAATTGACATTTCCTGAATTCAAATATGACCTTACGAATTGGTGATTTGCACTCACTTTCGTTTAACGAGTTAGGCTACTGTGAAAATGACGAACGCTCGTTCGTCGCTTGAGACGACTCAAATTGTAGAGGAAGGTTCGACATATGGTGCAGGAATCGTAGATTAAAGGTAAACTTACAATTTCAATGATAAAACTGCTAAAACTTGAAACGCGTTTTTCTCGAAACTGTTTTTCATAACGGTGTACACGATTCCTCGAAAGTACACTCATTCAGGGTAACAGTAGTTGAGTATTGACCGACGTTTTTCTTCTTAACGTTTTATTTTCATTAGTTATTAACAATTTCATTTTTCCTCGAAAAATTGAAAAAAAAATCAAATTTGTTGATCGAAACGCGACAACAAAAAACCAGCCCGATCAAGTCTTACCCAGCATTGTCTATTTTGAGAAAAAAAAATTGTTTTTCTAGTTTCGAATCTACCGGTTGGCCAAAATTAAGTACACCGTTGAGCCCTTCACGTTAAAGCTCCTTGACGGGATTGTTTATGACTTCTTCAACTAACAATATTGTTTAATGAAATTTGGTACACAACTTTGTTAATGTACAAAATTAATTTTTTGAAATAACCCGCATTCTCGGATCGTCACAGTAGCCTAACTTCTCGAGTCATATCAGAACACCAAGCGTGTTGCTCTTTTACGCAAATACCAAGAGTTTTTTTTACCTCGGACGTATAAATGCGAAATTACACATTAAATACATTATTATTATATATTTTTTTTTCTTATTTTCCTTTTTAGTACAAACGAATGAAATCGGGCACCGCGTTTATTAAGCATTTTTGCAGCTTAATTATTTGAAGAGTTAACGAAGGAATGTATAGATTACATCTCCAAATTGTGGGGGAAAGCCCATTGTTTTTTCGCATTTTCATTTTCTGTTTGGAAATATTGCTATATTATATTAGTTAGCGTAATATACAGTTTCAGCCTTGCTCCAGGTAGAATTTTCCATAGAGCTTTGTGCTATTTATAATCGTGTGCATTTAATTCCAACCTATATCATCTTCCTTGGCGCATTCAATCGAATCACCCATAGCAGCAGAGTTTCTACGGTTTCGCCCTTTTTCGAATTCCAAAGTTCCGCAGTCGAAGACATTTTTTAGGTGGCCACAAATTCGTCAAATCTAATAGCAAGATACAAAATGAATAGAGATGTTTTCAAGCTAACTCAGCAATCAAGAGTGTACACAAATTATAAAAAAAATGACACCGTACAATTGTTTCTTTGGTAAATAAAGAAAATGGCAATAAAGACGTTGATCATACAAACTCCCCGTCTCGAATTTCAACATAATCCGACTGGTGTACATCAGCATTTTCCATCATTTTGACGGATCTGTTTCTCAATAAATGAGCCACTCGATTGAACTGAACGTCGTTTTCTAATTCACGTCGCCATTCGTAATATCTCAATGTTTCGAAGATATGGTCGGACTTTTCCTTTAAACTTCTCACTTCAGAAATGAATTATATGGAAAATCGAAAAGTAGCGAGTCAATAGTGTCAATGTTGCAATGAATCTGCAAAATTGCCTTCATTATTCCCGATGAATTTCTTTTCCACGTGACTGCTATGGGCAATCCTATTGTTTGATAATATATATATATATATATATATATATATGTATGCATATAGACACGTACGGTCATGTATATATGCATGCATGTACTCGTTATATATATATATATATATATATATTTATTTATTTATTTAGATTTATGATAATCATATATAAATTATGTTCGAGTAAATATTTAGTAACGCTTTCTTGTTCTCCGTCCTTGTTGGCTCTGAAGCTAGCCGTGGCCTGCTAAGTAGGAGCTGGCCAATGCACATGATGTTCCATACGTACTCAAGTAAAAAGCGATTTTTGCTTGGAACAACCCTTACATTACGTTTTGATGTATCTGTGTAGGTTTCGGGTGCGTGTGTGCGTACGTGTGTACCAGTGTATGTGTGTCCGTGCCTTTGTGTCTCTGTCGGATAGTGCGGCGGTAGTAGTGGATGGCGGATGTATTGTCTGTTCACTACGTAACGGCCAGGCAAAACTGAACGTTTATATATACACCGGCGACTCCTGGCCAGTCAACAGTCGAAACATAGACGTCGGCATCGTTTTCATTAAAATCTGGAAAAACAATACATACGTGTTTTCCTTAATTCTCATTCACCCGATATCATTTTCACTATTCAATGTAACCGATCGAATTTGAGGCCTTATATACCTTTGGAAAAAAATCGTTTTTTTGCAGAAATAAAGTATAACCATCCCAAAAATGATGTGGTTGATATTGATAATCATTTCAAGAATGATACGGTCTGCAGGAAAATGGTCGTAAAAATTTAAACGCGCTTTTCTTGAAACAAGGCTTTCAAAATCGGGCGGTCTCGTAATTTCCGGAACTGTCAACCGATTGCAAAAATTTCGACTGTGGCTTTTTAGATAGATTTTTTAAAGACGTACACGCGATTTTGACGCTCGATTAATACTTGCCGTTCGTATAAACAAATTACGGCCATTTGTAGCCGAAAATACGACTTTTTTTTCTAAATGGTGCCAAATTTGCGAAAATCAATATGTTGAAATAATTCGTACTTCGCTAGTACTTATGTTGAAATAATTCGTACTTGTTTAATTGAAACTTATGTTGAAATGTACTTATGTACTTATGTTGAAATGTACTTATATACTTATGTTGAAATGTACTTATGTACTTATGTTGAAATAATTCGTACTTGTTTAATAATTGTACATATTCGTAATATGTTGAAATAATTCGTACTTCGCTAGTAAAACTCATGTAGATGACGAAAAATATATTTTTTGCTCTATTAAAAAGCAATAAAAATATTTATTGTTCATTTTGTATGTTTTTGGAAAATGTAAAATTTTTCCAACAAAAGGGTTTATTAAATAAACCCCTCAACTTCATTTTCATGGCTTCATTAGTATTTTTAGAAAAATAAAAAAAAAGCCTGGTGTTCCGACCATTCAAAGGTATATAAGCCCTTAAATCAATTCAAACAATACATTTAGGCCATGCGTCATAGAAAAGACAACAACAACAAAAAAACGTCCAATCTCTGTTCTCAATAAAACGGTGGCAGAGTACTCTACCCCGAAAAAATCGAACCTCACAAATTGCTCCTGGGAAATTCGAATCCTAAATATTTGGGACCTTGCTGAATTGGAACCAAGTAAATTCATCCTCAAATGTTTGGAACTTTCAATATTCCATAGTGGAGAAACCGTGTACTTAAGAGGTTAGGCCACTAAAGAGGAAGGTCCAACATATGGTACGGGAATCGCAGATTGAAGGTAAACTTATTATTACAACGATAGAACTGCTAGTCAAACTTTAAACGTTTTTTTCTCGAAACTATGTTTTTCAAAACGGTGTACACAATTTCTGGAATTCTGGTGTACCGATTGACTTGAAATTTCGTACACTTGTTCAAGGTAATAGTAGCTTAGTCTTGACGGACCTTTTTCTTCCTAAAATTCTTTTTTGAATAGTTATTAACAATAATCATCGCATTTTTCATCGAAACATCGAAAAAAAACATTCAAACATTATTTTTCGATGTGCGAAACACGATAACCAAAAAATCTCGGTCAAGTCCTAGCCAATATTATCTGTTTGAAGAAAAAACTTGTTTTTCTTGTTTCGGACCGACCGGGTGGCCGAAATCAAGTACACCGTTGAGCGCCTCACGCTCAAAGATCCTTCACGGGATTGTTTATAACTTCGTTAATTGTTTATATTTTTAAGAAAATTTGACACACAACTTTGTTAATGCATATACAGAGAAATGTCCAAACGATTTTTCAATCTTGCTTGCTCCTTCAAAATTAATTTTTTCATATAACCCTGATTTTCGGGTCGTCACAGTAGCCTACCCCTTAGAAAATTTCAAACCGATTCAATTTGTTTCAACATTTCGATTTACTATCCCCTAGAGTTAATAGATCAGATTGACACGAAACAGAATCCTAAACATTCTTGACTATGAGTCGTACGATTCGGCTCATAGTTTATTTCGGCTTTCGATTTATCCTCCAATTATTGTTATTGCAATTATTTTTCGATCGATTTATTTGATTTTATTATGTGTAAACTAAAAGATTTATTTGAATTGTCTTGTTGTCTGAACGGAATTCATGAAAGCACTCACTTTTCGTCAATGGACGTTAAATCGTCCCTTAGAAAAGCAATATTGCATGCTTTTAATCCACTCAATATGTCTTAATTTATCATTCGATAGGTGATTTCTCTCGAAAACGATATTCCTAAGCAATTGATTGAATTTACTTGTGGATGAATTTCGATTGGTTAAATTTACCCCAGGTTCAAGATTGCCCTGCGCAATTTACCTGAGGTTCGCTTATTGCATTTGAATATTCTTATAATAAACAGCTCGGGAGCAACGTATAAGAACCAATTGACGTGGAACCGAAAAAAGTCAGAACGTAACAAAACATAAAATAGTATCAATAGTTTTGACTGGACTCACCTCGCCGACGGACGTAGCTAATAGATTCACAATTTTTTCGTGCGGCACAGCTACAACGCTCTGATTGTTGATCTCGATAATTCTATGCCCGACTCTAACTCCACCTCGCTCGGCTATACCGCCCCTGAGAAGGCTACATATAACACCGTTCTGTACACTAAAGCCTAACTGATATTTCGTATCGGGCCTCTTGATTTTCACCTCGACGACCGGTGCGCAAGGTACGACAGTCAGCTTAACGACCGTTTGATTCTTCGAATTTTTAATGTAAGTCTGACACGTCGATAGCGGCAAGCCGACCAGCGAAACACCGTTTATCGCAATTATCTGATCGCCAATGTTTAGCTGACCGCAGCGAGCGGCCGCACCGGCCGGTGCCAGATTCGCAATCACCACCGTTGGTAGCATCGAACCCCAGCCAGATTCCACTATTACAACACCCAGTATTTCGCCTTTCGCCTTGGGCACGACAACCTGTAAAAAAGAGAGCGGCAATTGATCATTCTCGTGTACAAAAAAATGAACGATGGGCCTCACGACAAAACGTGCGGAATGTGACCCGTCGATAAAGCGACAGAACGTTCGTCATATTTTAAGACGAAACGACACGAGAACTTTTTACAAAATGGACTGAACCGAATGACTCGGAATTGTGACGATAGACGACAGCAAAAAGCGAAACGAAACACCAAAATATTCGGTGTCATTGGGGTAAAAATCGTGGATCCATATGCCACAAGAAAACTAACGGAAAAAGATAACAAAATAAAGTTTCGACTGAGTTTATCGAAAATCGAAGCGTACCTCAACCTAGCCACGATAAAAATACGCATTTCGACACTCGAAATATTGCAGTACTCGAAAAAATGAGTGAGAAAAATTCGAAAAACTATCTTGCAGCTAATCGTGACAGTTATATACGTATACGGCGCAGGAGCGTCATCTAGCGGTGGGCAGAGGCTCCATGTTCGTAAAAACCAACACAATAGTAGAGCAAGAAAGGCACAGCGTTTAGACTTCTCTGCGTGTGTCGTTCCGTCTTGATAAAACTACATTTTATTCCGTCGCTTTTTTTCAGTGTAATTTTTGGTTTCATCAAGTGCATCGATACGTTCGTGCCAGAATGATTATGAGGGAGAGATACCTTCAGGCGAGAAAACAATTTGCTAATTTTCATGATTTTTGTTAAGTATAGATTTATTTACCATTTTTGAGACTTACATTCGTGTATGCTTACTACTTTTGGCCGTTACGGGGTTTTTAAATTTGGAAAAGACGAAGAAGCACTGAACCATATTTGGAAATGTAAGAAAGCAAGGGAGAAAATTAACAGAAACTGGATGAATGGGGTGGACAGGTGGAGAGAGGTAAGAGGTTGAAGGGAAGGAGGAAGTTCAAGAAACTGACGGGTCAAAACACTAAAAGGGGAAACACTCAAGGAAACATGCTACTACGCAACGAAATTCAGTAGACCAGCAAGGGGAGAACAATACTGCTGTGAATAATTTTTTAAGTTAAACCAGTAGTCGTTGGCAAGACGAAAGAGGTTGTCAAAAAAGAGGATCGAAAAGTTTAGTGTTTAGCGGCTTAAAACATTAGGTATAAGAACTAGCATACAAGAGCAACTGTATGAACATGTAAGTGGACTGTAAAAAATGCAAAGCGCTGTAGAATGAGGAACAAATACTACAATAAATACATACCCTAAGTCTCAAAAATGGTGAAGAAATGTTTTCTTTAAAAACAAAATCATGAAAATTAGCCATTTTTTCCTCGCCTAAACGTTTCTCCATCTTGAAAATTCGAAATGTTATGAGGACCACAAGATCGGGAAGCGAAAAGATCAAAACGCTTTTGAAATGAATGTTTTTTTTCCACGTGTCTCCAAAGTGTCGCATCTTCACTCGCCTCTTTTTGCATCTCTTTCTTCGCAAACATTTGCAATTCGTCGCCAAAGATCTCCTGAGAATTGAGAACCTCCTGATAATCCATTTCTTTCACGAAACTATGATCCTCGATACCGTTTGCCTTCAAAAATTCCATGTAAGCAACTTGAAACGCCTGCCCGATGCTTTGTGCTATGAATTGAGCCTCCTCGCTCTCGAATACGTGGCATATCATTTTTGGTGTACGATTTATTTTCGGCGGATCTTCCATTTCGTGAGGGACGAAGCGTCGTCGAGCCATCAACACGACCAGATCGCCGATATCGGCGATGTACGATATCGTTCTCAGCGCGTGATCCATCATTATTTCTTTGAGATCGGTATTCAGTACCATTATCTTCTCCGTCGATATGAAGAGATCCACCTCGGTGCTCGGTTGCGTTTCTCCATCGGGTGCCTGAATAATGCGCGAAAAAGAAATTTATATCTTTCAATTAGCGACATCGTTTGATTTCGAGGAAGCTCCAGTTGTAAAATTAGGCCCATCGAATACTCGAAGCTTTTTAAGGCCTTATATACCTTTGACAAAAAAACATCGTTTTTTTTGCTCAAATCGTGTATGAACATTCCAAAAATGACGGTCCGAAGAAGAATGGTTTTAAAAATTGTGAAAGCGTTTTTCTTAGCACCGTATTTTCAAAATCGGGCGGACTCGTAGCTCTTACAGTTTTCAACCGACTTACGTCAAATTTCAACTGCTTCTTAGATACATTTTTGTCAAAGTACACGCGATTTTTACGATCTATTAACATTTACAATTTTTCTAAACAGATAAAGACCGTTTTTCAGTCGACAATGTGAGCTTTTTTTACAAAATGGTGCTAATTTTGCAAAAATTGATATTTTGTAATAATCGTATGTACTTCGTTATCAAAGCTCATGAAGATTACGAAAAAAAATATAAAAATTTCGTTCTAGGAGCTCATGTGCATCTGCAACGAGTCCGCCCGCGGAGGGCCTCAAAAAAGCGTTCTTTTCTCTCTCTTGCCATTTTGTATTTTCCGGAAAATAAAAAATTGGGTGCGGGTAAACATGTCGAATGACCAAATATAGAACGACAAAAATTTCGAAACGGCAGAATTATGAACTCTCAAAATAACGAAGTTTAAATTATTCGAAATTTTATCGTTCGACTGATAAAAAAATCGAATGACTATAAATCGAACCATTATTTATTGGAGAGCTAATTAATTCGAAAACGAATATTCAGATTGTCTGCAATTCGGAAAATAAAAATACAGAATCGAAAAATGTAGGACACCCATATCTCCGAAACAGAAAATAGCGAGTGCCTAATATGCGTAATACCGTCTATGGCGAAAAGCAATATATCGAAACGCAAAATGTCGATGGCCCGAAATGTCGAACGGCCAAAATGGCGAACGTGGTGGGGCCCGTCACGCGAGATGACTGCCGTACGATATTTTAGCCGACTGGCCGACAGCGCCATCTCGCAGCTTCACTCTGAGGCGCAAGTAACGTATCGCTCGTTTCGCCATCCAGGCCGTTCTACATGATGACCCTCCGCGATTTCAACCACTCGACTTCTAGGCCGTTCGCTTTAATCATTTTCTGCATTGTGAACCATCACCATTTTTTTAATTCGGAGAATTTTCGTCTCGAATTATTTGGTGTTATGCATACAGGCCCATCGATATTATGTTTTTCGATATTTTATTAAATCTGATTTTTGTTTTTCGCTATAAATCAACTTCCGAGATGTTCATATTCGTAATTGTTATTTTCGACTTTACAGACTCTAGTAAGATTTATCCATATTCGAACATTCGTCATTTTCGAATTCGACATTTTGACCCATCTGCAAATCGATCGTTCGACATTTTTCCCCCCACTCAAAAAAATTACTCGAGTACCTACGAATATATATATATATATATATATATATAATATAAACCTTCCAAACCTCATTTTGCTTCCTCCGTAACAACTTTCAACAAAAAGAATCCCCAAAAAGCCTTGTTTTCCGACCATCCAAAGGTACATAAGGCCTTAATTAAGGCTCTTATACGTTTTTCTCGACTATTAATTTGTAAAAAAAACCGTTCCCAAACGATAAACAAACTGCGAGTACGTGAAATTTTGCTCAATGTACCACCGAAGCATCCTTGAACAAGAGAAATTTCATTCCTCGTCGTACATCACACCCATTAACGTATAGAATATGTATACATAGTTAATATGTTTTTGAAAAATTCTTTCTTATCTGCTGTACTCACCAAGGCCTATCGCAAGAAAGCAGCATGTAAGCGAAAAAAGTAAAGTATCGCTTTATGAGAAACAAGTCAATTATGCGTTTCAATAACCATAATAACAATGAAAATAATAAATAACGTTTCGATAAGTCTAACAAAAACGTATATGCAAACGAAAAATAGTACCCATTCACAAACTAATCGAATAATAAATGGTAGTCAATAATGGTTGATCTACGTTCACATTTGCGAATCGGTATCGATGGATCGTCACGATATTGGGTGGATTCAATCGACCCGACCGATCTGTCGTACGAGCGTTGAAGCTACTTTTGTAGAATAATTATTGATCGACTGAATAATTATCTGTCGACGCGATCGAAGACCGTTCGCCTCTGTGATTGAATTTGCAGACCCATGCTAAACGTAACCGGCTATCGTGGGAAAAGAAGCCGAGTACACACAGTTATATTGAGTTGAGTTACAGGACGCAATCAGTATTGTCCTTTGACAAACCATTGAAGACGCACCTGCTAAATCGTTTCTTTTTTGTCATTCTTTTTCTTTGCATAGCCAATTACCATTGAATACAAGCAAATTGTAGTATTTTTGTTGTTGTCAATTCGAGTACATGAGACATTGCCAACCCGATCAACGTTTTGCCCCGATCACCACGGATCAAAATCATCGCAGGGTCATTCGATACCTCGAAAAATCATCATTATTCCTTTAGCCTTTCATCTCTCAGTCAACCAAAGGACTCCTCGCTTCGTTCCCCCATTTTTTTTTTAAATCCAACAAACGATCACGAGGGAAAATAAATATTTGGCAGCAAAGAAAAATCGTTATCAACGATCCTGCATTGGAATTGCCGTTTGCGTAGGATAAATATCAGTCGTCATCTGAAACTGCATTACCGGGGATAACCATTAGAAATACTTCAAGTACGATAGCACGAAGAAAAAGAAGTGGAGTAGAAAATAAGATTTTCCAGTTAGAAGACGAGAAAGAAAAACGTATGTATGAATTCGCGGCACGAAAAAAAAGTCCAACACACACACACATTCGGCTCGGGCTTCCGGAACGTAGCAGCACAGGTGAAAAACAAAAGAAGAAAAATACGATCGGATGCAAGGTGGGTCATGGGTGAAACTTGGTTCGAATTGGCATGAAATATGTCCATGTTAATGATTTCTTTCTTCGTTATTCTTTTTCTCTTATTTCGTTTCGTTTCGTGTAGGACTAAGGGCAAGGCGGACCTTTATCTTAGTGACAGCCTCCTCGACCATGTGCTTCTTAAGGCGTTTCCGCCGTTTTCGTCCCCCTTCCTCCTCCACCTCGACCGAACCGAGAAAATGTAGTCTGAAACAGGTGGTTGGACCCAATGTTCCACCGATCGGTAAAATCTTAGTTTGTCCACCAAATGTATGTGACTCGGTATGATTTCCGCCGGCAACATTGCCTATCAGTTCCTCGCTCGAGTCGCAATCGTCTTCATCTAGACTTCCCTGTGATGCGACGCTGCAGCGACCATAACCGTGCTGACTCCCGTAGTTTAAGAGGGTAGCCTGCATCGGCATTGGTACGTCATCCTTCGGATTTTTTGCGGCAAGTGTCAACGGTACGCGCGCGTTCAAACAAACAAACAAACAGAGGCCTTCCGCTAGTTTCACATTGCCACAGCACCAAAACAAAATACGAAAGAAGTAAAGAACAAAAAAATCAACAAGGCAATGGTCACCAATGAATCGTCGAAACACCTGAGTCGGTTATTAGATTACTCGTACTTCTCACATCCTTGCTCCAATGATTATCCGTTTTTCCTTCTTTTTTTTTTTCAACCAATACGACAGACAGAACATTTGTAGAAAGTTACGCAGTAACTCAGGTCTTCTAAGATCATTGGATTCGTTTGATGCCAATGCGATCGTTGATCCAAACCGCCGCGCTTTTATCGTCTCGAGTCAAAAGGATTGTCGTTTCTTTTTTTCTTTTCTTTTCTCGTAATCCGTCTTCACACGGATCGTGGAAGCTCGTTCGAGTTACGTTCACCGTTAGTTTCGCGATTTTTTTTCTCTTTCTCTCTCGTTAATCTGATGGTAAAGAAAAAAGGAGACCAACTCGTTCAAAATTGGAGATTGATAATCGCGCAGAGTAGGAAGCGAAAGCGCGTGAGGAACAGGACTTTGAGAGAATTTTTTTCGTACGTTAGATCGAGAAGAAAAAATTGGGATATTTGACGATTAATTTGGAGGAAAAAAAAGAGCTTGCGTTAGCCCGATTTATCGTGGGTGGAAAGAGAATCGTACGCATATAGATGTATCGTCAAACGATTATGAAACAAGCGACAAGCAAACAAAAATCGTACCAATTATTCCGCCGGAAAGGCACGCAAGCAGAAACTGTGTATTTATATATACATATATATTGATGCAAAAATTCGTACAAAAACTACGACAGTAACTACAAGCATTATCATCGAGCTTACGAGTGAGCTTGACACGAATAAAGCCTACAATCGAATCCGCCAATATTATTGACAGGTTTCTGTAGCACGATTCGTCTTTTTGAGGAATCAAATTTGACGAACAAAAACATACAGCGCGAGCACTCCCATCGACATGGGTTTTAAGGGCTTACACCTGGTTGAGAACTTTGAAAATATCGATTTTATGGCTTTCGACGGATTCTCAAAATAAAACGTTTCAAAAATATTCTCTGATAATGTTCAGGTCGATTCTTTCAAAATTTATATTGATAGCCAGCGAAGTGTACGCGCGTATTTCGCGATGTTACTTTTTCAAAATCGGTGACCATGATGTCTCACAAATCACCGCACCGAAAAACTTCAACTTCAACTTTTACGAGCTTCTTTTACAGATTAAAAAGCAGTGCTTGAACGAATGCATTTTTTTCTATACATCGTTTTTTTTTATCAACGAAAATAGAGCGTTATTTCACGGAAAATCGGTAATCTCACTTTGGACAGGGGCCATTTTTAAAAAATGAATTTTTCATTAAATCCCTCGTCCAAGCACTAGATAATTTCATTCAAAATTTAAATGCCTTTGATTTCTTTAAATTTCAGATTATTAGTTTCCGAGCAGCAGTGGTCACCGCAAAGAACGTTTTTCCAACAGCGCTCTGCAGAAATCATTGTATCTACCACATTTATGAATATATGTAAAGGATACTTAATACCATATGCCTTAATGTAAAAAAAATAACGAAAATTCCTCTCTTTTCTAAGCACGAGCTAGGTGTAACCCGTTAAAACGAATGGCGATGAAGTACCTAACCGCCGAAGCAAGATTTTGCCGAGAGCTTTTCGATTCAGATGTGAGGCAAAAAACTCACACTCGAGTTCATTCCACTTATACTCATCGATTATAAAATGGCAACTCGTTTGCTTGGTTAATTACTCTTACCGTTTATTCTTCGTCCTTTTAACGTTATATTTCGAGAGAGTTTCTTTTGTATTCGTGGCCGGTTACAAAACGGAACTTAGTTTCAAGTAAAGCGTTAAATTAATGGATAGCAATAAAGGTTTGTCCTAATATCCCGAAATGACTATTTCAGCCAGTTGTTTCATCGAATCTCTAACGAACCAGAGGTAAGAAAACTCACGACCAAATGTTATCAACTCATTTCACAACTTGCCTCTAACTATTGTCCATTCAACAACATATCGTAGGACTTTGGCTCCGACAAGACCCCGAGGCTCCATTTTCAATCGAATTGCTCGTTGCAGAAGGAACGTTGATCAACTTTGTCATGCAGTTTTTCAAATGTATCTCCAAATTGATTTTGTTCTCTCAATTCATATGTCCAATTAGCGTAAACAAGCGTTCAAACGATTTGCTACTTTCGTAATTTTACAAAAACAACAAAATCAGTGAGACGAAAAAAGCAAAGCTCCATTCGCGTCTTAAAATTCGTTGTAATCGCTCTTTATCACTTTCGGAAGGCTTTTTTGTGCAATGAGCATACAAATACCGAAAGTAACACACATATATACATATGTGTTACTTTCTGGAAGAAATAGCGACATACAGATTCACGTATCAATATATAAGCAAGCAGATAAGAAAAGACAGACGCAGACAGACCAACAGACAGATACATCCAAATTTTACACCGAGAAGATGACAACGTGTTCGGTGGTCGAGTGGTAGTGTTTTTTTTTTCGTGATGTGAGGAAGGGGGTCGCTACACTGAAACATTCAGGCCTCTTTGCACAACGGCCAATAAACAATTAAATTCGAATTCACCGTTCGACAATAGAATACCAATTGTTTGCTCAGCCTTTAGGCTGCTTCGAATGTCTGCTTATTTGTTATTTTCTTTTTTTCTCGACTAAAAAAATCCTACATTGTAGCATCGACATCTCGTCTACGCCTTGTTAAAATAATACAAATCATAGCTTCGCTAGCGTTATGGGTCAAACGAATAAAAATCTTCGTTTGCCGTAATCCGTGAAAAGTTGTACGGAAAAGTTTCGTACGGCGATGAGATCGTGTGAAATGAAAAAGAAAAATGTTGTTTTCAACAGTAACGCTTGAACTGTCTAACGATTGAAGGAAGAAAAAGAAAAACAAATTCGTTCAATCTTCTACGTCTTCATTGACAGTGCAAAGAAAGAAGGTGTACGAGAAAATTGGGATAAAAAAGAGAGAAAAAAAACAGAAGTTTCTCTCGTCCTATTTGCACAGAGAAAAGCACTCTCTAAACACTTATTTCGTATGTGTAGGTGAGTCCCGAGTTAACCCAAGAGTTTGAGGTCGCAATCAGCAGACGATCTGTAGATAATAAAATGTATGTGGTTGTGCGGGTGTGTGGGTGTGCGCACGGACACATCCGCATGCACGCGCACTTGACACTCTCTTCTTACACATACACATATATGGATTTATGCCGAGTCTATTTACCGTGTTGTACAAATACAGAGGATTGTCTGGTTAATTGTCAAGAATTATCTTACCCTCCCAAAAACACTTAGATTTAACCGAATCAATAATAATCCTATGAATGCTCGATCACTTCGACCGTTTCAGGTGCTCATTCCATTGTTTTCTTTTTTCACCATCACCCACTAATCA
Organism: Ophion costatus; assembly: GCA_951751655.1. Classification (NCBI taxonomy): domain Eukaryota; kingdom Metazoa; phylum Arthropoda; class Insecta; order Hymenoptera; family Ichneumonidae; genus Ophion; species Ophion costatus. Next base: position 29,566,264 of record OX632358.1, read on the forward strand.
AGTACTATCGAAATATTCTTTTTCGCATTGAGTATTTTGGTCTCTTCTGAAATAAAATACTGTTCGATTATTCTCTGAATATCTGTAATAAAATAATTGGGTTTGTGATTTTCAGTATGGCGAAAGTAAATCATCATTTTTAACAAATGATGAGAAAAAATGTATTCATTCGGCAGACATTGAGAGAATATTGCAACAGTGATTGGAATTACTGTTTACAACTTGACTGTTTTAGGATCATTGCGAAAAAAAATACTATTTCTTCGCACGACTCGCTGAAAAAGTGGGAATGTGATGTACACCGATGTATAAAACGTTAACATTTCAAAAAAGTATGGCATTATTCCGATACTAATAATGTATGTGAAATTATAAACGGAAAATGAAATCATTTGAAAGCATCCAAGGCATGCCACTATGCTTCGTTATCTCTTTTTACACCGCCTCAAACTTCGTCTCCTTTCGCCAAATTGCGTATGATGCTAAGAGCGCACCATCGGACGGGGTTATATGTTCTCTGATTATAGGGGAGAAGAAACCATATATCAAAGTGCTCGTCGTATCGCTAAACAGCTCATGGCATTCGATCGACTCACGCTTTTTTATATATCAGGTGTAGAAGTATGAAACCGGAATTTTTTTGTGCAAATTACACGTCTGTTGTTTTAAAATGATAAAAACGAACGAAGACGGCTTTCTGCGTCACATTCAATCGATCCGCGAGTTCTTGTTGACTTTGAGTATCATCTTCATCCAATAAGGCTTGCGATTCGGTGTCTGCGAACTTTTTCGGTGGTTTCCCACACTCTTCGTTTCTCACGTCAAAATCACCACTTTTGAATGTTCGGACCCACTCGAAACACTGTGTTTTACCAAGCGCATGTTCACCGTAAGCTTCGACAGACATTCGATGCGATTCTGCAGCAGTTTTCTTCAAATGATAACAGAAAACCAATGCTGTCCGCAAATCGTCGTTCGTAGGCACAAAACTCGACATGTTTGAGGTTATAGAACAATAAACCGGTGTAGGGAACTTGGGTTGTTGTGTGTTGAAAATCTTCGTCAGCTGTTAGAGGGAGATGATGGCGCTGCAGAAGCGGTCTTACGCTCCCTAAACTGATAGCTAGCACTATCTATAGGGAAATTCCGGTTTCATACTTCTACACCTGGTACACATATGTCAGAAATCACATTCGACGTTGGAAGAATGAAACCAGAGCCGTATGCCGGCATTTTTCCTTTCGCGAGGATCCTATATTGTTGTACGTTATTCATGAAAATTCGATAGTTACACATCGTTCGTTAATTTTCGAGAATGTGAATGTTTGGAAAATGAGTATACGCGAGATATCTCGAATAACACAAGCTTTGCTTCCAAGGGGTTAGGCTACTGTGAAAATGACGAGAACTCGTTCGTCGCCTGAGGCAACTCAAATTGGAGAGGAAGGTCCAGCATATGGTGCAGGAACCGCAGATTGCAGGTAAACTTATGATTACAACGATACAACTACTAGTCAAACTTTGAGGGATCATGACAGGGTCAAATTTTCAAAAAATCGAGTTTTTTGCCTTATCCGATAGTGCAGACGGTTATAAACATGGACTTGCCATTACCGATTGATCGTAAATAGACGTTTTATATTAAAATTCCGCATTGGAGACTGAACGCGTTTTTCTTGAAATTTCGTTTGTCAAAACGGTGTTAACTCTCAAAGGAAGAGTTTTCAAGCTATCCGTCTCAAATTTTTACACAACATTCTTCACGCTGTTCTTTAGCTTGCTACGGAAGCTTTTTTTGATCTTCATATTTTTTTTAACGAAAAACTCGAAAAAATAGGCTTAATTCGATACTTCTTGTCAAACCACGGCCATTTTGTCAGTTTTTCGTTTAGAAAAATCTCCATATCAAGATATCGGCTGTTAAACTGATTAATAATCTTTTTACAAATTTTGTTTCAGATAATATTTACGGCCCCAACCGTGTACACCGCGAGGACTCTTTTTTTTCGTAGACTTTTTCAACCGCTAACAAAGATGTGAAAAAAATTAAAATAAACGTTTAAAAAATTATTTTCTGTTCTTCATGAGTGCTTTGATTTGACATTTCAAAAAATCAGACTAATTACCGTATTTTCACCATGTGAAAAAAAATCACGAAAATCGCTATTTTTCGACGCGTTACACTGTGATGACCCCTTAAATGCGTTTTTTCTGGAAATTATGTTTTTCAAAATGGTGTACACGATTTCTCGACATTTAATAAACGGATTGGCTTGGGTGCACTCATTCAGTGGTCGATTAGTCTTGACCGTCGTTTTTCTTCTTGACATTTTTTTTCATTAGTTATTAACTATACGATGTCATTTTTTCTCGAAAAATCTATTTAAAAATGTTCAATTTCTTTTCTTTTTTTTTTGGAAACACGATAACAGAAAAAACTCGCCAAGTCTTAACTAATATCATCTATTAAGAAACTCATTTTTTTGTTCCAGGTCGACTGGGTGGCCAAAATCAAGTGCACCGTCGTGCCCCTCGCGTCTACAGGTCCTCCACGAGATGGTTTATAACTTATTTCATTATCAATATTTTTTTAATGAAATTCCGTATACAACTTTGTTAATGTGTCTACAAATAAATGTCGAAACGATTTTCCAATCTTACTTATTTCTTTAAAATTATTTTTTTCAAAATAACCCTAATTTTCTTGTCGTCACAGCAGGCTAACGCCATGATACAGAGAAAAATCAGTATTTTCGAGAGAAGCCAGTGTGAATACTGGTTGGAACAAGCGGTAGTAACGAGCATATAATTTTTCTGCATTTACCGACGCAGGACAGGCCTTACGAGAGTGCCATATATGATCTATGAAAATTCAACGGTTAAGGGATTATTCACAGACACGACTCTGATTTCACCGTTCCTCGTACACTTCTCGAACAAACCTCGTATAAAGAAAAATAAAAAATTTTCTCGGACGAATATTTTTAAAATCAAACACATCTCTCTTCCGCTAGAAATCAGAATATGGTGAAACTTCGCTTGATGGAATGTTGTGTTTTCGAAACGACGTACCTTTATCCTGGACACGGCCTCCTCAGCCTGGCACATTCTCGTTGACTTTGTCGGCTGTCCCTCGCATACCAATTGGGTGGAGCCGAGATATCGGGCGCGAAACAAAACACCCTCGATCAAAACTGATGGATCGTCGAGTAATCCTGAAAAATTGATCGTTATGATTACTCTCGAACTTGTTTTCCCGTCGATCGTGTTCGTCAGTTCGCCAAACGTTGACAAATATTGCCCAGAACTGTTCATCAATCTCATCGTGGAAATGCCACCAAACGGAGCACTGTTTTTACGATACATTTCTTCATTTTCCTACGGATGTTCAATTTCGAAGGATAAACAAATGTTTGCGGATGGCATTATTCGAATACGGCTGAAATTCTATGGACCGCACAATAGTGCGACGCGCATGTGACTTCAAAGATCCGATTTTTGCGTCGCGTCTCATTTGCATCGTTATTACCATAAAAGTGAGCAGATACGAAGATTTCTTGAGATAAACGTGAATAAGCATTCGAAGCACTGGCTGTTGTGAGTGAATAGGATGGCTCTCGGTCGCAACTTCAAATGTGACGACACACAATGAAACGAGACGGATATCCGTGTGCGTTTTAATGCGCCATTATAGAAGAAACAAAATGCCTCGAAAAAACAACTCGTAAAGTAGAGAAAAAAAACATCCCATTGAAATCGACCCACCCGAATATTTTCGAAACCGTTGACGGTGCTTAAATCTATTTTAAACGAAAGTTTAACGGCTTAAGGAGGCATGTTACCCGATGTAAGTTTTTTTTTTCTATGCGAAGGAATATGACAAATGTTAAGCTTAAAAAAATATGTAATTATATATTCTTAAGCGGTAAGACTACTGTGAAAAATTTTAAAGATCGTTCGTTGATTGAGGCAACTCAGATTGAACACGAAGGTCCAATATACGGTGCACGAATCGCAGATTGAAGGTAAACTTATGATTACAACGATAGAACTAATAAAACTTTGGATAAGGTTCCGAAAAGCCCCCCCCCCCCCCAATCAACCTGAAATTTTGCACAAACCTTTCAATATTTTAAGGAAAATCTTTCAATATTTTAAGAAAACCCCTAAAAAGATTTTTGGCGACTCCCAATAGTTTTCGAGATATTGAATTTTTAAGTTTTTTTTAAGAGTAAGTTTCCGAAGCCTCCCCCTCCCACTTCCCTCCGATCGAGCTGAAATTTTGAACAAACCTTCGTTCAAAAATTTTAAGACTACTCCTACAGGAATTTTTAACGACTCGCAATAGTTTTCGAGATATTGAATTTTAAAGTTTTTTTTATAACGCGCGTCGACTATATCGATATCTGCTACGTCTCCGTTCATACCTATTTACGCGATCGCGCGCTCCGGTTTGTCCAAACAGAAATACCCAAACAACAAAACCCAAACAAACCCAAAAACTATAGCGCCTCGCCAAAAATTCCTTTAAGAGTTATCTTAAAATATTAAAACGAAGGTTTGTGCACAATATCAGCTCAATCGGAGGGGGGGGGGCAGAACCTTACCCAAAATCGAAAATAGTAAAATCATTCAATAACAATTGAAACACGGTAAAAAAACTCGGTTAAGTCTGAGCCAACATGATTTATTTTGAGAAAAAAACTCGATTGTTTTTTTGTTTCCGGTCAACCGGATGGTCAAAACCAAGTACACCGTTGAGCCCCTCACGTTCAAAGGTCCTCTACGATATTTCTTAGAATTTATTTAATTATTCATTTTTTGTGAAATTTGGTACATTTGGTAAATGCCCAAACGATTTTTCAATCGTCTTACTTATTCCTTCAAAATTAATTTTTCGCACAACCTTGATTTTTCGTCACAGTAGCCCAACCGCTTAATGGGATGATATATTTTTTAATAGACCAATCGATAGAGTTCGTTTTATCCCGACTCGAACGCATCGATTTGCGCATTGATAAATACTATAAATAAATGATTCCACGTACGACGCCAAAGTTCATCTCCGGAAGGACTCTACGCGTTCACAGAAAAAAATTTACACCACGTTATGTGCCTCCTGGAACTATTCAACTTTTCACTGGAAAGTATTGTAGGGTTATCAATAGTTTCTAAGATATTCAAGTCAGTCTATTTAAAATGGACGACCTGTTCGTCGTTAAGTTACATTTAGAGTACACAATTTACTCGAAAAATAATAACTCGTTACCAAATAGAGTAAACTATGCAGCTGTCAAGTAAAGTTTTTAATACCAAGCCGGTGTTAAAAAATGGAAAAGCTCGAAAGTCATCGAAACGAAGTTATCCAGAAGGCTACGTGTGTTAAGACTTTGTTTAACAGAGTTTGAGAAATGGTTCCGCGACATAATTATAATAATCCCAATTTGTTCGATATTTGCGTATAACAATAGCCATTAATTAGATATCATGTATATTTGTTTATCACAAAAGCACGAGAGAAAAGATCGTACAAAAGCTCAGGCTTTTGTAGAATAATACTCACCATGTATAAAAGCGTTTTGGATGCAAAATGCAGGTCAAATATCCGCCGAGAGCAGCGTTGAAAAAAAAGGACGAATAATGAGAGATTAGTATTGAACATGCCGAAAAATAGCGTTAAATAAGAACAGCCACGAGCTCGTAAAACACCGGCGCATGCGAATAGTGCATTGTCTTTAGAAAATTAAATAAGAGCGTATCGTTTTTTCTTCTTCGAATGGGCTATATGAGCAAAGAAAAAAATGGGGCTCTTTTTCGTCATAGACTAGAATTCGATCGATATATACGAATTTTATTCGATAGGTGGTTGGTTCAACTAAGGAGGAACAAAGGAATATTCAGAACGCGAGTGAACATTTATCAGGAAATAATCACGATGACTTGTAGCAAACTCACTATCAAGATAGACTTGATTTTGTACTTTAATGTTGGTTGAATGAGAACCATAGCTATGTTGCTGGTGTATAATGAGCGTAAAAAAGGATTACGAGAATATACCGTGGGCCATATAAATCGTTATCGTACGTCACGAGTGAGACGCGGGGAGAGGAGGACTGCTGAAAATGCAAGGCACGTGTAGAGCATCCCGATAAACCCGATATCTTTTAGTGCGAAATGGTATTTCAAGTTTAACGTTAAGGGATCATCACAGTGTAAAATTTTCAAAAAATCGATGTCTTTTTGCATTATCCGATAGTATAGATGGTTATAAACATGGACCCGGCATCGCCGATTGATCGTAATTAGACAATTTATATGGAAATTCCGCACTCGAAACTTTAAACGCTATTTTCTCGAAATGTCGTTATTAAAAACGGTGTACACTCTCAAAAGAAGAGTTTTGAAGCTATCCGTCTCAAATTTTGACACAACGTTCTTCACGCCATTCTTTATCTCCCTATGGAAGCATTTTTTTAATCTTCGAATTTTTGTAACGAAAAACTGTCCAAAAAATGGTCTAAATTCGATACTTTTTTTTCAAACCACCGCCATTTTGTCAACTTTGAACTTAAGGGTTTACACCTAGTTGGAATTTTTGAAAAAATCGATTTTTCGTTTTCGACGGATTCTTGTAATATAGCCTTTCAAAAATATTCTCTGAAAATCCAAAGTCGGTCCGTCGAAAGTTGGGAGAGTTATGAGCGTTTACAGGTAGGCCCAGTGAATCTACTTAGATACCTGACGTAAAACTTTAAACGCGTTTTATCTCGGAATGACTTTTTCAGATTCGGTGACCAAAATATCTCAAAAACAACTAAACCGATCTCCTTCAAATTTCTCAGACATCCTTTGTATATTAAAAGGCAGTCCTGAATCGGAGGATTTTTTTCAATGCATACTTTTTTATATATCAAGTAAAATAGAGTCTTTTTTCACCGAAATGTCAACGATCACTTTCGATTGGTGACCATTTTCTCAAAAATCATTTTATTGAATCCTTCGATTAAAGACTACGGTGCAAAAACTAAATTCATTTGGTTTTTTGATTTCAGATGATTTGTTCCCGAGCAGGGGTGTTCGCCGCGAAGGACCTTTTTTGCACAGCGATCTGTGCAATTTACTTTATCTCCGTCGTTTATAAATATGTTCCAATAAAAAAAAATTGTCAAAGATACTTGAGACACCCTTGATACTTGATGACACCCTTTACTATGAAAAAAAAAGTTAAAAACCTGCACCCATTTCCCAAAAAAGAATTGACGAAAACACGTCTTTTTTCCGGCGGCGAACTAGGTGCAACCCGTTAAAAAAATCTCTACAGCAAGATAGCGGCCTTCATACTGATTAATAATCTTTTTACAAATATTGTTTCAGATAATATTTACGGCCACAACCGTGTACACTGTGAGGACTCCTTTTTTTCGAAGACATTTTCAACCGTTAAAAAAGATGTAAAAAAAATAAAGTCAAACGTTTAAAAATGTATTTTCTGTTCTTCATGAGTGCTTTGACTTGACAATTAAAAAATCACACCGATTAGGGTATTTTAACCATCAAAAAAAAGAATCCGAAAACCAGCTATTTTTCGACCAGTTACACTGTGATGATCCCTTAAGGTATTCCTTTTCCGAACCGAAATATTAAAAAATAAGCTGATACTCGTCTACCATGAAGTCAAAATACATCCCAGTTTACTGTTTAAAATTCAAGCCAAGTTATCGAACTTCTAACGAAAACCGACGATTCTAAAAATCGTTTAATTTATATTGCTCTTTATGGAGATGACAAGCTGGCCATATTTCTATCTAATAATCTATACACTAAACAACTTTAGATGTCTGATATAAGCTGCTCACCTCCGTAAAAAATGCTAAACATTCCGCAACGGCAATAAAAACAGCGAGCCACCGAATGTTTAAGAAAATATAAAAATATAATAAAAGTTGGAAAAGTGTGACCAGCAGAAGAGTTTATATAGCTAAAATTTTCAGAGAAAATGTATCAATGTCCAAATCGACTAAATTTTTTATTCCAGTTTATCGTCAGATATAATAATTAAATGTAACTTATTTTTTAATTAATCGCCAGGGTAATTTACCGATTATTCAGAAGAGCCCTGCTTATGCCCCCGCAAAATACGGCCTTGCGCCAAAGGAATACCTTAAATACCGTTCAACAAGTGCATCGCGATAATTTGTTCCACCAGCGGATTGTGCGTCGCAAATATGCGCGATCGAAGTAGTTTCTCGGGTACGCTACACGTACGTACAATGGACCGTTCGTACTTATGCGCCGCGTCCCATTAGGGACACTCTTTCTAAAAATATATTTCGCTTCTAACGGTTCTGCGCATGCGCGTGCAGGTTTTTGCAACCCCATCATTTCCACGTTTATCCGAGGCTTGTCACTTCACTATTTTCAGTAAATTCAAAAGTCGCCAGAGTGTTGCGAACTGCCGCCTCTTCCTATGGCACACTACCGCATTGCGTTTGCACGAGAGCACAGGAAAATTATAGAAAATCTGTGCCGATAAAGGCGGCTGTATTTTCGCTGAGTTTCAGTTGTGTTCACCCTGGGAACATCAGTAATGGCGCCTTCCGCTCTGCAGTCGGCTCGCAAGTCCGTGCATGGCTAAACGGTCACCCATCCAAGTATTGGCCCAGGCCAACGCTCCTTGATAAGCGAGATCGCCGAAGTCGCAATTATGGCATATTTCCCGTCGTAAATCAATTTGTCAAGGCGTTACAACTGAGGGGAACAAAAAATTGCCGTTTTTTCACTGACTTGAGATTATGTACAAAAGAATTGAGAATTAATTATCTGAAGCCTCACGAGCGCTCCGAAAGGCACGAGATGGTGAAAGTAACAATTTGGAGTCGTTTAGTCCAGTCGTTGTGCAAAAAATATACGACCCAATAACTGAAAACCTACTATCAAAATGCCTCCGTGGGTAAACGCAGAATTCAAATGAGAGCTTCAATTCCGTCGTATGGACGATGCGTCTAAATTTGTTTTAAGTCTTCAAAGACTTTTCTCGAATCCACGTCTTTGAAACCGGAAGGACGCATAATTCGGGCAGTTTTTATCCGATTGGCTCGAAATATCAACTGTAGCTTCTTAGATTCTCCAAAAAAGTACACACCATGTTTACGATTCATCAACAATTATGGTTTTTATGAACAAATTAAAGCCGATTTTTGTAGCGAAATTGTTTTTTCATTTCAAACGATGACGTTTGCGAATAAACCATATTTTTTTGCTAATCATGTGTACTTCACCAAACTGATGTGGATAACGACTTTTTTTCTTTTGTTTTCGATGCTAATCCGTAGACAAGCTTGAAACTCATATATGTAATAAAGCATTGAAAACTATTGGCCAAGTATTTTTCTGAGCGACGGAAAAACGGTAAGGGCGGCAACCACCCCTCTAAGAAAAGCCCGCTAAGGGATGATTTTGCAGTTTCACCCACAAGCAGTCGCAAAATTCTTCTGATGTAAAGTGATGAAAAATCCACTATATAAATATTTAATACTTAAAACCTTGTCACAGCGATAAAAAGAAAGTACGCGTCTAATAGTTTCCAATGCTCTATCACATATATGAGTTTCAACAAAAGAGAAGGTGGACACTTAAGGGATGTTCCTTGTTAGTGTAGTTACGAATGAGCCGCCATCTTGTATGTTCTTAAATCAAGTTTTTTTTGTATACTTCGACACATCTAGAATAAAACTCCCCTCCAATCTTCATTTCGATGGATTTTTTAGTATTTAAAACAAGATCCCGAAAAGATCTCATTTTTCAGTGAGCCACATAGATGTAACGCCTTAATCAATCGGCCTCGATTTACTCGAGGGCGGCAAACAAAAGCCTGTCGCTCTCCGCGACGATCATTTTGAGCAAGCCTCGAACACCCGCGGTTCAACCGGGAGCTGATGTTGCGTAAGTATACTCGATAATATGCGTCGTAATTACCTTCCTTATTTCTCGACTTTTTTTTGCCCTCCTTGTCCTGCAAAATAGGAAGAATAAAAAATTGATTTTTGCATCTTGAATAATGAAATGCGGCGACGGAAAATCTACACGCTATTACATCGAACCTTTCAGAGCATAAAAATATCAAACGAGGAATTTGATCGTGCATTTTTGTGCTTACGTTTTAGGCAAACTGTGCTTTTTCGCAGGAGAATCGATACGCTGGCTAGACCTCGTATCCATTTGACGTGTATATTTTTCGAACACACTAAAGAGGATATATATCCTTCGTGTATCCGAAGAAAAGCAGTAGCGACGGAAACATGCACAGAGGTGTAGGAGGGACATGCGAAACTACCGGAAATTCGAGACTACACGACAATTCGTACAAGTACACCTCTGCGAGGCTAAAAACAACGTAGGAAACGTGCGGTACCAAAAACAAAAAGCATGCGTATCGAAGGGTGTGAGCCTTTTTCTCTGTTTGTATCTCCGCCCCCGCAACGAGGACAACTGTTTCGAGCATAGCAGTGAAAGGAAAGCGCGTGTCTATAGCGCACATTCTGTAATCGAAATCCTTGTAACAGGCGCCGCATAAAGCTGCGCACGGTACTATATTGGATGACTTTGAAAAGGGAAAAAAAAGCCTGCTGCCAAAGGGTTACATACCTCCGGCATAAAAAGAATCGATTTATTTACTTGATCATTATTCTCTATACTCTTACACGCCTTTGAGAAAATGACATTTTCGATTTTCTACGCGATAACTCGAACGGTTTTTGATACTTTTTATGCAGTTTTTTATATCTTCGGAACAGATTCTTTAAAGTAGAGCGATTATTGAATTATTTTGTTTGGAACAATTTTTATAAACATAAAAAATGCGAAATTTGACGCGAAACGACATGCTTTACTTTAAATGTGATAAATTGTTATTTTTTTTTTAATTTTGACATTTGCCTCGACGAGCAATAACTGTAACATTACTTTGGAAGAATCTTCTTGAATTTTCAAAACAAATGTAGAAACGAAAGAATGTAATTGAAGCGTCAATGAATAATGTATGGTGAATATTGGTTCGAATTTATCGGCATTCGCCCTTTAAAGAAAATCCCGAAAAACGGCGATGTTTGGGCTGGCCGGAGGTATTGAACCCGTTTTATCGTTGAAAGTGATGTCGATAAAGGTCAAATGAACAGCGTAGCTCGAGTCCTTGACTAGGATAAAACCCCGAGATTCCAAACTTCAACACATTCGAAACGAAATTGAAATAAAAACTTCAACTATTTTGTCCAATTGAGAAGTGCTATGGGCATTGTACATTGCCTTGAAAATAAATCATTCCCGTCTCTAGAGGTTTATAATTCAACATACTATTCCGTCGGTTGTTATTCCGAAAAAAAAACAAGTCTAGAGCACTATCGTAGTTTCAACTAGAAAGAAGGATGCCATCAAAGCGAAACGAATGAACGACGGAAATGAGCAGTTTTTTTGTCGTCGTTAGCGCAAGGAAAAAAAGAAGCACATTTCTCTACGGGCACCTTTTTCCCTTTGCCGCTGGACTCCTTGAGGCTCTGAGTGGGCGAGGGAGAATTTTTAACCGGACTCTTCTGGGGGCTCGTGGTTATTTTCGTGGGTGTAGCTACGTCGATTTCGGGAGACGACGTGGTTCGTACGTTCGTTACAACGGGAGGCGGTGACATGGACGTTGATGTCGAGGGTAAGGTTTCCGTTGGGCTCGCTAGCGTTTCTAATGGAGCAACACTCAAGGTTTTCGGCGGGGTTTGCTTTGGCGTTACGACTTTTGTACTCATTGGTGGTAGCATTGTCCTAGTCTTAGGCTTCCGCCACCCCTGCTTTTGGAAACACCAAGATCAAGTTTTTCTTCATTATTCATTAGTAAAACGATACACCCAAGGACCTATTAGCCGACATACGTTGGGGTAGTTCACAGCAAGAGTAAAAAGATTGAGAGAGAGGGACAGAAAGACAGAGAGAGAAGAGAGGTAATTAAGGGACTGCGGAAGTTGCGAACTTTTTGAAAAATACGATGTTTCTTTGTTAAACTATAAACACAAAATCAGAATACAACGAAGGTAATTGAAACATTTCTCAAAATTTTTGTATGTACAGCATATTGGTGTGAGACATGTAAAGTTTGCGCTTTTAGGAAATTTTCATTGCAACCACATTTTTCTCGATCGAAGAGACTGATTGTCATACGGGTTTGAATGTATACAGGGTGTTCTGTTATGAATGCCTAATCGTGCAACTGTCGATAGGTAAGATCACGTTCGACTATATGCTGGAATTTCACTTAAGTAAAAGTCTCATGGTTTTCGAGATAAAAATAATCTGCTTTTGGTTTTTTGCACGCTATTTCTACAAATTATAATTTTTTTACCCGTTTTTTTTTAATACGCTTGGTTATTTGTTTTATCTAGAAAAGGCTTCTTTTTAACCTTAGACTTTAAGGAAACTTTATGAAAAAAGATCCTTTGCACATTTGCGTACAAACCAATTCGAATATTTGACTTTGATAGCCTGCGATTCAAAAGGAAATGTAGTCCAACATGTGGTGCAGAGATCGCAGAGTGAAGGAAAACTTATGGTTACAACGATAGAACTGACAGTAAAACTTTCAACGTGTTTTTCTCGAAACTATGTTTTTCAAAACAGTGTGCGCGATTTCTTCACAGCGGATTGCCACGAAATTTAATACACTTATTCAGTGTAATAGAAGTTTAGACTTGACCGACGGTTTTCTTCTCAACATTGTTTTTCATTACTTATTAACAATAATAATGACGTTTTCCTCGAAACATGAAGTCAATTTTTTAAATGATGGAAACACGAACAGTAAATAAGCTTGGCTAAGTCTTAGCCAATATTATTTATTTCAAGAAAGAACTCGTTCTTTTTCTTTCAAATCAATCGGGTGAGCAGAATCAAGTACTAAGTTGAGCCCCCCATGTTCAAAAGTCCTTTACAAGATTGTTTATAACTTGTTCAATTATTAATATTTTCTTGTGAGCTTTGTGTACAACTTTGTTAATGTACATACAAATAAATATCCAAACAATTTTTCTACCATCTTAGTTATTCCTTCAAAAGCACTTTTTTTTTTAAATCCCAATTTTTGGGCCGTCACAGTAGTCCAACCCTTTAAGCGAATCGTGAAATAGTGAGCCACAATTTTCTCGTCATCACGCTAAACGAAGTGCATTTCGCGGACAAAAAAACGCGGTTTTATGTTCACAAAATCTACTCCATTTTTCCACTTTTTCAGTATCTGTTAGCATTGAAAAAATATCATGATTTATGGTAATCGGTTCGTCAATTCAACGACGTGACGAGTTCGATCGTTAGAGGAAAAATGTGGCTACGACGAAAATTTCGGTGTTCATCTCTATCTTCCATTTTTACAGATTACGAGTAGAAAAATGCAATTACAGAAATGCTGCAACTGTACAGTGTGATTATTGCACAAAGGCTCCGTACATAATAGATCGTTCCTGAGCCAAATGGCAATAGGGCTTTTTTTAGATTGGTATTTTGCACGACACGAAATAAACGGGTGAACGATAGTTGTGGAGTGTCCATAAAATTGCCGAAGCTCCATTCATCGTCGTAATATGCAATCAACGTTTAACGTTGCCGTTACTTATTCGAACTCGTTGATGCGAATTTATCTCTAGTTGCAAACAAAGATCGACGAAGATTTACGAACAAAATGAATTATTTCCGTAAGATGATTCGAATTTTTCGGCGAAGCAAATTCGAAGAATGGCGCATTGTTTCGAGATAGAAATTAACGTTTCGTATTCATTCAAAAATGATCAGCTTGGCACCCGATTGTAATTCTAGTGACTTTTTATTTTCAGTTGGAAGACTCGACTCACGCTATCGTCGTAGAATCCCTGATCGTCGGTTCTCTGTTGGCCGAGCAGTCTGTCCGTTTCGAGATCAGTGTCGGCTTCCTCGTCATCGATGGGCTCTTCGTTTTCGGGCTCTGCGTCATCCTCGATTCGTCTCGCTTCCGAATCCTCGCTGTTGTTCTCGTTACAGACGCGCCGCCTGCCATCCAACATACTACAACTTAGTTAGATGCAATTGCGACTCACAAATTTCCAATCCGTATTACTACACAACACGAACAGTTGGGTTTGGATACACCACGCATTCTTCATACAGTTGACTTTCAACGATTAGCTGTCGTGCGTACCGTCGATGAACGTTAATGGATACTAATTTCTTTAGACACAGATACGTCCACTAAAAGTTGAACTTGTCGAGCAAAATATTGTCTCTTTCGGGCAATATCTCGTGAATTTGTCAAATGTTTTCGGAAAACGATTGGGACAGAATAAAGTTTCGTACACGGGTAACGTAAAATCGGGATAAAGATAAGAACCTTTTTCGGCAAACTAAATCCGCAAATATGTTGAAAAAAAAATATTAAAAAAAAAGCTTTTAATTAATTCACTAAAAAGTAGAAAATTAATTAATTTTTTACCAAGTCACCTATGGGAGACTAAGTAAAAGCTTGGGGCGCTCAACTTTTTAAATGTTGAATAAACGAGATCAATTCAGTTTCATTAATCGTATTTAATTTGGCACAATAGTAATTTGAGATTATTATCACACGTTTATACCGAGTTTCAGGATTTTTATTTAAGAAATCTAAGGTTGTTTTACAGTAAATTAAATACAGTTGACACGTTAACGGATTTATGTAAATCAAAGATCATATGGCTAAATTTTGAGCGCCCCAAACTGTAATTTATAGTCACATATAGGGAACTTGATAAAAAAAATATTTTCTACTTTTCAGTACATTACATAAAAGCTTGTTTTTCAAAAATGTCATTGTACATATAAATTATTTTCTACCTTTTAGTATTTGATTGATTTCACTAGCTAGTTGTTACTGGTAGTTTACTAGTTTACGAGTTTGTACGTTAGGAATATGGAATGCTTGTGAAAAATAACAAAGACAGCAACTGGGATTGAACTTACGACTAATTGCTGCATATAAACTTTTCTCATACAAACACAGTCGGCTACGAATTTGTTTGTATGTGTTAGTGAGATACATGGATGATTAGATATCGCTAATTTTACATGAAAAGTTGAAAATTTCATAGATATTTTTTCAAGTTGAATTATGCATTGTCACATTTTAGATGCATGTTTGCAAAATTTCATAGCTCCAAGTAGTCGGGAAGTGGATGAAATATCGTTTTTCCGTTTTGTATCTCACGGAAACTCAAGTTGAATAAAAGCTTGCAAGGCGGGTAGACTGATTAGGATTCAACGTAGAAGTTGAAATTTGTAATAAATCCAAAGATTATGACGATGCTATACCTTGGAATCCAGATGGGGCTGATGCTCGTTTCGGCTGCATCATCCGTGGCTGATTTGACGGGTAGAGCTTTCGTTTTTTGCAGAGCCATTCTAATGTCTTTGATCGCTGCCTCGACTTCGCCACCGATCTCGAGATTGGTGCTCTGGCGTCCCTGGGGTGCCGGTGGCGGTGGTGTACCGAGCGGATCCAAAGCATCGAGATTCAATTCGTTGGACTCGTACGTATTGTCCTTCTGGGCGATGAAAAAATCGGGCGACGTTTCCTTGAGCATACGCAATATATCCTTGGTGATATCTACGACATCGCCATCCTTAGCTTGTTCGCAACTGAGATTCGACACAACCTCGTCTCTAGTGCGCGACATTATTTCAACCCCGACTTCGCACTTTTGCCTCTCCATGAGCATAACCGTTGGATTATTGTTGTCCGTGTCACTGGCATGGCCGCTCGAGAGGCCGTCCTCGAGTACCGGCATACTCGTGTGTATTCTGAGCGAGTCCGAATTATTGCCCAAATCACCCACCGAGCCGAGCAAACCCGACGCCGGCATCAGCTCATTGTCCATTATCATCAGTGACATGTCACTGTCCAAATCGCCGCAATTACTGTCGCAATCCGTTGTCTCGGGGCTCAATGTAAAATTGCGCGAATGGCCGACCTGAAGACCGACTTCTGTTTCACCGAGATCCTCGCTACTACCAGTACCAACCGACAGATCCAGAAAGTTATTCTCGTGCTCGACCGTCTAAAAATAAAATGACAATTCTTTCGTGCATACCGTTTTTTTTCTTCAACTTTTTCCAACGTACGCGCATACGCGCAATCACGTAGCCACGTGCAATCTTCGGATAAATATGCGCGATACAAAAATCGCAACGAACGCACAGTTTTTCTATAAAAGTAGGACTTTTTTTATTTGTTAAATTGTTCCCAGGATCTCCGTCGATCGTTATTTAATGATTGTCAAACGTGCCTACGTCGATAAAAAAAAGGACCGTCCTTTGCTCTCTTTTCAATTCGTCACTTGCGTCAAAAATATTTAACGAGATGCTCTGCCATCGGCTTGGAAAATGTTCATTGCCACCTCACGATGTTATTTTTTAAATACAAATGTTCCGTAGTTCGTACAAATGAGGTCGGGTGCGGAATTGCGAGAACTGCAGTGTAGCTAACTCCTTGACACGAAGGAAAGGGTTTCGCAAAGCTTGAGAATCATGCATCGATACTTCGTACTAATGAGTCTATGTCTATAAATAAAAACTGTCGAAGAAACGTTAAATTTCTGGTACGGGGTTAGGCTACTGTAAAAATGACGAACGCTCGTTCGTCACTCGAGGCAACGCAAGTTGAAGAGGGAGGTCCAAAATATAGTGCAGCAATCGCAGATTGAAGGTGAACTTATGATTACAACGATAGAACTTCTAAAACTTTGAACCCGTTTTTCTCGAAACCATACTTTTGGAAACGGTATACACGAGTTCTCGACATCTAATGGACGGGTTGATTTGAAGTTCAGTGCACTTATTCAGGGCAATAGGTAATTTAGTTTATACCGAAGTTTTTCTTCTGAACAGTTTTTTTTTTCATTAGTTATTAACAATCATCGTTATTATTCTATCAAATTTAAAATAGCAAATCTATATATATATATATATATATATATGTAGGCTAATTTGAATTTAATAAAATAATACCCTTATTAAGGAATATTATTATTATATTATCTATTAAATTTTATTCTCTAATAAAAAATATTGTCATTCATGAATGAAATTTATTAAGAAAATGTATCAAATAATACGGAAGTTTATACTTATTCTTTCGAATTCAAATTAGCAAATCTATACATATACAAATTTGCTAACTTGGATTTAATAGAATGATCAAAAAATTCCTGATCGACAATATTCTTATACTGAAGCGAAATATGACGAAAAATTTAAAAAAGAATCGATTCTTTTTTATTTCTACAATACGATACCAAATAAAGTTCGATCAAATCTTAGCCAATATTATCTATTTTTAAGAAGAAAATCGTTTTTTTTTTTCATTTCAGATCAACCGAGTGGCCAAAATCAAGTACACCGTTGAGTCCCTCACGTTCAAAGGTCTTTCACGAGGTTGCTTATAACTTCTTTAATTAGTAATACTTTTCAATAAAATTTGGTACACAACTTTGTTTTTGTACATGCAAATAAATGTCTGAACGATTTTTTAATCTTAGTGGGCTTTAAACTCAATTGCCGCTGTTTTATGTGCGATGGCGTAACTAGTATTATTTTCATAGAAGTAGCACTGGAACTATGTGTGAAGTATTCGACTGTATTGAAGTATTCGACATGGCCTATAATATTCTGTATTCGAGAGTCAATTCCCTTGTACAGGCTACTTTTTTTGTAGCATAGAAAATCTCAGGTTTTGCACCAACGACGCAGCATTTGCGGGAAGCTTGGCTTTTTGGCTCCAATTTAAGAAAAAAGTGTACTTGAAAAAGTCATCGCTTGTTTCAAGAAATGTATGGTAAACCTGCTCTATCTGAGACAACGTACGGATATTGGTTTAGACGATTTAAAAGTGGCGATTTTGATTTTAAAGACAAAGAACGTCCGGGAAA
Organism: Ophion costatus; assembly: GCA_951751655.1. NCBI lineage: Eukaryota > Metazoa > Arthropoda > Insecta > Hymenoptera > Ichneumonidae > Ophion > Ophion costatus. The sequence goes on from OX632358.1 coordinate 29,584,221, forward strand.
GTAAAAGAAAAACGAAGATGAAGAATTGAAGGCCTTACTCGATGAAGATCAATGTCATACTCTCAAAGAATTGCCTGATATGTTAAACAGTACTGAAATGGCTGTTAGCAAACGTTTGCATAATCGTGAACCGATTCGAAAGCGGGAAATTGGTTACCACGTCCGAAAACGGCGGGAATTAAGTTTAAAACCCAATATATTTTATAAGTTTATAACCCAATATATAAGTTATTCCTTGAAAATTAATTTTTCTAAATAACCCTGATGTCCGGTCGTCACAGTAGCCTAACCCCTTTATTGCGTGCTCGTTCGAGTGCGTACTTGCATGAACGAAAAGCACTCATTTTTTAAATACGGTAGTGTGGTATAAAAGGCGAAAATGAGTGCCTGCGTGCACATATATGCTTCATAGTTATATTATGAATTGGTTTAAAAACGTGTTTGCTTACCGTTTGAGGGAAATCCGATCTCTGTTTTTTCGGTGACTCGTGTACCATAACTTCTTCGACACCGGGCAAACCGCTTGCCAGCCTTTGACCGACGTAAGAGCTGCCTCCCTGCCTCCGTAACTCGTAATCAAGATCCTTTTGCCGCACGAGCGACGGGAAAATAAATACGGTCATTTAAATTCTGGATGTGGTAAAGATCACTCGCGAAAAAAAAATTATTCACCTGAAACGGGAATGTGTCGCCGTTGTTTTCCTTTTCCTCGGTTGGTGGTGGGCATTTGAAAAATTCTTCCAGCACCTTGCGGGTTTCCGAAAATTCGTACAAATAATCGAAAGTACTGCCTCCCGACGCAACCAGACTCGTGAGATTTTCGCCATCGATAACTGACGGTTTCAGGGAATCGTCGTCCTCGTCGTCCTCTTCCTCTTCCTCCTCTTCTTCGTCCTCTTCCTCCTCCTCCTCGGGCTCGGGCGAAGGCGGCGCTGGATCGGGCGACGGTTCTATCGTGTTTGCCGTATCATTGTCCAATTGGGCGTTATCGACGACGAACTCCGTCGAATTATCTTCCTTCTAAAAAATTTGATCGTATCAGAACGAACGAAAAAGGGAACAGGTGTCGGAACGAAGAGCATTGAAATTCCGCAATTAAACGGAAGGTTGTAACTGTAAATGAACATTTTTACCAAATATTTCCTATCGCGCATAATACCGTACTGAATTTTCTTTTCTCTATTTCGTATTTCGAATTATTCAACGCTTACCTCCTTTTGGTTCGGCGTCGTTGGCAATATTCTCTGCGGAAAACCTGGCCTCGGTGTCAAATACACGGACGGTGATGACAGAAGACTGGGCAATCTTGGATTTTCACGAACTCCGTATCTCCGTGGACTTCCCGAATATTGCGCTATCGGCAATTCTCCGATCACCCTCGCCACCTGATGATTCCGTTCGGGGGAGGGCGAACCTGCCTCGCAATCGCTTCTGGGCGCGACGACCTGCGTGAGAGGGAAAAACTATGAAGCAACTGAGCGGGCCCAAAATGTTGGTCGAATAAGTCCTATACAAGCCACGCGTAGCTTCCTCGGTGACCAATGGAAATGCAACGAGATAAAGTGTAATATCGTGTCACGTTTTTCCAAATGAATCAAGGCATCGGCGAAGTCTTGAAATTTGATTTTTTTTATTGTATAGTTTTATAGCCTAGGGTCTTAACTTTGAAATGCAACAAAGACGTGAGCGTTTCGAAACTGACCTTTTATATTATGCTTTTTCCTCGAAACTATGTTTTATTAAGGGGTTGTTCGGGTTTGGACTACTGTGGAAATTTCACACAATTGATATTCGCTTGAGGTAAGTCGAAGAGAAAGGTCCAACATTTGGTGCACGAATCGCTGATAAAAGGTAAACTCATGATTGCAACGATAAAACTGCTAGTAAAACTTCAAACGCGTTTTTCTCGAAACTATATTTTTCAAAACGGTGCACACGATTTCTCAAAATCTAATAAACCGATTGACTTGAAATTTGTCACTTATTCAGTGTAATAGTAGTTTAGTATTAACCGATGTTTTTCTTAGCATTTTTTTCATAACATATTAACAATAATGATATAACTTTTCCTCGAAAAAAAACGAAGAAAAAAATTTAAGATTAGTTTTTTGTTGATTTATATACGATAACAAAAGAAGCTCAGTCAAGTCTTACCCAATATGACATATTTCAAGAAAAAAAAGTCGTTATCTTGTTTCAGATCAACAGGGTGGCCAAAATCAAGTACACCGTTGAATCTCTAACGTTTAAAGGTCAGTCACGTTTATAACTTCTTTAATTGTTCATTTAAAAAAATTAAATTTGGCACACAACTTTTTTATCGTACATACAAATGAATGCCAAAACGATTTTTCAATCTTACTTAATTCTTCAATTTTTTTCTTTAATAACCCTGACTTTCAGAATACTATCTTCAAACACAGATTCACTGCAGTTGCGGTGGACGCCGCTACATGGTTGTCGAAAAAAAAACCTCAAATCTCGAATTGAACTACAAATTTATCATCTATTTTTTACCTCTCTGTTATTTTTATTATGTTAGAACTGTTCTTTACCCTCTGATAAACATCTTTTTGCAACTGTTTCTCATTTTCTGTTGGTTATTTTAATTTTAAAACTCTTTTTACTTGCCATTTGTTATTTTTTTTATTTCAAAACTGTTTTTAATTCTCAAAAACGATGGAAGCTTAACGAAGCTTCAAATTTGAAGTTTTACCGTGAATATTAACGTCTAGGGTGGTATCCTTCTACATTCATTGGTGAAACGCTGGACCCTCTACGAGAACGAATGAGCGTTATTTCGAGGCTGCAGCTCTCTCGGCCTCGGTTCGTCGCGATTTCGTTCTTACCTTGAACAATTCCGACGTTTTGCGCGTATAAGTCGGTGTCGGGCTGGGAGTACTTCCGACACTCGAAGTAGGACGTTCCGGCTGTACTCTGCTGCGCTGTCGTTCGTCGTCGTGAGTGCCTTTGACGCAGCCAGTCGAGGCTTGAGTAGCGTTCGTGCTTGCGAGATCGAGACGCAAGCCCTGCCAATTATCGTCGATATCGTCGAAAACGACAACCTCGCCGTCGCTCACGATAGCCATACTGCGAGCCGGCGTCGTATTGTTCGACTGATAATCTATGCAATTCTTCGGCAATCCATACTCCAAATCCGTGATACTCTTCGAAGCGGTGTAATCGACGTTATTGCTGTTCAGTACCGAGTCGTAGTTCATAATACGGTGGGCACGATTTCCCTTCGGCGAATCGTAGTCCAGTATGGATTTGGACGGATTACGACGCACCGAGTGTACCTCGGACGAGAATACGGTCTCCGTTACTTCCCGATTGGCTCTCTGACGCCTCGTGTCGCCGCATCTAAACATTTACCACACAAGCGGATTCTTGGGTCAAGTAGTTGAAAAGTAAACGGATGCTCCTCAATGATCGGATACTCGTAAATTGCGGCTTAAAAAAAGATGAGATTCGTTCTAACGGACGCATCTTACTAACGCCATTGCCCACGGATGGACTTCAGACCTTTCTTATCACGTGCAACAGATGAGCAAAAAAAAATTGCAAGTTTTTTTAAGGTATTGCTTTCCGAACTCCAATATTCAACAATCAACTGACTTTCGTCTACAACGAAGTAAAAATACATCTCAGTATCCTGGTAAAATTTCAAGCCAAGTTACCAAACGTTTAACATTAACTTATGACTCTACAAATAGATGATAGTGAAGTTTGCATCGTTGGAGCGCAACGAAAATGGCATTTTCAGCAAATTTAGGCCTGCAAAGTGTTTAAAACGTTTCTTGGGATCCTTATTCGAGATTTGCAGTTAATCAAATCAATCAAACCGAGTTTTATTTTCCCAACTATGAACAATTTTGTACAAAACTAGAGATCCTCAGTCTAAATATGTGAGAAAATTTTTTGGATCATAGTGAAAATAAGGCAATGAAAAAATAAAAAAGAATTTTCGTTGACACCCAACTTCAACATTGTAAAAATTGTCTAATTTATACAGCACTTTATGGAGATAACACACTGGCCACATTTCTATCTAGGTTTCGTAATGACAATGAAAACCGGTGGTCACCGAATGTTTAAAGAAAATATTAATGATAAAACTTGGAAAAAGATAACTAGCAAGAGAGTTTTCGTAGCTGTGACTTTTCAGAAAAAATGTAAAAACATCCAAGTTTGGGCGACATCTTCTATTCCAATTAATCGTCGGGTATAATCATTGATTGTAACTTTTTTTTTAAGCGCCACTGCAATTTGCTAATAATTCAGGAGCCTTCTCCGAAGCCTTTTTCTGCTTATGCCCCCATAAAATACAGCCTTCCGTGGAAGGAAAATCTTAACTGTATCATTACCTGCTGCGAAGTTCCCAAACAGTCTGTCGATTGGGTGATTTGTTGTTCTTCTTAGCGGCCAATTTGTTGTCCGTCGGGGACTCGTCGTTCAGCTGGGGCTTTGAAGCGGCGAGGAAGCGTGGCTTTCTAGCCGCTACCTTGCCTCGGCTCTGGGAGAAAACCTCTCGACCGCCGGCAATTTCGATGATCCTGATACATTGGTGCGGTTGGACATAGAAATTGGAGGAACGTATTAACTCGCGGCGAGCGTCGATTGTCGAGAAATTCAATCGAAGTTTTGCCGTTTTTCACTCATTGCAACGCAATTATTATTGACGACCGAGAAAATGTAGTTCGACAGAGAAAAAAAACATCGACTTGTACAAATGTTCGTTACATATTCCCGAAAGATTATTAAACGCGCATGCAGTGCCGTAATTCAACGTCTGTTCGTTTGTTCTTTTTTTTTATTTTATACCAATACGAGGTGTTGTGACCACTTGTTCCGAATGCATAATGAATAAACCGTATGGTCATAAGTGGGATTACCCATAAGTTTACGAAGAAAACACACTTGCTTCGCACATGTATTTCAAATTCTATAACGAACCATGCAAACGTACGACCACGGGTTGCGACTCAACGACGTTCATGTTAAACTTTAGATTTTCAAATGAATTGCCAAAATTTTGTTTTCGATTTTGATCTCTGTTCAAGATGCGCGTACGAAACAAATGACAAGAGCAAACGTCTTGTATTTTTTTAGCTGTCATATCGTGATAAGTCGATAGATGTGAGAGTATCGATCGGAAGATCGATCAATTGCGATTATTTACGCCGCGGCTTTCGCGCTAGTCCGTTTGAATGGTCGAGCTGCAAAAATCATTCCTCTTCATTTGTTTCCCCTCATTTTTATGTTGGGTTTGGGTGCTTGATAACTGAATAGGACAAAAAATTGATCCTACGTCATATTCCACTGTCGGATATTTATCATATACATTATTCGTTGAATAGAATTCACGACAGCAATCGTTTTCCCGCCTCTCCGGCGCGGAAAGCGAATAGGGACGGCGGTAATGTGGCGCCGTCTAGAGCCGTTACTTTATGATAAAATACTCCATAGCATCCATACTCAGTGTGACAATTTTAAGGCGGTGGTAAATACCAACAGAGCCGCAACTAATGTAAGAACGATCAGTCAAAAATTCGTTTTCACCTGTACGGCAAATATTTTGAAAAAAAAAGCGGAAAAACTCCATTCTAAGTCAGAGTTTTTTCTCTTTTTTTTTTCAATAAACGTCGTTCAGATGAAATCTTAGAAACGAGCGTTTTACCGACCAAAAAGCATGAATCTTCTACCGGAGCCACGGTCCTACATACAGGTTTGAAACTGTGGTGGTGGGGGTATGTCACCGGATTGAAGCACCGGCCGTTTCGCCTAGTGACCACGAGTGTCGCTGCGATAGAGTGATGCAGGCTGTGCGAGAGAGATGGAAATCAATTGTTGACTCATAGGAACCTAACCTAGCTGTACAATTGGCTGGCGTAGGCAAATTATGATATTCAATGTCAAAAATGCATGATGGACCGAAATACAATTTAAAAGTAACTTTATTGTAAATCTGAAAAAAACCAAAAGACTATAGTTATCCAAGTGGGTACAATGAATATAAATGTTTTTTTATATAGGTGTCAATGTGAGCTCGTGTTGATCGAGGGGTTCGTTTTTACAAGTTTACAAGTAGAGCACGTCGCGTGTGGTCGCGTGAATCAGCGGTATGTTGGGTTTTGTTTACTTTTGAAATATATTACCGTCTCTCTCGCACAGCCTGCATCCCTCTATAACAGCGATCCTCGTGGTCACGAGTTGAAGCAATCGGTGCTTCAATAAGAGGCAATCTCCCACCACTGAAATTTTGAGCGAGTTTCAAGACCTGTATGTAAGACCGTGACGGGAGCGATAAATGTTCCCCAACTCATTTCATGACTAGGAGGATAACGAAACGCCATTTTCCATGCTGTCGCTTTGAGGGGTGGGTCTTTCGTCCAAGTTCAACTTTCATGAGAACCCAAGAACTGAAAATAATGTATATCAACTAATTAAGGAGGTTGGAGCTGTCCAGTTGAGTCAAACGACGGTTTACGATTTTTTTTACCAATAAACCTCAAAAAATGCATACGAGGTATAGATTTATTCTGTAGGTGCTAATTTTTCATAAAATATATAATTAAAAGGCAAAATTATGCATTAACATTTTTTTTATCGCGTCAAGATAAAAACTGTTGTGTTATTACCAACTTGAAAAATGATAACATTGTCGATGATTATTATTTTAAAAAACTGCGCCAGCAAATGTTTTACACAACTCAGAATGAAATTTCAAGTAATTCATGATTATGCCTTATTAAATTTATGACACGAGGTTATTTACTATTACCATTAATTAATATTAAGTGTTTCCGAAATACGGCAACTTCGCGGACATTGAGGTTGGCAGCAATGCTCGTCATTCTCCAACCAAGATTCGTAATCTTTCATCAAACCTTGATGGTTCAATATAGAATATATGTGGTTTACAATGGGCAAGATGGGGTTTTCCCCAAATGTTTACAAAGGTTTACTTTACGTTAATCCGTTGTTAAGAATGGTCCATCTTGGTTCTAAATAGCCAAAAAAATTACTTCACCCGTAGTGTGAACGTCTTGCCCGTCGAACCACACGTAAAACATGGTGTTGAAGTTTGCGACGTTGGAAGGCAACGAAATTTTTTTTATCATTTATTTTCCATATTCCTCTCATTCTGGTAGATCTTTTTGTATAGATTTATATTGTAGATTGCTAAACGAATATTTTGAAAAATGGTCGAAAGATTTTCGTAGGTAAAATTCACTGAAAAATATAAAAGCAATTCAGAAATATTAATTTTTGTTGCGTTCCAACGATGCAAACTTCAATCTCATCGTGAAACTACATACATTGAACTGCTCTTTATCCCTGGTGTTTTGCGGTGAACATTTTTAAAAAAATTCGTACTGGCCCTGTATAGTCTAGACAATAAAATATATATATTTGTTTAATTTTGGATTGTGGCTAACGCTCTAACCTCTTTGAACATTTATCCATAACTTCAATTTGTCATACTTTCCTAGTGGCTTTAATTATCGTCATACGTATAATACATCATTTATAATCTCAAAAATACGAATCTCAGTGCAAATTATTTACATATGTGAATTATTTTCTTTGTTTTTTCAAATACATTCGATTTTCGTACTCTTGTTTCGGCTGTTACAGCAAGTACGTTACAAAACACGTTTACAGAATCATTTTTATGTATAAATAGGTCCTTTTATTGTTTTTTTTCTTTCAATTTCCACTTCAGGCTAAAGCGGAGTTCCGCGCTCGCTTTCAGTTTGTGGTCTGGCTTATTACTAAATTGATCGTCCCTTGTTACCGAAGCGACGCAGCCGGTGAAATTTTGTACCTAAACTTTGTACATTTTCGCGGACGCTTTTCGTACCGCTTCCCCTATGGAGATTGGACTCCTGTAGTCTAACCTCCAGAACTTTTACAACAAAACGAACGTTGCTTCGAAAAAGTGTGCAAAATATATTGCCTCGCAGAATAATTGATGAGTTTGAGCATATTAGCCATTTTTTGTATATACAAGGTTATGAGTGACTTTAAAAATGTCCCGTAGGAATTAACTGCGCTTGCCGTGTTACCTACATAACCTCAGAAACGACGCAGTCTCACGGAAGCATAGCATCCCTGTGGTCCCTTTATGTACGTAATATGCACTCGAAGTGAGGGTAAAGAAAAAGATAAATGTATGAAAATAATTTCTCAGTGGTATTTAGAAACCGTCTTTGTCGTTGCTGGCAAAGGTTTCTTTTAACGACCAGAGCTTTATGGCGAGCGTTGTATACGCGATATACATGGATATATCGCAGTCCGTACGGATCTGCGCTTCTACCCCACCCCACAGAAGTTTGAAGTCACATCGTATATACGATGCAATGTTGAAGTATCCCAATCTAACATTCATCTGCGACATTCTGGATATCATGACTCGCCACGTACAAGGTCAACATAACCTAACAAATGTTCCAACCCAGTTTTCTCATAGGTGGTCAAGTTTTTCTAGGAAAAACAAAGTATTCCACCCTGGAGAATTCCCTGACGCAGAGCCCGACGAGTTTAGTTTCCCCTAAATATCATTCGTCTTTGAGAAATCTCAATTCGAAAATTTGTCTCTCTCGCATTCATTTCTCACGAGGTACGCCTTCTACTTCGTCTCAATAAATAGCAAGATTGTAAAAGTTTTTCAGCTATGTTTCAAGAAATCTTCGTTCGCTGTTGTTTTGAGAAGATGCGTAACCTCCTTTAGTTATCTTCCCAACTCCTATACTTGTCTTTGCATTTGTAGGGCGCGACCTAGGGGGTGAAAAGTGAACTAAATTTTAAGGCGGTATATCTGAGTAGAAAAAAGTTTGTACATCGCATGAATCATATACAAAAGGAATCATACGCGACAGAAATTTGAAAAAAAAACGTTTAGTGATCATTTTTCGAAGCGCCTCCGAGCGCACCAAAATTCACGAAACAGCCTAGACGGTGGAAGGAGCAATTTGGAATCGTTTAGTTCACTCGTACCGAAATATACAACGACCTAATAACTTAAGCCCTACTATCAAAAGGCCTCCGTGGGTTCACGCAGAATTCAAATGAGAGCTTTAACTTCGTCGCGTCGACGATAGCTCGTAAATCTGTTTCGAAATTTCGAACCCGTTTTTCTCGGAACCACGTTTTTGAAATCGGAAGGACGCATAATTCGGGCACTTTTCATCCGATTGAAATTTTAACTGTGCTTTCTTAGGTAGATCCTGTAAAGTACACACGATTTTTACGATTCATCAACAAGTCTCGCTTTTATAAGCAAATTGAAACCGATTTGTAGCGAAAAAAAAACATTTATTCAAATTGATGCCATTTGGTGAAAAAACCACATTTCTCAATAATCGCGTGTACTTCTCTGGCAAAACTAATATCAATGACGATTTCTTTGTCATTTTTTCTCGGTGCTAATTCATAAAAGTTCTACGTCCTCCCGCAGAGTGCCTGAAAACGCTTTTAGTGTAGCTACAACTAAGCCGCCGATTTGTATATTTTTCATTCGTCAAATTTTTGTTTTCTATCCATCAACACCTGTAGAGTAAACCCTCCAAACCTCATACTGATTGCTTCATTAGTATTCTCACAATAAAATCCCCAAAATCGCCTCATCATTCGGTGAGCCACATGGATGTAACGCCTCAACAAATAGCAAGATTGTAATAGTTTTGCAGCACTGCTGCAAGGACGCGACATTTATTGTTGTTTTGAGAAGCTGCGTAGCTGCTATTGCATTTGAGAAAAAGAATTTTCGTCGTAGCGCAGAAATTTACAATGTCAAATGATTTTTCAGCAAGTTGATTTTCCCATCTCCTATACTTGTCTTTGCGTTTATAGGGGGACCTAGTGTGCGAAAAGAGTACTACATTGTAATGAATACACGCGGTGATTTCAATATATAAAAATCTATAAGTTCCAGACACTTTCTAATCATCACACCTGAATAACTCACGTGAAATGTCATAAGTATGTATATCGTACATAGGAAATCCAATATAAGGGAAGGTTTTCATTAAAAAATATATATTTATTGATGAACTTCGTTTTTATCTTCCATGCGTAATTTTTCCCGTTGTTGCAACATTTTGTTCATTGTTGCAGATGCATTACTGTGCAATTATAACTACAAAATTATCGTTTAATAATTCTCTATTATCATAGAGAAGCATAAAATTGTTAAAAATAATAATTTTTAATAAGTTAAAAATAATCGCCGAATCAATTCGCAAAATTACAATATTGCAATGTTTCAGCGCTGGGTGGGAATGACTGGACAATAAAAGATCACGAAGAAGTGCGCCTAGCATCGAGAATAAAAAGAAAAATAGTCCCTTGGCAGAACAAATGCTGGGTGATAGCTAGTTGCAAAGACCTTAATCCAACTTTACATGTTTTCGCAATGAGGAAACTCGCATTTCCCGAGCACAAAGTGCAGTGTTCCATAGCTGCGGCTTTTCAGGTCGCACCTTTGGAACTCTGAACTTTATTCCTCTCATTCACTCCCTGTCTTCCTCCATCCCTTTCGTACTTTTTCGCGTACGCGTCAACCTCAATCTTCATAAGAACGCAGCTAACAGTCGTGCAAACATTTTTCGATTTTTTTTTCATGTCTCGCAAATATTTCACGACGATCTTCGCCCTTGAGCAATCTATTTCGTAGTACTTATCGAGAAAAATGCAACAACTTATTGTTTGCACGGGCGTTCTCAACGCTGACCGATAAAAAAATTGTCCAGGTCGCGGAGATGTATACGAGTTACGATCGACTTTGAAAATTGAGAATAATAGCAAGGACAGATTATACGGGTTAAGGGATCTGCGTACGCTTGGAATTTCGAAAAAATACAAGTTTTGATTGCATACTTTTATACGTTTGGATCGTTGACAAAACAGTGCCTTTATGACTCACAAGCACGGTCTTAAATACAGGTCTAGAAACTCCTAGGGTAGGGAGTGATTCAGATAATGAGGCTAAATGGCGGTTCACGCTTTTGCCACCCGCAGCGCTACTACGTAGGAGTTAGCCAATCAAACGCAGGTCCGAACAGCTGTGCAAAGGCGCATATTTTTTGCAATACACATAGAGTCTGTTCGTCTTAGCTACACTTTCCTCAATTTCAATAGATACAGTAATAGAAAGTCCTCAGAAGACGTAGGAAGTGTGGACAAGTGTAGCCAACACGACAGACTCAACATTTGTAGGAGCGATATAAATGGAAAATGATTGAATATTTTTCACTCCTGATCCCCGGGCAGAATGATAATTATTATTTCAGTACAATGTATTCTCGTATGCTGGAACTTCAGTAATATTTTTGTTTGGTCTTTCGCCATTGGAATAGATGAGCTATGAACAAGTTTGTGCGGTCTAAATTGTTTTCCTTATAATTAATGTTTATTCTTAATAGATTGCATTCCTTGTTTGTTTCTACAACTTTTATTTTTATTTTGTCTTTCTAACAATGTTAATAAAAACCTGAAAATAAATATAAAGAGGAATTTAAAAAAATTAAATGAATGCATTGTGTATGTTTAAAAGGCACCGTTTTTGTTGATTTGTCAATTTAGCGAGTTTATTTTTTACAAAAAATTGTTTTTGCTGTTTTTGGTTTTGTTGACAGGCGAACTGGCGCATCCTCAATCTAATATATTGCGGCTTCCCATTTTCGACGCAATTCTTCGACCTGTAGAACTTTGAACACCGATCGCTTTTAACTATGATTTTGAAAACTTGTCTCGCAGTTCGGTACAACGCACGTATTAGGCATTTTCTTAATTGAGACTGTCAGGAGGTTATTTATCCATTGCTGTATATCTATATCTATAAGATTACTTCTACTGGACAGCGCTTCCAGTGGATACACGTGGAACTACGTTTTTGCCTCGCTAAGCAGGGAGACTAGAGGTAAGGAGTGGACACAGTGCTCTCGAAACGTCCGCAAAAACGCAGCAAATAAGGAGGCGCTGCGATCGTATGTGTCCGATCGTTTAGCTCCGCCTACTAGCCTTGTGCTCTTGGCGTGCTCTCGGTTGCTGTTGACAGCACATTCGTGGTGGGGGGCCTAACTGTTGCGTCTACCTCTTCTATTTGGCTGTCATTCTCATTGTTGCAAACTGATAATAGCAACTAATAATTAATGGAATTAAGCGTTGAACCAACTAAATAAACCAACTAAGAAAATAAAAACAGAACGCAAATGTAGCCTTGACTGTCGTGGTTTGGAAATATGTTTCAGAAAAGGGTATTCAGTTGATTTATTTTTTTCACTGATACGAATTAAAGTTTGCAAAAAATTGCCCTATGCAAACAATATTACTCTTTATGTGACTTGTAAATGCAACTGCACTGGAGAAAAAAGGAACTTGCCATAGCATTGCAGTTGTAATTGCAAGAAAAATAACTTATAAATTATGCTCCATTTTCTGCTTATTACTCCAGGGAGAATGAAGCGTAAAGGTTATGTTTCTCATGAACTGAACTACATGCATGAAAAAAGAAACTGAAGGCAAAGCCTAATGACGATTGATTGGGAGCAATATTGAAAATAATTCTACCTTGGGCTTTGAAGAAAACAATTTCGTGAAGATTTTCTCAATATTACAAAACACAATACTATTAAAAATGAGCCTCAAAGCGGAGCACAAAGACACATCGAAATCAAATTCTTTTATTATTTGTGCGCATGCGTTAAGTTTGGACTATTATAATTATTTAAGACGTTATCGTCAGAAGAGCTGCTAGTGGCACGATCTGGAACTATTGCACGTCGGATTTTTGCAAGACGCTGGAACTACGTATTGGACTATGCTGTGTCCACTCCTTCTCTCTAGTATCCCTGTCGCTAACGATGACACTTTCTACAGTGCAAAAACGCAAGAGTTTCCAGGTCTGTATGTAAGACCGTACTCACAGGTGGAATTTATGACTTGTGATTCGTCGTCAAAGTATCTAAAAAATTTGACAATTATTTTAACAGTTCAATTCGATGGCTAGAATATTCGTGAGATCTAAAGTATGATTTATTTTTCGATATACCCTTCGATATTTTTTCTCCCATGTTGATTCATAACCTACGTTCCTAATCAGTCACCCATCCAAGTACTGGCACGAGCCATCGCTACTTGAGACGGGAGATCAAGTTTTTCCATAAAAGATGCTGCGTCATAACCTCAAAACTGAGAATTCTTTCTTCATCACCGCTGCGTGAATGAAGATCCGACTATACGAAGGTAGCAAAAGTGTAGAAAAAAAATATCCAACAATGTGCAGCCTTGAAATTCGGTCAACGGACCAGAGAAAGAAGAGGCCGACTTACCTAGAGTCACGAAGCTTGTAGCTGCGATCGCCCTTGGCCGAGGTCAATATATAAACTGGACCTTCGTCGGGTCCGCTGTCGTCCTGCTGAGATTGTCCCTGATGATCGCTGCCAAGGCTACCATAATTCGGTGGATCCTCGCTACGTCCCGAGGCCGATGACGAGCTGGAAGACATTGGCTTTGGATTCGCCCCGCCGACCTGCTGATGACTATCCCCACCGAATCCCGGCATTACACTTGTCGTCCTACGGGATGACAGCGAACCTGATTTTTTCCTGCGACTCGTTCGCTTTCTACACCTACGAATGTAACTTTGAACTCTTAAAAGTCGCGCTTGGTGCGATTTATCGTGCATGTGCACGCATCAACGATATATAGACTCGCGCCCGGTTGAAAACGTCCACAAGGATTTACGCACAGAGAGACAAACGATGAAGACACAGAAAGAGAAAGTGAGAGAGAGGTATTGATCTGATTTGATTTATTTGTCGGTAGGTGAGTGTACCGTCGATTAATGATAGTGATGGCACTGGAAGATAGCGAAAACCTCATTAAAAAAACTGCAAATGACCTTACAGCCGCCAATAAAACGTCATTGAGGCCTTAGGCGACAGTAACGGGTATAAAATCATGTGCGAATTTAACAATTTTTTTTCTTATGAAAAAGCGATTCACTCATACAATTAATTACACACCTATTTAGTATGAATATCAAGCTGTTAAAAATATATTTTTTTTTTCGATGTACAAAATGGCCGACTACTCGAAACAGCTTTTTTCCAATTGGTGTGACAATTACTTCAACAATTTTCACTCGATTTGCTTCACATTTAAAAGTTATGTTCCTGATTGCATTTCGTAGAGAAGTACATACGGAATATCTGATGAATCGAAAACTTTTTCATTTTATGAGCAGTTATAACGAAACTTTTCACTGAAAATTCATTTCTTAAGTTCAAATACCTACAACTTTTAAATAAAACAATATTTTTTAAATTCCGTACGTACTTCTCTAGGTATTCTAATATAGATAGACGAGAATTTTTCTTGTTTTTTCTAGGTACAAAATTGTGGATGCTAAATGGCACGCCCCGGAGCGCCTAAAAAATAGATTTAAAAAAATATTAGTAGTCGGTCATTTTGTACATCGAAAAAAAAAAATTCTAACAGCTTGATATTCATACTAAATAGATGTGTAATTAATTTTATGAGCGAATCACTTTTTCATACGAAGAAAAATTGTTAAATTCGCACAAAGAAGAACTTAAAGCCGTTGTCTAGTGTGATGGATAGAAAAAATCAATTCTTTAGTGCATTTTCTGAAAGTATCATTTCTTCCGAATAATTTCGTTTTTGAGCCTTAAAAAAATGGAAAAAAATACGCTATTTTCGAGTGCCCTAACCGCCTGTTGTCTATTGAGATTTATTATTATTAGGGGTGTCTGGAAAAACCAGAATAAGTGTCCCAAAATCGCAATCCTCAAATATCAATGAGCTCTTTGAGTAAGAAGGTGTGATGTATGGCCCCGGAGTCGCAGTCTGAGTGTAAGTTTGAAGCTTTCATCATATTTGTGCATTTACCCTTCTCCAAACTTAAATGCGTTTTCCTCAAAACTATGGTCTTCAATTATTGGCCAAGATATTTCGAAAAGTAATCGACCGATTTACTTTAAATTTAAACCACATGTAGTGTATACTAGTGTCTATTATGTACGCTAGAATTAACTCGATAAAAATATATGAACTATTTTTAAATGCATCATAGCTCATAATTATTGCATAGAAAATCAATCTTTTAGTAAAATGTTCTCTTCCATTCTAAGTGTAAGAGCGACATGCTTACTGATTATAAAATTGTTCAAATTTTTTGTTTCAGGCAACTGGAAGTTGAGCTATGCCCAGAAAACGGCGGCATCCATTTTGTTTAGCCATATTAATATACCTGTAACTTTGTTAATAATTCAAAGATTTCAATTTGTAAAAACCCGTATGTCCTTCATTTCTTGTTTAATAAACCACAAAACTCCAAAATGGCCTGTCTGAATTGGTTGTGGAGAAAAAATTTCAAAGAATGACTGCGTTTTTCTGCCTTCACACTAGACGACGGGCTTAAACAATAAGATAACAAACATCGATCGTATTCGCATACTACAAAAATAATATAAAATCAAATAAATCCTAACTGGTGATACAGAATGATGACATAAAAAAAGAGACAGCGCGAGACAGTGAGCATTGAAAAACTATCGAAAAAAATGCTGCGATGGCTGGTTTCGTCATTCAATTCCATCACGAACGAGCGAACTGTTTCAGCCAAACTTTGCTCGAAAACAGTGTCCAATTCTCATTGGAGCGTGGGCTTCGAAAAACAGGAATATCTCTGGTTTCCTTTGTCAAGAGGAATCGCCTTTGTCAATACAAATCGGTAAATTTCCGTTGCAAATTCGACAAATTTCACTGGCAATGTATTCCGGAAGATTAATGAAACATTCACCAACACGTTTCGACATCCGTTGCAGCATTGTTCCGATTATATATTGACCGAACAATTCCAAAAACGTTTGCTGAATGATTACTATAATATTCGTGCTGGACGACTGCCTTACGGGGTAAAAGTCGTTCAAGGGTTCGAAAATAGGTGAAACTTTGAAAAAAAATATTCAGCTTGGAAAAAGTGCATCGATCGTACATTTAGAGAACTCCATTGTACACGTCTCGAAGTGTATGAAACAATTTTTTGAAATTCCTGCAAGTGTATTCTGCGAGCGGTGCTTTTGGGCTTGCAGCACAAGCTTCAAACTTTGATCTTAAGCAACATTTTTTGTTTTGCAATTAACAATATGAAATTCTTTATTATCCGCACCGTTCTTATCACCAATGCATAGTCCCCGAACGGTGAAACATTGTTTTCATCTCAATTTTCTTGGTATCTCGTTCCGTTAAGGGGTTAGGCTACCGTGAAAATATCAAAAAATGACTCGTCGTTCGAGGCGAGTCAAATTGAAAAGCACCACACACCAACATGTGGTGCGGTTAAAACGTTTAACGAGTTTTTCTCAAAACTATGTTTTTCAAAACGGTGTACGCGATTTCTCAATATCTGATAAACGGATTGACTTGAAATTTGATACACTAATTCAGCGTAATAGTACTTTAGTCTTGACCGACGTTTTTCTTCTTAACATTTTTTCATTACTCTAATAATGGTATCATTTTTGCCCGTAAAATCGAAAAAAAATTCAAGTTTTTTAAATGATTGTAACACGACAACAACAAAGAGCTCCGTCAAGTCTTAGCCAATGTTATCTATTTTGAGAAAAAAACCGTGTTTTTTGTGTCACGTCAACCGGGTGGCCAAAATCAAGTACACCGTTGAGCCCTTCGCGTTCAAAGGTCCCTAACGCGATTTTTTATAACTTCTTCAATCATTCATATTTCCTAATTAAATTTAGTACACAATACAAATAAATATCAAAACGATTTTTCAAACAACTTAATTATTCCTACGAATTTTTGTTGCCCGAGTTTTTCGGCAAATTCCGCTTCAGTATACGAGCATGCCAAACATCTTAAAAATGGAGTTTCCGTAGGCCGAGTTACGAAAATGTTCTCGTGAATAAAAACTTCCCATTGCTTCTGAAATCTCCCATATACGAAATAAACTGGGGTTCAGACATGGCGGAGCCCTTTCTACTACAGTGCATAAAGGATAAAAACACCGAGAGTGTCACATGCTGATACACCCGCCTAATTTGCATGACAAAAACATCATGGGCTTATCCGGAAACTTGCTCGACGCCACAGTTCATTTCCAACTAGGGCCGAATAAAAAAGAACGCGACAGCAGAGAGCTTCGAAACAGTGAAGGAGAACAGAAAGAGGAAGGAAATCAGAAAATCGTTGAGGAAGTTGCCATCTCGTCGACAAGCAAAAATGCTTGTGCTCTATTTTTCATCGCTAAATCTTTCTGAAACACACACACACACACACACACACACACGCACACATGTACGTGCGTGTATACGTGTATACGTATACCGTATACGTATTCAGTAAACGAACTGAACGATGCGACGGTGTGACGGAAGCAAGGGAAGGGAACTTATTTTCCAACGTTGGAAATGGAACGATCGATGATACTGCTCCAATTTTGAAGGTTTACCCGAATATACGTATATATACTTCACGTTTTGCAAACACGCCACTGGTAGCAGCAAAGTCACACACACAAACGCACACACATACACACACCGCACGCACACATACATATGGGGAAAAGAACATTTCGAACCCGTTACACTACGTATTGTTGCCTATCAGCATATCCGGCCGATTTGAGAAAGGTTCTTAATTTTTTTTTTTTTCAAACGAGTCGTTAATTTTCGGCAAAACGATCGGTTTTGCGCAAGTTACTTTTATATGAATATGCAAAGGTGATTTTGAAAAATTGTAGTATCCGGAGCGTTAAGGATGTTGAGTCCCAAATCGCAAATGATGATAAAATTCTGAAAATTCGGTATGTTTTTATATTTAGTATTTCAGAGGTGGTGTAAAAATTTCACGACAATTGGGAAGCTCGTTATTGAACGATTAACATTCACAAATTTAATGCTGTCTTATGGAAACTGATGTAACTTTGCAATAAGTTTTTTTTTTGACCTCTCAATTCTGTAATATCTACAATATACTGAAAGCAACGGAAACAAAACGAAGTTTATTGATAAATTTTTTTAAATTTCTTTTAAAAATTGTTCTTAACAAAATGTTAATTTTTTAATAACGAGCTTCCTAATCGTCGTGAAATTTTAACACGACCTCTTAAATACTTCATACAAAAACATACCAAATTTTCAGAATGTTCTCATCATTTTTTATTTCAACCCTTAAGGAGGTTGAAGTAATGATGATAGATTCTGAAAATTTTGTATATTTTTACATGAAGTATTCAGGAGGTCGTGTAAAAATTTCATGACGATTAAGAAGCTATTTATTGAACAATTAACATTAACATGTTTCATAGGGAGTCAACATCCTTAAGTGTAGGGAAGATTGTCACCACGAGAATGGTCCTCGAAGTCGAATGTTTTCCACGTCAATTCGCAATCAGACGACTATTCCCCTCACCATCGTTGATTTTCATAGTGGAAAATCTCACTCCTGATGTAAAAAAACACCTACATTTCCCCCCTCCCACTTCTTGCGCTTCTGCAGCTGCAAAAGGTCGAGATGACCACTCGAGGAGTTTTTAACATTCTGACGAAATTAGGATACGTTTTAGACCTGCGTTGTGCTTTTTAAAATGTTTTTTTTTGTGGAATTGCGATTTTGGGGATGATTATTCTAGAGTTGAGAAGTTGAAGGGTCTCTTCTCGTTTGTGCACGTTGAAGAAAGGTAAAAAAGATTGTTGCAGATACCGTTCAATCTGGGTGGCATGTATATGTAGACTGAACAATGCTCGTCAGACTTCCAAACTGACGAATGATCGTACCCAAGATCGAAATTGCACAAAAAAATAGTAAATGTCGGAAGCACAAGTTGAGCTTTGGTTAGAAATGCAGAAAACAGGTCTAAAATGTATCTAGAATTTTTAAGAATTTTGAAAACGTCCGCGTGGTTTTTTTTTGCAACCACAGAAGGGCAAAGGGTGCGGGGAAAAAATTCGGAATTTTTTTGACACTAGGAATGAGATTTTCCATAATGGAAATCGATAATCAACGATGGTGAGGGGAATAGTTGTCTGGCAAGAACATTACTTGAGTGTCCTTCGATTTTGTTGAAACTCATCTATGTAATAAAGCATTGAAAACTATTAGAAACGTATTTTTTTTTATCCGCGGAAAAATGTTTTTAACGAAGAGAAGCGTGTTGAGAGGTGATTTTGCAGTTTCACCCACGAATAGTCCACCGACCCGAATGAGACAGAAACCGAAATTCTTTCAATGTAAAGCGACGGAACATCCACTGTGGAAGTATTGAAAAAATATTAAATTAAGGCGTGACACGCCTTTCTTTGAGGGGTGGTTTTCCCGCTCAAAAACGTTTTTCCGCCAATAAAAAAAATATGTGTCTAATAGTTTTCAATGCTTTACCACATATATGAGTTTCAACGACATCGAAGGCGGGCACTTAAGTGATGTTCCTTGTGAGTTAACCTGGAATACCCCGCCCACCAAAAAAATAAAAAAATCGCGGGAATCAAAGTGGAATAAACATGTAGGATATTAACGGAAATAATAAGATTTTTTTTTAATTAACAAAATAAAAGTAGTCTCTAAGAATTTAAACTGAAATTGTTATACGAGTCAATAAAATTATTATTCGCATTTGAGTGTCAAATGAATGCTGCTTGCCATTACAGGATTGTAATAATATCAACGTAATGTAACAATATAAATGCCACAATAAATAAAACTGCTGTCCGTGAGGACGAGGCATGAATTTCAAACAAAAGCGTTTCTGAAATCTTACATACTCGTACGATTAAGGCCTCAGGCCACAGTAACGGATATAAAATCATGAAAAAGTGATTCACTCATAAAATTAATTACACATCTATTTAGTATGAATATCAAGCTGTTAGAAATATTTTTTTTTTTCGATGTACAAAATGACCGACTACTCGAAACTTCTCGAAACAGCTTTCTTCCAATTGGCGTGACAAATAACTTCACCAGCTTTCCCTTGATTTACTTCAAATTTAAAAGTTATGTTCCTAATTGCATTTCGCAGAGAAGTTCGTACGAAATTTCTGATTAATCGAAATCTTTTCATTTTATGAGCAGTTATAGCGAAATTTTTCACTGAAAATTCATTTCGTAAGTTCAAATAACCACAACTTTTGAATAAAACAATATTTTTTTAAATTCCGTACGTACTTCTCTAGGTATTCCAATGTAGATTGACGAGAATTTTTATTTTCTTTTCGAGGTAAAAAATTGTGGATGCTAAATGGCACGCCGCGGAGCGCCTTAAAAAAAAGATAACAAAATAAAATATTAGTACTCGGGCATTTTGTACATCGAAAAAAAAATAGATATTTTCTAACAGCTTGATATTCATACTAAATAGATGTGTAATTCATATTATGAGTGAATCACTTTTTCATACGAAAAAAAAATTGTTAAATTCGCACATGATTTTATACCCGTTACTGTGGCCTAAGGCCTTAATCTCTCATTAATTCTACGAATGTGAGAATGATCGTACGTAAAATTATTACGGGGCGTTCCAGTGCTTGTCGGAGTTCCAGGAAGAATAAGGTACTCGAGGCATTTCGCAAACGCCCCGGGCAGCGCCCTCGTCAACCATGTACTCCTAACTTTCGCTTCTTTCACCTCGTGTGCACACGTTACAAGTGCGTTTCCCAAAACGAATATGAGTACGTAGCGTTCTGATTACCCGCAAACTTTCGCATATTCGCTGTTATTTCGGATATTGCGGGAGCAAAAGTTTTCTGCGCACGTGTTTCGTTTTGCCGTCGAATAAATGAGCGACGGTCTAAAGGGGTTAGTCGCCTCACGGCAGTCTTAAGGGGTTAGTCGCCTTCAGCCTTATTAAAAAATATCGATATATCATCGTTAATTATCATTCTCTGTACTTTTGCGCGACGTTAAGGATGTTGAGTCCCAAATCGCAAATGATGATAAAATTCTGAAAATTTGGTATATTTTTGTATGAAGTATTTCAGAGGTCATGTAAAAATTTCACGACAATTAGGAAGCTCGTTATTGAACAATTAACATTCACAAATTAAATGTTGTTTTATGGAAACTGATGTAAATTTGCAATAAGTTTTTTTTCTGACCTCTCAATTTTATAATATCTACAATATACTGAAAGCAACGGAAACAAAACGAAGTTTATTGATAAATTTGTTTTTATTTCTTTTAAAAATTGTTCTTAACAAAATGTTAATTTTTCAATAACGAGCTTCCTAATCGTCGTGAAATTTTAACACGACCTCTTAAATACTTCACACAAAAACATACGAAATTTTCAGAATTTTCTTATCATTTTTTATTTCAACCCTTAAGGAGGTTGAAGTAATGATGATAGAATTCTGAAAATTTGATATGTTTTTACATAAAGTATTCAGGAGGTCGTGTAAAAATTTCATGACGATTAAGAAGCTATTTATTGAACAATTAACATTAACATGTTTCATAGGGACTCAACATCCTTAAACAAAGAAAAAAAAATCCCGAAATCTGAATTAGGGTAGTGACTGGCTCGGGTGCAGATTTGAAAGCGTTTTTCTCGAAACTACATTTGTCGAGACGGTCTGCACGATAACTTGGACGGTAGGAAATATTTTTCGATGCAGCTTTTTTCAATCTTCAAAAATATCTCCGAAGATCTATAGTCTGTTACGCCGTTTTCAAATGTTCAAAATGTGATTAATTTTGTTTGTTTTTTTTTTAAAGCAGTTTTAACTCGACGGACTGCAACGCCACTTTACAAGAATTTTCTTGGATGCTTCGGATCAATCAACCCATGGAGTAGTTATCGAGGAGACCAAACATCAAACGAACTCGAACATGAATAATTAATTTTTTTAAACCCGGTTTTTCAAAGTATCAATAAACAATGTACGCTGGATATTATCGCAGATCTTTCGCGCTTTACCGATCAAAAAAAATCTCGAAGACGACCGCTTTTCATCCCGGCTAGAGGTACATAACGCCTTAAACAGGATTGCCATCCGATTGCCTTCGGAACGAGACATTTTTACCGTTCATGTTGCTCGCAATGGAGTGCCGGATGGTGAAGGAATTTATGAGTCGTTCTGTTTATAATTCATTGTCGGAAAAACGTGAATCGTATTTCAACGTACAGTAGTGGACGCGCGGTCGATGCACGACTTCGGCGCTCTCCCACGTCAACCGGCATTGTCTGGATCAATACTCGGATGGGTGACCGCTCGGCCGCGCACTGGCTTGCGCATCGACTGCTCAACGGGACGTAGTGTCATTTCATTCCCCATGGTAACACAACGAAAGCTCGGTAAAATACAGACCCCCCCCCCCTCCCTTTCGCTACTGGTTTTCGGCAGTTTCCCTGTGCCTTCGTGGAAACGCGATACAGAAGCGCGTTGAGCCGTTACATTTGATACGAAAAAAAAACATTTCGGCAGTTTTTTTTATTCGCTCAAAATATGGATAAACATCACGAGAATGATGTTCAAAAGAAATTATACGCGAAAGAAACTGTAAAAACAATTCTCGTTTTTATAAACAAATTAAATAATTATAGAATAAAATAATTAGATAATTATGAAATTAAATTAAATCAAGGCAAATTAAATTAACAAATTAATTTTTTAGCGAACAATATTAAAAATGATTCATAATGATGCTATTCTGTGAAACGAAACAATATTTTGGTAAATATTCGGAAGTGGGGCTTCTCCTAGAATCAGGCCAATTTTCATCAAGGGTTCAAACAAACCCAAACAACCCTAAACAACCTCAAAGAACCCCGAAGAACCACAAACAACCTCAAACAACTCCAAACGAACCCAAACAAAAATAAGTCTGATTCTAGCAGGAGCCCCACTTCCGAATATTTACCAATATTTTTGGTAGTTATGCAGTATGAAGACTTTTCCGAAAAACAACGGGAAAACGTTTTTTTCGTCATGATGTTGTTTATTCCATTATAGTAAGTGATATTCCGTCGGGGGAGGCCGACATTTCCCATTAAGGGGTTACCCCCACTTGCGATTTTGAAAAAATCGATTTTTTTTATTGCTTTTTTTTGAAGTATAAGTATCTGAGAATATGTCCTGAAAATTTCAACTCGATCCGAACAAAATTGACTGAGATATGAGCGTTGAATGAGAAGAATCCGTGAATTGAAGAACTGAAATTGAAGCTTTAAACGCGTTTTTCTCAAAATGGCATTTCTGAAGTCGGTGACCAAGATTACTCGAACACTAATGAACCGATCTCCTTGAAATGTTGCAGGCTTATTTAATACATAAAAATGTAGTCTTTAATCGTTCGATTTTTTTTTTCGAAAAAAATGGCCGTTTTATAGCCAAAAAACGGCCGTTTTTTTCGTTAAAATCGAACCATTAACTTTGACTGTCCGCCATTTTGTGAAAATTGAATATTTTTTAAAATCCTTCGATTAAAGACTAGTTTATACTTATATTTGACTAAATCCATCCGCATTTTTTTTTCAGATGATCCACTTCGCCGCAATGTTGGTCACCGCAAACCGTGTATATAAAAACATTATTTCATTGACGGCCATTAAACAATGTAATATTTTTCAATAAAAAAATTACTGAAAGTTCTTCAAGATGTGTTCTTTAAGATGGTATATTGATCGATTAAAAAAGTTTTGTAGTTTTCTTTAAAAAAAATGCATGAAAAAGGCCTTTTTTGCGCTACAAGTGGGGGTAACGCGTTAATTCCATATGTTATGGGGTATTGAAGTTTCCAGAAACAGGTAATATTTCGACGCCTCGCTGAACAGCTACGTATTTCCTTATACGTAGTACATTATGAAGGTTACAATGTATATGTTTTGATTTCGGTGACCACAACTGTCCTGTTTCCGGAAGCAGGGAATATTTCGACGGCTCTTGTTTGTCGTCGCTAAACAGCTACGCGTTTCCTTGTAGATAGTGTGTTATGAACGTAACAATGTATATATTCTGGAACGATGAGATATGTTTTGATTTCGTGATCGTGAATTATGTTTTGATTTCGTGAATTTTTCTTCAAGCGTCAATGTCCAGACCATTGTGATCGATGTCATATGATTTTCGAAGTTATCGGAGACATGAAGGAAGAATAGAAATTTCGACACTTGTCGACATCAATCTTTTTCAAGATTTTCATCATCCCTTATTAGGGCCACAAGAATTACCAACGCAGTGCAATTGTATAATACTTCATACTCCCCAATATAGGCGTCGAAGTATTTGATAATTCCCTATTTTATCACGTGTTTACGCGAACTTCAAAACCCCATAACTTATGAAATTAGGGGAAAATGTCAGCCTCCCCCGACGGAATATCACTCATTATAATGGAATAAACACGTTCACAGTGAAAATAAAAAATTTCCCGTCTTTTTTCGGAAAATTCCTCACACTGCACGATTACCATATTTTTTAATAATCGTTTTCTTTTCTAGCAAAACTAATGCAAAAGAGAACATTTTTTTTGTTCGAGGTGCTAATCCGTAAAGCAGGGCGCCTAAAAGACAATCTTACATTAGTTACAACTGAGCCGCCATTTTGTATTTTTTTTTCATAGGCTGTTTTGTATAGGATAAGTCGACCAGTGAATGGACGAATAACGACACTAGGATTCAGATGGACTGTAAAATGAAAATATTATGAAAACTATTTTTTAATTGCTATAGGTGACAAAAGATATTCCGATAGGAGAAAAAAAATATTCAAAGTGATTGCACCGAATAATATTGAGGAAAGTGATAAGTAAGTGGCGAAATAACTCAATCATTGAATGGACGAAATTGCCAGTAAATGGACGTCTAGAGTAGTTGAACACTGTAAAGAATAACGATTTATTATTGATTTTTATTAAATGCTAGATTTGGTGATCACTGTGTTGCACAAAAATCATATTATTCTTATACATGAGTATTATATTTGTTATTGCGGATCCATAGAAAATCCACAAAGCTTTTTTGCATCTTAAGGGACCAGTCCACGTTGAAAATTTCAAATTTTCAATTGGAAAATTTCACCTGAAGAAATCGACGTTGATAAGCAATCAGAAGGGATTTTGTACGGTGCAGGAATTGCCGATTGAGTTTAGGTAAGAGTTTTTCATAGTATAAACTTCAAACGCGTTTTCTCGAAACAACGTTTTCAAAATCTAGCTCCATCGTATCTCTAAAACTAATAAACCGATCCTCTTGAAATTGGAACCACATGTTGTAAACATGATTCGCAACAAGATGACCCTCGATGGTTTTAAAATCTTTATTTTTACTCTTTTTTGCGAAAAACTGCGAAAAAACGCGTTTTTTTTTTAATTCGTTTTTCATCTGCCATTTTTTTGTTTTGATAAAACTTTATATCCGAGGGTCATTTTGTAGCTGATGTCATACTGAATCTAATGGATTTTGATTTTTTTGTTTCAGACAAGCCGTTGCCGAGTTGTGATGGAGCAACCTAGCCCACCAATTTTTGAGGCGTTACGTTAAACTATAGTTTTCATACCTAAAAATGAATACATTTTTTTAAAATGTATTTCAAGACTTTATTTATCAAGCCCAGCAACTTTTATATTCATAACTTTTGTAAAATCCTCAAAAAAAAATCGCGAAAGTAGCCTCTTTTTCGTGGCTCCAAAGTGGACTGGCCCCTTAACGTGACATTCTCAAAAAACTACCAAAGTTTGCTTCGACAGAGAAGTATAAAAGTAAATTGTGTCTAAATTCAAAAAACTAATAAAACGATTTGATGACATCATTTAATGAAATGTACATTGTCATCTCTTAACAGTAATTCATTTTGCAATTTTCAGCAGATGAGCTCAATCGTATACTCTGGTTTGAGAATTATTAGAACGGAGCCCTTATGTAGATTTACTGAAAAGAGGTTAGAATATAGCACCAGTGAATAAACATGTCTAATTCCCACCTACTATTGCGAATTTACTTATAAACTTTGCAAAAAGATCAAACATTGAATCTATCTCAAGTAATGAAAGTAATACCCACCCTCAAAACTTATACGGAGTGTCCCAAAATTACCGGACATTTAAATTTATCAGTAAAACGTATTATTTATACGAAAAGTAGAAATATTTTTACTGTAATATAAGGTACACATATGGAGGTTACGTGTGGAAACTATTGTTTCCGTCTTTAGAGCACCTACTTTGCACTGCCCTATCGTAAGTAACTTGCAGGGTTTGCAAGTGTCACAAACTAGAACAATTCCGTGTGATGTCAAAATTCGATATTAGACTGAGAAATCAGTTTTAACGACACCTGTAATTTTTTAATAAGTTACAGTGATTCGAGGTTTTATCGACAATTCATATTCTTTACTTATTCAAAATATAAATCAGCTTTCGTTCATTCACTGGTCGTCTCACCCCACGCCAACATATGTGGAATAAACCCTCCAAACCTCTTTTCAATTGCTTGCTTGGTATCCTCAAAAATAAAATAAAAACTCATCTGTCGATGGACCACACAGATGTACCACCTCAAGAAAGAATCGCTGCGAGCATCACCCAGGGGGCTCTCACAGGAACCGGAAATAGTGAAGTGACAAGCGTGAGATAAAAGGAAGAGCATATAGCAGGGATTCTCCGTCAATTCAGCCACTTTTTTTCTACCATCTCAGGTCTGCCCCATAATTGGTTATATCAAAGTACTATTAAAAGGCATTCTATGTGAATTTTTTCAGATTTTTTAATTCAACATTTTAGAAAATGCCGTTTTTTCCACATGAATATATCTCGGAAACTAGAAGTAGCTGAAAAAAATGTATGTACACAAAAGTTGTAGTTTTGTGTTAGCTTTCGAGCGGACGACTTAAAATAATTTTTACGTTCCGGTAACGCTGATTTTTTACCAAAAAAGGGGGAAATTATTTTTTATTAAAAAACGGCCATTTTTTTGGCTGAAAAAATTACAGTCTTCCAGTATGTCTGACGATATCGCAAAAAAATCGCCAGAGTGGCACGGAGCGAGGTTCCGGTATAAAAAAATTAATTTGTGTGCTTTCATTTTTTTACCCTAGATAAAAAAATCTAGTATGATCCTTGATTTTTTCTTGATGAAAAAATAATGTATGATTCTTGGAGCGTCGTAAAAAAATCGGTACCCAAAATTTCTCGAAAACCAATGAACCGATTGTCTTGAGGTTTTTTGTGGTTATTCTATATACCATTATCTAGTACTTGTCATAACCGATTTTGAAAATATCGATTCATGACAAAATGGCGGACGTTCGAACATAAATAGTGATTTTTGGGCCAAAAATTAGTTATTATTTTGCCTATAAAACAAAAACTAAGTGACGGAAAAAAAAATCCTATGACAAGTACTAGAAAATGGTGTATAGAATAACCACAAAAAACTTTACTTTTAACTTTAAACGCGTTTTTTGGGAAACCGCTTTTTTTTTAATCGGGAGAACGCATACTTCGGGCAGTTTTCATTCCATTAAGGATGTTGAGTCCCTATGAAACATGTTAATGTTAATTGTTCAATAAATAGCATCGTTCATCGTCATGAAATTTTCACACGACCTCCTGAATACGTCATGTAAAAACATACCAAATTTTCAGAATTCTATCATCATTACTTCAACGTCCTTAAGGATTGAGATAAAAAATGATAAGAAAATTCTGAAAATTTCGTATGTTTTTGTACGAAGTATTTAAGAGGTCGTGTTAAAATTTCATGACGATTAGGAAGCTCGTTATGAAAAAATTAACATTTTGTTAAGAACAATTTTCAAAAGAAATTAAAAAAAATTTATAAATAAACTTCGTTTTGTTTCCGTTGCTTTCAGTGTATTGTAGATATTACAAAATTGAGAGGTCGAAAAAAAAACTTATTGCAAAGTTACATCAGTTTCCATAAGACAACATTTAATTTGTGAATGTTAAGGATGTTGAGTCCCAAATCGCAAGTGATGATAAAATTCTGAAAATTTGGTATGTTTTTGTATGAAGTATTTCAGAGGTCGTGTAAAAATTTCACGACAATTAGGAAGCTCGTTATTGAACAATTAACATTCACAAATTAAATGTTGTTTTATGGAAACTGATGTAACTTTGCAATAAGTTTTTTTTTTGACCTCTCAATTTTATAATATCTAGAATATACTGAAAGCAACGGAAACAAAACGAAGTTTATTGATAAATTTTTTTTTATTTCTTTTAAAAATTGTTCTTAAGAAAATGTTCATTTTTTAATAACGAGCTTCCTAATCGTCTAAAATTTTAACACGACCTCTTAAATACTTCATACAAAAACATACCAAATTTTCAGAATTTTCTTATCATTTTTTATTTCAACCCTTACGGAGGTTGAAGTAATGATGATAGAATTCTGAAAATTTGGTATGTTTTTACATGAAGTATTCAGGAGGTCGTGTAAAAATTTCATGACGATTAAGAAGCTATTTATTGAACAATTAACATTAACATGTTTCATAGGGACTCAACATCCTTAATTGTTCAATAACGAGCTTCCTAATTGTCGTGAAATGTTTACACGACCTCTGAAATACTCCATACGAAAACGTAGCAAATTTTCAGAATTTTATTATCATTGCGATTTGGGACATCCTTAAACGTTTCATTTTGGCAGTGCAAAAGCTCCAAAGGGCAAACGTGCACATTGGAAATAAATTATGAAAAATATCAATATGGCGTTTATACACACGAACGCACACGTGCACGTGCGTGCGTACATATGTTGTTTGGATTCGTGGTTCCACCGTACGCGAAGGATTTTGATTATTAGGGGGGGGTCTTTATTGGGGTGAATTGTTGCTGGGCCGAAATTACTAATGGATCGAGATACGATGGGAGTCGAGCGTTCTACATGTATTATGAACGTGTAATCGTTTTATCGCTCTGATTAGTTCGCGCTTCGCATCGATCGTATCCCCTCGTGTTTGTACCTGTGGGATAATTCACTGCACGTAAGTTCACCTCCCACATGCGTCGTGTTCTCTCGTGTTCGTAACGTCCACGCAAGTACAAACAGCAGTGAGATTCTTTCTGAATTTTCGTGAAAAATCATTCAAACTTCGTATCGTCGGAATTACGTTGCTCTTTTTCCGAACTCATGACTCCATCTCTAGTACCCAGCGATCAAAAAATCTTTACTTCCTATTTTGCTTCAGCATTTTTGCTTCCGAGGAGACCCTGGCAGAGCCACCCTCTTCCGATCCACAACTGTGTCGAATTTGCTCGAGGGCACAGGGAAATTGTGGAAAAAAGGGGATCTTCGTAAAATTCGCTTTTCAACGGATTGTCTTTTTTTTCCATCAAGCCCACGGTGGCCTATTTTGGGGCGAAACAAACCGATTCTTTGATTAGTTTTCCCTGCGTTTTTTTTTTTCGAAACGCTTTCCATCGGTTTGCCCAGAGTGCGGTTCTCGCTTTTTTGCTCTCGTTTTTACAAAAAGTCTATGCATGGATACATCGTGCGTGTGTGTGTGTGTGTTACACGTCACGTCAGACCCGATAGACTTGCCTGTCGGTCGTATCGCGCTCGAGGTCTATCATATTGTTGGACACGTTGTTCGTGGCGTTGTCGACGGCAATTGTTGATTTTTCGTTACGACAGGGCTGGCTGTCATGCGGCTGGCTTCCGGTATCCGCTGAGGCCCCCGAATTCGGGGGTTGGCCGCCCCTAGGCCGGCATTTCGGAAAAAGTCTGTTCAAGTCTGCGTTCTCTAATATCAGACTTGTCATCGCCACGTCACGTTCGGCTCATCCAGCAGGTTGTCCATTCTGAAACAATGCGATATGCGTGCAAATCAATACGAGCATTAACGCTGACGAGCTCTTCTGGGCTTCTGGCTGTTCGTCTGTCTGTCACCGTCTCACAGCTCCTACAGTTTTTAACGCTTTTGCGTGACATTTTCCATGTGATGGTTCAGACGAGGATCTTGATTAATTTATAGAGAAATATCGAGGAAAACATTCTCTAAGAGTTTTTTCCCTACATGGAAAATGAAATTGAGATTCTATTTACTACTTTTCATTTTTTAATCTCATTTGCGGAGTATCAAGAGATGAGCCCCCCCCCCCGATTGAGTTTTTGCATAGACCTTCCTTTTGATATTTTAAGACAAGCCTAAAAAGGATTTTAGGCAATTCACAATAGTTTTCGAGATATTTAATTTTTGAGGTTTTTTTAAAGGCTAAGGGCCACCTCTATTGAGCTGAAGTGCACAAACTTTCTTTTTAATATTTTAATATTTGGCTCCGTTCAAAAATCTTCCACGAGATTGCTTGCAACTTCTTTAACTATTAATTAAAATCAACCTTCATTGTTACTAACTTCAATTTAACTGTAACTATTAATATATTTAAATAAAATTTCGTACATAACTTTGTTAATGTACATACAAAGGAATGTCCGAACGATTGTTTAATCATCCTACTTATTCCATCGTATTGAAGGTTGCATCGTTGGAACGCAACGAAAGTTTAGTAGACCGAACTTCTTTTTGGCAAATTTCAGCTACAAAAATCGCTCAACCGTTGTTTAGGCTCTTCATGAAAAATCTACAACCTACGTTTGCAGGATAAGTATTTGGATGATGAAACAACTGAAGAAATGAATTTGACAAACAGAACTTTCGTTGCGTTCCAACGGTGCAAACTTCAACATGTTATTCCTTCAAAATTAATTGTTTACAATAACCCCGACTTTCAGTTCGTCAGAGCAGCCTAAGTTCCATCCAATCCATCCATTCCGCCTTGAGTTCCATCAAGATATTTAGGAGAGACGAATAATCAAGTTATCGCTAAGTTGAATCAATGGAAACTCCTTAAGTTCCTAACGCCTTAAGTTCCATCAAGAGATTCAGGAGAGACGAATAACCCAGTTATCCCTAAGTTGACTCAATGGAAACTCCATGAGAGGTTTTAAGGGGTTACCCCCACTTGCAATTTTGAAAAAATCGATTTTTTTTATTGCATTTTTTTGACGTATAGGTATCTGAGAATATGTCCTGAAAATTTCAAGTCGATCCGAACAAAATTGACTGAGATATGAGCGTTGAAAGAGAAGAATCCGTTCTTCGTGTAAACTGAAATTGAAACTTTAAACGCGTTTTTCTCAAAATGGCATTTCTGAAGTCGGTGACCAAGATTACTCGAACACTAATGAACCGATCTCCTTGAAATGTTGCAGGCTTATTTAATACATAAAAATGTAGTCTTTAATCGTTCGATTTTTTTTTTTTCGAAAAAAATGGCCGTTTTATAGCCAAAAAACGGCCGTTTTTTCGTTAAAATCGAACCATTAACTTTGACTGTCCGCCATTTTGTGAAAAATGAATATTTTTTAAAATCCTTCGATTAAAGACTAGTTTATACTTATATTTGACTAAATCCATCCGCATTTTTTTTTCAGATGATCCACTTCGCCGCAATGTTGGTCACCGCAAACCGTGTATATAAAAACATTATTTCATTGACGGCCATTTGCCACTAAACGATGTAATATTTTTCAATAAAAAAATTACTGAAAGTTCTTCAAGATGTGTTCTTTAAGACGGTATATTGATCGATTAAAAAAGTTTTGTAGTTTTCTTTAAAAAAAATTCATGAAAAAGGCCTTTTTTTTGCGCTACAAGTGGGGGTAACGCCTTAAGCCTAAA
The DNA here is from genome assembly GCA_951751655.1 of Ophion costatus. NCBI lineage: Eukaryota > Metazoa > Arthropoda > Insecta > Hymenoptera > Ichneumonidae > Ophion > Ophion costatus. The sequence continues at coordinate 29,615,915 of OX632358.1, forward strand.
CAAAGTATTAAAGGTCACATCTTCACCCCGCATGTGCCATTAGAGTATTACAATCGCGGATTATTAACTGAACTCGGAATTACTATGTAATAAAACATTGTGGTGCAACATATACAATAATCACAACTAGATATTAATTAAACATTGATGCTCCGAATTATTGGGCAGACAAATGACCACGAAACCCTCCGTCATGCGTATTCCGAACCGACACGCACTTGTTATTTCAAATTAGTTTGCAAACGGGAAAACGGGAAACGGGATAGTTTGTGGTGATCACGCGTCGTCCTAGTGAAAATTCCTTCCGTTAGGCCGTCATTTCAGCAATGATCATCATTGTAAATTGCCAAAGTCGCGGAGAAATGCTACTTTTTTCTATAGAAGACCAACAGTTGACGCGCGGTCATGGTGCGGCTGCGACGATCTACCACATCAAGCAGCATTGGCCGAGGCCAGTACTTGGATGGGTGACCGCCTAGCCGTCTACTGGGTTGCGCGTCTGCCAAACAAGAGGTAATTGTACCGAGTTTTCGCTGGCGACACGCAATTGAAATTCAGTCTAAATATTGCCACCGGCACCGGTTTTCCACAGTTTCCTCGTGCCCTCCTGCAAACGCGATAAATCCCCCCCACCCTTAAGACAACAAACCTAGGGTTCTCGAAGGATCTAGAAGTGATAAAGTGACATCTGTACGCTAAAACTGAAAGGCATGAAATCGTAAAAGTGCACAGAAACAACCGAAGGAAAATTGATTATCGGAATCGTCTTTTGTGGACAACATTCAAACTGCAATAATACAGTAATATTTTTTTCGGCAGTGGTCGTCACCTCGCAGATGCTCTCTGACAAGTGAAGCTTGGCAAGCGACATGGCTTCTTCCAAATCGGGAGATTTTTTTAATTCTCCACGTTACAGTTGAACCTATCCCTTTCGAACGAAGTCGAAGTGACATTTCTAAATTTAGTTCGGCTCCAACCCTTATCGCCAACCCTACATTTCGAATCACTACGAAAGGCCGATAAATCAGCCAATAAATGGGGCGGTTGTGCACATTCGATTACGAAATATAAAAACAATACCCAAAGAACCGTACCCAGTGGACATCTTTCCAACGAGAATATATATTTTCAACTGATAAAATGATGAAAAATTCCAAACAATTGGAAACTTGAACCGGGAAACTGGGAAGGGTTGAAAAATGTATTGATGACGGATTGCAATTCTTCAAACGTAGCATTGTATTTTATATTGAAATGAATCGGCCACTGTTCGATAGTGGCTCGAACAAGGTCTCTTGTGGAAAAAGTAATTGTTTATTAATGCAATAACGATGCATATGTTTACCGTTCAAAATGGAAGGGCCGCTGCTGGTTTGCTCGATTGAAACTTGAGTGTACATCACCTACGTCGTTACGTATCCCGCAGACAATTACGCACGAGCGTTTGGATTGGCACCGAACCGCAAACGTAATCGGTTCGTTCCCTCTGATTCCATATTAATTTACGAGCCCGATGATTTGGTGGTCACTCGGGCAATTTAGAGGGCAGCCTGATTAATCAAGAGGCGACGTAAATTTACGGCTTCAAATACTAAAATATTGCCCATCGCTTTTCACCTGATTCGAAATTCGAACTGATTCTGCAAGCTTCATCCCTGTTACGTTGGGGAGGGGGGCGCGAGTTCCAGGAAACTCAAAAAATGCTGACACTGAAAGCCTTGGCATCGAACAACCCTGATAGAGTTTTATCGAGAAGAGCATTTGCTTATCGTCCTCGTACAAACGCCAAAATTTAAAACTGCACAACAACGCCGAATCTGAGAGTCGCTTCAAGCTTAAACCAGAAAGTGATATTTCTCCTTAACCTTCGGGACACTTTACAGGCCTGTATTCAATCGCAAGAAATGTTTACATGGCACAAATAAGGAGAAAGACAGGCCAGCCTTTCATCGGATTCCGTATTGCCGATGTAGTGTCTAACTTCATAGAATCTGACACGGTTAAACAGATTGTCGCGGTAGCCCACCACAAGTTTGCAAATCCACCATAGACTCGACCCAATATCGCGGTTATCCGCAAAACGAGCAGGAACAAGAACAGGAAGCCAGGCGAAATTCGCCCAAAGTCGTGACCACCGGTCACTCGACAGCAAGAAACTTCGGTAGGCCCGCGAGCTTTGAACAATACGAATGACGAATTTTCGCTATGCAAATGCATATTACTGTGTTGTAGGACTGCAGGATTAACGTCGAGCGTGCACCGAGATAAATGTTTGATTTTGTTTCGGTTTTTTCGGCTTTCAACCATATGTGACCTATATTTTATACGGAGTGTCTCCCTGTCCGGTTATCGGACGAATAAGCGTATGTTATTCGTCCGGACAGCATCTCAGTTTTCGCCATATTTCCAGTCGGCGTACATATTATTGCAATTCGTGTAAGCTAGTATCCGGACGAATAACATATATATATATATATAATTGTCCGGATAGATTGTGTTAGATTGTTAAACAAACTATCCGGAAGAACAATTTACACGTAGTCATCCGAAGAAAATCTTTATAATTTTGTTTTCGATGGTTGGTTGCGGTTGGATTTGGGTTGGTTAGTTGTGTTTTGGTTGGTTGGTTTTGTTTGGGTTTGTGTGGTTCGGGTTGGTTGGTTTTGTTTGGGTTTGTTTGGGTCCGTTTATTTGGCTTGGGTTGGTTGGTTGTGTTTGGGTTTGGTTTATTTGGGTTTGGGTTTGTTTTTTGGGGTAATTCGTTTGCGTTTGTATGTTTGGGTTTGGGTTGATTTGTTTGGGTTTGTGTGTTTAGGATTGTTTGTTTGTCTTGGCGAATAACATACGCTTATTCGTCCGATAACCGGATTTATATTTCCCTGAGGGGACAATGATAATTTATAGACAATCACTGCCAAAAGTATAGTACTGCTTATTGGTATTTTAGCAGTTGCATGAATCATGCACGTATGTTAACCGCAACCACCATTCTTACAAACATACGTTGATTGCTCAATGCAATATAACATAGTAGGTTTTCATAAAATTGATACTCCATCAGGAAGACCCTGATAGTGAACAGTGCTAAAATATATATACATTGATGAAAAATGTTGGCTGTGATTTCTACGATATTATAAGGTACGACCTGCTGTATGCGTATTTGGTGTCTTATTCGATTCATTTTTATGCTCTACATGCGTCATGGTTTTAGGCATCAATGCCCGTCTATTAAATGCGTAAAATATTTTGTAATCTAAAATAAAATAAACCACTCAACTGAGAGTTCTACCTCAATGATTTTTTATTATATTTCCCCGACCTCCTGTAATCTCATTTATGTGGAAGAAAATATTTTGCCTACACATGGAATCAAACCTGCAACCTACCTGCCTATCTTCCACCTATACTACGCACGCTCCGGCTACGCTATTGAGTGATTCTGGCATCTTGATCGCAGGTGTGGCATGAGAGACAAAAGTAATTCCAGCTGAACTTCGGAATAGCTGTTACCTTCGATGTAGACGAAATTGTGCGCTGATCTTTTTTTATCATATAAGTCACTGCCTGAATGGATTTTTGATGCATTGCAATAGGTTTTTTTACCATATGAAGAGCTGGCCAACAAAACCGGATATGTCCACCCTACGTCAATTTTTCTTTTTCACTTTCATTTTTCGTATTTTTTAAGTACACCTTGATTAGTTCCCGAAATACTAAAAATCAAATCCGGCTCTAAACACCAAAAAATTTGTTAAAAGCTGATTGGCGTCTTCGCTACGAGTGAATATTACCATATTTTTTTCGAATAGTTACTTTTCATAAGGTCTTCCAACAAATTATACTCGACAAACATCAATTTTAACCGTATGAATTGTACAACCTCGAATAGAAAAGTAAAAGTTTGACCTGAACAAATCTTAACGTACAGTATACAACATTAGTATTTGTCTGCTGGTTTTGTGATAGCACTGGATTAACATTATCTACATTGCCAAGCCTTTTACAATAGTTAATAATTATTTTGGGGATGATAGACAGCCAAATACGCCACGCAGATCTCCTGTTTAGATATACTTATCGCTTATAGTTGTGTTAACCATATTATGATTGCGGTGTCAATAAAGTATAGGGAATTTTACTATCCCCCCTTGTACCAAAGGTGGTTTTTGTAAATACCATGGACTTTTCTCTGTGCTGGAGGAAAAATGGACACTTTTTGCTTTCAAAGCACCCTCGGCAGGTTCGCGGTATCGAATACCCGCACGTACGATACGCGGATCAGTATGGGTGCTCGGATTGAGATGAGGGGGTGAAGCGTTCGGGTTGATAAATTCGTGAAAAGATGGCCGGAAAGATTGGCACGAAGAGCAGGCCAATGAAATGTATCGATCCCTGAACTTGGATGCCCAGGATTACCCATGATTCGCTGAGTCGCTTTCGGGAGATTTAAATGCCGTGAGGCACGTGGCGGATAATCTTTGATGGAACAGCTTGGCTTTCCCCCGATATTGCTACGTTGGGAAATCACCAAGGTGGATCGTTGTTGGAGGACAGAGCCACTAGTCAGGCAATCGAGTGGTCAATGACCCTTTGAGCCGTCAAACGGTCAATGGCCGCTCGAGACTGCCGATGATTCTTCACGAAGATTCCTCTCCTCTATAGGCACCCTCTAGGCATTCAGGATGACAACGTGATACGTAATCATCCGAACGTATTGCTCCGCGGACGATTGATCCAGTGTCTGGAGGACCTCCTTACGTTTTCCAATAGCTTTTTTCTGGGTTCGAAACGTCGGGCTCGCATGAACACAGTAATGGAAAACTCGAAGAGAGGGAAGAATGATAATTCGAAAAAACCGATGAGGAATAGAAAGGTAAAGGATGAAGACCGGATACTCGACATGGTGCATACACAGAGCAGCCGAAGGAGAGCCGGAAAGAGGAAAGATACGGCAAGTGTGTGCTTGCCAAGGCAACGCGATGAGAAGAAGCACAGTACGAAAGTATTGTATTTCATACAGACACGCAGTGTTCTCGAGTGTTATACCACGCCGAGAACCTCTCGCACCGTGTGCACTCTCAACGCCCGGTAATCCACTTCATCCTCGCCACTTGCGCCGTCGCCTTCCTCATACATAGACCAGTGTGCACTCTTGCCGCTTCCTCGCTATCTTGAGCACGATTCCCGCATCGTCGCGTCTACCTAGTGCACGAATAAGGGCTTGCCTTGAGTTCAAACGGCACGACGTAGCCGGAGAGAAAGCGAGCGAAGGCAAAAGAGTGGCGAAGGAAGAAGGTATGAGTAGAGAGTACGTCTGGGTGTGTGGGATTATAGAAATTTTCTTCATAGGCAGCTTCGTAGCGTATCAAGGGCCAAAAGCTGCCGCTGAGACATTGAGGGGGGTCTGGGAGGGGAAAAAAGTTTGATCTCAGCTGAGACGCATCGTTACGCTCGCAAACTTTAAATGAGATCATTCGTGTTTCTGGCATGTTTGATCCGCTCAGATTGAGAAATTCCCCCCGTCATAGTCTCGCAACGAACGGTTCGGCGGAGTTTCCGGTCAAACGTCGACCAACGAGTTGGTCAAAGTATCACGAGCGAACGTTCGAGGCATTCGCACCGTCTACGCTTCTCGAACAATGCAATTGGCGCAGTTTGCCTTCGCCCAACACTGGCTCGACTTGGCTCCGTTTTGGGTTAACGTCCCGCAGCAAAGATTGTTACAGCCCTGCGGCCAAGACGTCGAAGAGTCTGTGGCGATATTGATTAGCTCAAAAATCATTGAATTCAACGCCGAAATCCACCGTTCTCATCTTATCCGTGTTCGAGAAACGTATTTGCACAGGCATAAACGGTGATTTTGCGCAAGAGTGAGTTTGTAACAGGAAGGCAAACACTTCGAGTTTCCCATCGGATTGATGGACATGGCCGCGTTTGGTATAATCTTGGATGGAATTTATCAGCATACGTAGGTTTCGAATGCCCAGAGAAGCCCCATTCCAGGTACAACCGAATCGTATGTTACTCTCGACTCAAAGGGACTATATGGTGAATAGGTTTGAACGGTATTCGTAGGGTTGCGGCAACGGTCGTATAGGACATGTATCGAGAGAGCAGAACATTCGCTCGTGACATATGTTAAGGGGTTACACGTAGTTGGAATTTTTGAAAAAATCGATTTTTCTTTTTCGACGGTTTCTCATGATACAACCTTTCGAAAATATTCTTTGAAAATTTCAAGTTGAACATCGGGGGAGTTATGAGCGTTTACAGGTAGGTCCGGCTAACTGGTATATATGCCTGATGTTAAACTTTAAACGCGTTTTTCTCGAAATTACTTTTTCAGAATCGGCGACCAAAATATCTTAAAAACAACTAAATTGATCTGCGTCAAATTTCACAGACATTTTTGGTATATCGAAAGGCAGCCTTTGATCGAAGGATTTTTTTTTTTCAATGCATACTTATTTTTATATCAAGGAAAATAGAGTTTTTTCACCGAAATTTCGACGATCTCTTTGGATCGGCGACCATTTTTTGAAAAACGGTTATTTTATCGAATCCTTCGATTAGAGACTAGATAATACGGTGCAAAAACTAAATTCATTTGGTTTTTTTATTTCACATGATTTGTTCCCGAGCAGGACTGGTCACCGCGTAGGATCTTTTTTGCACAGCGGTCTGTACAATTTACTGTATCTCCGCCGTTTATAAATATTTTCCAATAAAAAAATTGTCTAAGATACTTGAAATGATACCCTTTGCTATGAAATGAAAAGTTAAAAAGCTGCACGCATTTCCCCAGAAAAATTCACGAAAACATCTCTTTTCAGGGAAAAAGGTCATTTTTGTGAATTTTTCCAAGGAAAACTATTTGAAATTTCGGATTGGGGTTTTAATTATCTAAAAAATATACATTCAAAAATATGTTTAATTTTCTTTATTTAAAAATATCAAAAATATACAAGGATGTTGTATGATCCTTGGAGCGTCGTAAAAAAATCGGTACCCAACATGTCTCGAAAACCAATAAACCGATTGCCTTGAGGTTTTTTGTGGTTGTTCTAAACACCATTATCTAGTACTTGTCATAGCCGATCTTAAAAATATCAATTTATGACAAAATGGCAGACGTTTGAACATAAATAGTGACTTTTGGGCCAAAATTAGTTATTATTTTGCCTATACAACAAAAACGGAGTAACGAAAAAAAATCCTATGGCAAGTACTAGATAATGGTGTATTGAATAACCACAAAAAACCTCAAGGCAATCGGTCCATTGGTTTTTGAGAAATTTTGGGTATATGTGGCTCACCAAAAAATGATACTATTCTGGGACTTTGTGTTGAGAGCACTAAAGAAGCAATCAAAATGAGGTTTGGAGAATTTTTTCTACCTGTGTTGACGTATACAGGAAAAATTTATTATGAAAAAAAAATACAAAATGGCGTCTGAGGCCTAGCTATACTAAGAGCGTTTTATTTTAGGCGCTCTGCGGGAGGAGTCTTACGGATTAGCACTCAGAACACAAACAAAAGTTCGTCATTGATATTCTTTTTGCTAGAGAAGTACGCACGATTATTGATAAATATAATGTTTTTTTTTGCACAATGGCATCATATTGGATACATTTTTTTTTCGCCAAAAAAATTGGGCTTTATACTCCCTTATAAATACGAGAATTGATAATGGATCGGAAAAAAATGAGTTCTGAAAATAAAAAATTAAAGTTATTGTGTATCTGTCTTTTTGTATATATTTATTATTCTTGTGATGTCTATACATCATTTAAGCCTATTAAGAAAGATCCAACATTTTTTTCCTTCTCATATGTAATGCCTGAACGTCGAGATCGAATTTCATCAAACCTTTGTTTTACCACGTTTTTAGAGTTTCATAGTCGAGCAAGGAACCCTTATACCTTCGTCATATCCGTTCTCCTACCGCAACTCACAGTTTATAGTTTCAAGCCTGTATTGATGAAATTTAGCAAGCAGATGCTCCAGATGAAAATCCCCATTAATATATAGCAAAATCGTGAGAAAAATAAATGTTCTAAGGGTTTTTCTCCTATATGAAAAATAGGGATGATTTTTGCCCTTTTCGCGTATATGTATCATCGTCGTACATCTTTGCATATATATATATGCAAAATTTCATCATTTCATTTTTCGCGAATGCAAAGTGCACAATCAGCTTACGTTGACGAGAAAAGTTTACGACTTTTCGTCAGGAAAATCACGCACATTTTCCTGTATAATATTAAAATCACTGGACATTACAAAAGCGCAATCATTACGCGCCTAAAAGAAAGCAAGGAAAAGGGGGTTTTGCGTATATTTACATGTTTTTTATACTTTTCCCCACAAGAGCCTAAACTCGGCAAATCGTTTTTTTGGACTCGCGCTACTTGACTCTCCGATGAATTTGTTCGCTTTTTTATACTCTCAGTTAAAGACCTGTAGCATTGCACCTAGGCATCCAAGCAAAAAGCGAGTATGGGGCGCGAGTATTTACCGATATGGACCAGCCAAGAGAAAGAAAGCGCGAGAACTTTTGTACAGGCAAATTTTACGAGACTCGAGGGCTGACCTGGTTTAACCCCTTAGCCCGTGGCATCGTTAAACTCCCCTTCCGCATATAGGCTTTACGTACATTTGAGCGGCTTTTCCAAATACTTTGGACTTCATAATGCGAATACAAACAAGCGGGTAAATTTCTGAATTTTCAACTCGTTGAATAACAACGAAAATTAAGAACGAAAAAAGAGTATACTTTCTTTACATGGAAGAAGACCATATTCAAATTTGGACTCTTGATGTTTCCGAAGTATCTATTTCCTGTTGGAAGGATTACGTGGCGAAGATTATATTTGAAATATAGACGGAAATAAATAGCAACAAATAACAAGTTGTACGGTAGGAGGTGTTTGTATATTTTTTAAACCAAAGCAAGTATTTAAATAACGAAACTATACTGACGTTTACTTGTGCACCAATCGGAATAATTTGTAGGCGAGTCGACAGACCAGCAGCTACCTAACAATACGCATATACGAAAACACTTGGATGGGTGACCGCTTCACGGTGCACTTGCTAGGGCGCTGCCTACTGAGCGAGTCGCAGATGTACTGAGTTTCTGATGGTAATTCGGTGAAGTGTAGCCACCTGCGTCGGCACAGGTTTTCCACAGTTTCCCTGTGCCCTCGTGCAAATACGATCCATTGGTGCAACAGGAAAGTATCACTTTTTTTTTTAAATTAGACTCCCTCGATCGGCTCTCTGTCATTCTCGCTCTCGTTTCGACAATGAAGTCGCAAAATCTTGTATTCTAACATGCCCACGTATTAATCGTATAATTTAACGTTTCGATCAACTCCCGCCGTCATTGGTGTAATCAGCGTTTTTTCTGGGAGGCCTGACAAAAAAGTCGTTTCGTTCACAATCATCTTTTTTTCAAAGAAAATTTACATAATAATCGATAATCGCGTAACCCATAAATTACGAAGCTTTAATCAGACGTTCATATTAACATCAATATCGAACTTGTGCAATACATTACAAAGTAATCAATTAATTTTTCACCATTTTTTAATCCAGTTGTCAGCCTTTAAAGTTTACTTTTAGTAGGTACTCAATCAAATAAGCCTTAGCTTTCTTTTTTCTTCTGCAAATGGGCCCAAAACGTTTTATTTGAACGTGGCGGATAAGCCACGTTTTTATCCGCCTCGTAACATATTGCTGCTTGAAAGGTTTATATAAGCTAGGGCAGTACTCCTTTTTGATATGCTTTCTCAAATTCCTAGCATTTATTTAATCATTTTTTAAACAAAAGTATGCTTTTCATCACCATCCCTTCAGCTCCTACGGCTGCCGTATCAATGCTGCTGAAGTTTGCGTCGTTGAAACACAACGGAAATTCTTTTTTATTTCCTTTTTCTCCATTTTTATTGTTATATAAAATATATTTCGATGGTTTGGTCGTAGGTCTTCAAAAAGGATCTTAAAAAAGAATCGTAGCTTTGATGTGGCGAAAAAAACTGCAAGTAAAAGAGAAAAAAAATTGTTGCATTCCAACGATGCAAACTTCAATATCATACGTATTAATTATAAATATTTAAAAATACTTATTGATGAAATCCTCTCCGCTCTTCATATTCAATTAGAAAAATGCGTCTACTGCATGAGCTAACGATAGATTCTCGAATCGGCGTTTTAGATTTCCAATGCTATTATCCATTACTCGGTAGTAAATGTTGATCTTCCAGTATTCTTCTGGTTGTGTGTCGGCCGGCATATCTTATGTATTTATTTTGCCGACAGTCAACTTAACAGTAAAGTTCCAATATCTATTTAATTTACGTAATGAAATAGCCTCTTTTTAAACAAGTTACGAAATGACAACGAAGAAAACAGTTCAAGTTTTATAAAATTATTTCTTTATGCTTGCTTGGGGGGTACAAATTAAATTGATCGATTATTTGCATTTAATTATTTTGGATCGATTTTTTTTCTGGGGGAGTGGGGGGCTTGCCCCCCATGCCCCCGCCGGGCTACGCCAATGCCCACCGCTCCAAAGAAGAGTTTATACGAGATGGAAGTCGACAAAAGTGACTACAGAAATAGATGTAGCGTTGCTAAGCGATTCATCGATTTCTTGATCTGCTCCACTGCCTTCGCTGATGTGAAACCTATATACATGTCTGTGTGGAGAAGGGGGGGGGACGCATATCGTATAACCGCACAGTATTATATGCATCATAGATTCTATGTGCATATAATGCTATATCTCACGTATCAAACTTTACTGCACTTCTTATGCGCGTCAGCCTCTTCTACATATGCTATTTATGTATAGGTATGTAAAGTACAGTCGAGATCGCGTATGTGTAAGGCGATATGTAAAAACCGATAAGAAGCTCCTTCGAAGCTGCTGGAGATAGCTTCGATTCACAACATTTGCGATCTTGCTCACACGCGTGTATGAGAATTCTGTGGACGTATGTATAGGCAGCTTTGGAATGAATTCGAGTTTCAACATATTCGGCCAATAAAATGTATCCGCTCATTTGCGCGTACCCGCAAACAAGGGGATAACCTTTTTTTGCGTAAAATAAAACAATATTTATACGAATAGTAGGACGCCGTCGTGCAAATGCGTAGCGGTAGTTGGTAAAGCCTGGCGGTGGGAAAGACTCTGCGAGGTCTCTGAGGAACTGGGAATAGCGAAATGGCAAATGTGAGGTAAAAGTGAAAGGGATGAGATCGTGAAAACGCGAAAGGGCATAGGAAGAAAAATGTTTTTTTTACGTGCCCTTTCTATGCCTTGTAAAAAAATAATAATAACGTATAAAAATACAATCGCATAAGTGTACGATCATCCGGACGAGGCGTGTTGGCAACATTTTCATTTTCCGATTGTACCTCGAGTCATTGGTTCTGTGAGTATTAAAATACTTGCGAAAACTTGAGATCAGTAAACATAATCAATTCAACTTTCTTTTACCGATCTTAGATTATCACAGACATCCTTTTTCCTAAATTTCATTTTCAGGGAACTTTGTCTCTGCATTTCGAAACGCACCGAAAAGAGCGTTCACATAACGTGCTTCAAACAGAAACTTACAGATATGTAATTAAAACACGAACAATATATATTCCGGATGCAAAGTTCTCGTACTTCTGCTTATGGCATTTGCCCACAAGGATCGTGAAAATATATCTTGGCGAGTTCCCGAAAAAACGAATTTCGTTTCACGTTTTTCCATACTTCGCCAATGTTGCTTTACGAGGAACTTTCCGATCCCTACAAAATTCTTCCCCGAAGTGTGGCTTTAATTTGACTATTTTCAAACAACTCAGACACCGGAGACCCTGCAATCCCCCTTTTTCGCACCGATCGATCGTCTTCCTTCCGCCCGAACATTTTTTTCCGCCCTCCCGTGCTCCAACACACATTAGTGCACACTTTCATTGGCATTATCCCCAAAGGGATCGCGTTGAAAAAAAGAAACCACAGGGAGAGTGAGTGAGAGAGTGAGAGAGAGAGGGGGGAGGATAAGGAAGGGAGAGAGAGGAAAGAGGCAGGGGGAAGACTGCAGAAAGGAGATTTTCGTTCTAGCACGTCTCAAGCCCAGGTGAGCGAAATAACGTTCCTGAAATGTCCAGGGGCGCGGGGGTGGCTTTCGTATTCAACAGCAAACTCATACATGTGCTCTGGGACCTACGTGTGTGTAGCTAAATCCCTTGTAGAGCACGTGGGTGTGTGTGTGTGTGTGTGGCGTGTGGGTGGTGCTTGTGTTCGAAGGCACACGTAGGGATGATTGTGTTCGACGCTAGTGGAACAGGGGCGCTCCAGTCTGGCGTGTGTTCCTGCTGTTCCCCTGGCATACAACGGAAGAACTTGCTGCTGAGCTATGGATAGTGAAGAGTGGGAGACGCAAAGGCCGACGGAGGGAGAGCTAGACAGGGGTAGAAAGCAGGACAGAGATAGCCAAAGGCGACGAACGAGCGCTGAGGGATGCGCGATGAGGTCACAAACACATAGTGAACCCACCCTCCCACCCTTCGCCCAACGTGGACACGAACGTGAAAGCCCTGTGTGGAATATAAGGGATGAAAGTAGAAGGGGCTTGTTGGCAGCGTAGAAGCACTGTATGGCAGAACGGAGGGGGGGGGGCTGTTTCCGGTGGTGTAGAGGTGGTGGTCGTTGTGGTGGTAGGTGAACAACGGAGGGTTGTCCCAAGCCCTGAGGTGGGAGAGAAGGGAGAAAACGGTGGGTCTGGGGTAGACCGTGTGCTTCGCTGAGCGTGGAATCAATAGGGGGTCACTGGCACCAACAGATACAATCGGCACATTTCGAGTGCAAAGCGACAAAGGGACGGCACTCGTGTCGACGCACACACAGACATACGGCACTCTAAACCACTTATGCACGAGGAACTCCGTTTCGTGTACCAGTCCGTCCATAACTCATCGGTAATCCCAACATTCCATGGAACAATGTCTGGACGAGCAGTTGTTAAATCTAACGTAATTTAAGCACCGGAATGAGGCTTCTCTTGTGCTTTTATATCGGCAAATTTCCGGGGTCTCTGCGTATTCGCTGAATTTGGGAAAATGGAGTCGTACGAAGGGAAATGCGAAATGATCTTCTCGCCTTCGCAAATATGGTGGACCGGGCGCCCTTTCCTCCGGCCGGGGATCAAAGACGCGCGAGGATACGTTTAATATATCGGCCCTCGTTCACAAAGGGACCTTTTGCACCCGCTGACAGGCTTTGACCAGGAACACCGTGCACGTAAAAGTGCCGTTGAGGATGGAGCAATGTACCGTGCCGTGATCACATCGTTTATATTGAGCATCCATTGGATGATTTTTTTAACGCAAAACGCCGTGGCAGTAAATCGCATGGTTTGAAATTTCGAACCGCTCGACTCAAATTTGAAACTTGATACGGTTGTGGGCTGTACGGTTCGACTAACGAGTTGGTAATGATTATGAAACGCGATCGAACATTGATGATCAGGGATAGTCTATTGACGTTGGGTAAGCCGCTCCGTGTGAATATTTGGCGACTAGGCCTGTTCGAGTTAGTTGGCCAAACGAAAAATGACGTCTAGTTATTCGCTTCGGACATAGTGTCGAGGGTGAATTTCATCATTGAGTAGTCAACGTAGACGAGCATACGAAAATTTCGCTATGGAGATGTTTGAATTTCTCTGCTTCAATATCGAAAGATACACTGCGAGAAAAGTCCACGATATTTACCAAATAACACCCACGGTAAAAGAAGGGATAGTAAAATTCGCTATGGTTCATTAACACCGCAATCATAATTCGGTTGACACGATTACACTGAGAGAAATGTATAGTAACTTCTACCGGGTACTTATGTTATTTCGGTCGTAGATTTGGCATAACGGATAAACGTAATTCCAGCTGCAATTTCGAATAGCTGTTACCTCTGATATAGGTGGAATTTTGCACAGATTGCCTTTTTGATAATAAACGTCACTGCTTAAATGGATTTTTTGGCGCAGCCTGATAGTTTTTGAAATATCGAATTCTAAAAACTGATAAATGAATGCGCTAATATATCTATATCGATCATAGCGGGCCACCGCTGTCTCTACTTCATTGACACGTTCCCCAAATGATTTACGTCTTCACTATAAGATTACCACAATGTTGTTCGTATAGTCACTTTTCGTAAGATCTTGTAACAGTTTATACTCAATAAGTTTTAATGTCAACCATATGAATAGTACAAGCTTGCCCTGAGAAAAATGTCCATAGTATTTATTTTTAAAAACGCCCATGGTAAAAGTAGGCATAGTAAAATTCATATAGCTTATTGCTATCGCAATCATAATATGGTTAACACAACTATAAGCGTCTATATAATCATGCCGTTTTGGTAGTCTGTTTTTTTATCTAGTATCCCTGAAATAACTATTAACTACTGTGACAGACTTTACAATATCGATATAGTTAATTCAGTTAATATTTTTACAATAGTTAGTAGTTTTTTCGGGGATAATAGATAGTCGAACACGTCACCAAAGTTGCATGTTTAGATATATTTTTCGTTCATAGTTAGTACAGCGTTAACGATATTATGATTACGGTGACAATAAACTATACAGGATTTTATTATCCCCTCTTTTGGCGTGGGCGTCATTACAAATATCATGTACTTTGCTCTCACAAGGAACATCCCTCAGGTGATACCCTTTGATTTTGTTGAAATTTGGATATGTTATAAAGCACCGAAAAGTAAGCGATACGTATTTTTTTTTTCAGCGGAAACAGGGTTTTAAGGGGTGAAACGAACCCTAAAAAATGGTGATGTTTTTCGTTTTTCGTCGATAACGTTTTAACGGTACGAGATATTTAAAAAAAATTCAAATTGCAACAATGTTTATTTTTTCGTGTACTATACATTGGATATAAGAACGATAACGTTATCGAGGAAAAACGAAAAACACCCTATTTTCGAGGGGTGGTTTCACCCCTTGAAACCGTTTTGCCGCCGATAAAAAAAATACGTATCGCTTACTTTTCGGTGCTTTATAACATATCCAAATTTCAACAAAATCGAAGGGTGTCACCTGAGGGATGTTCCTCGTCAGTGCAGCATTAGTATTTGTGCGCCGATTTTGTGATATAGCTGAATCAATCATATCGATATTGTAAAGCCTTGCACAATAGTGTATACTAAGTTCGGAGATACTAGATAGTCAAACACGCCACCAAAGTCGCACGTTTACGTATACTTTTCGCTTATAGTTGTGTTAACCATATTATGATTGCGGTGGCAATAAGGTATAGGGAATTCGACTATGCTCTCTTTTACCATGCGCGTTTTTTGTAAATACTATGCACTTTTCTCTCAGTGTATATGCAAAAAGTATATCTAGACATGCGAATTGGGTGGCGTGCTTGACTAGCCATTGTCCCCGAAGCAATTAATAACTATCGTAAAACGCTTGGTAATATAGATATGGATAATGCAATGCTATCACAAAATTAGCGCACAGATACTAACGTTCTTCTACCATTCTTTTCAAGTATGCATAATTCATATGGTTAACATTATGGTTTGTCGAATATAATTTGTTAGAAGACCTTATGAAAGGTGACTATTCGAAAAAAATCGGTAACGTTTACTTATAGGAAAGACGTAAATCACTTACAGGTGGAACACCACGGCTCAGTAATTTTAAGAACTACGCGTTTCTCACAAACTGTCACATAGAATGTTTATTGCATTGAAAAAATAGGATATGAGTTCAATATTTCTTGTATTTCACTTTCTGTTCTTATAGGACACACATTACTATGCATTTACCAGGTCGTATCACATAATATGGTACGAATCACTATTATATGGTACCAAATTAATGCGATGCGCCGAAAATCCACTTAAGCAGTGGCGTATATTAGAAAAAAAATATTTGTGCAAAATTGCACAAGCACGAAGCACAGCCGAAAATACCTTTGTCTCTTATGCCATATCTGCGGTCAAGATGCCAAAAGCACTCGATAGCGTAGTGGCAACGTAGGTGGTATAGGCAGAAGATAGGCAGGTAGAGTTTAGGTTCGATTCCATGTGTTCGCGAAATATTTCCTTCGCAGTAAATCATTATCGGAGGTCAGGGAAAGACGAATTATGATAAAAAATCATAGAAGTAGAACTGTGAGGTGCGTATTTGATTTTATTTTGAATTTATGAAATATTTTATGCATTTAGTTGACGGGCATTGATGCCTTGGACCAACACATTAACAACACACTAAATACGCATATAGCAGGTCGTATTCTCTAATATGGTACGAATGATGATAAACATCATCGCAAATCACAGGCAACATTTTTAAATCAATATCATATACAAAATATATTTTGGTCCTATTCACCATTAGGACCTTGCGGGAGTAGATTTTTTAGTGTCTGGGAATATTCGTTTTATGAAAACCTACTATACTGTATAGCATTGAACAATAAACGTATACGTGGAAGATTGGTGGTTGCGGTTAACATATGTGCATAATTGATACAATTGCTATAAATCAATAAGCAGAACCAAACCTTCGGCAGTAACTATTGCTATAAAATATTATTGTCCCCTCAGGGAAATGTAAAATATAGTTAACATATGGTTGAAAACATCATACATTTTTCTCAGTGCATAACCTGTAAGATGTATTCAAGGAGTCTTTAGATAAGCTGCAAATTTCAAAAACACGTTTCTCATTGCACCGTTTTATAGCCCGGCGTCTTCCATTTTATTTACAGCGAAGCTTTTGTACAGATTACGAAAATTTACCGAGTTATCAACATTTTCGTGAAGGGTCAGATCGCTTTACACTTTTTTGTGTTTTTCTCGAAACTATGTTTTATAAAACTTCGCAAGTCGTATTTTAAAGTCTAATCATCCGATTCACTTGCAATTCCGACAGAGCATAGTTTATAATAGTTTTTATCGTATGATCAAAACATTTTTCAAACGTGTTTATCCATTTGTTCATAACTGATGATTGAAGTTTTTTTTCTGCTAAAAAATCATACCTTTTTTTTCTACAGCTTGCCATCTTTACGATTTTCAACATTTCAAAAAAGTATCCGATTATACGACAGTGATTATACGAAATCCGATTATACGAAAAATAAGGTTTTTATGTTTTATTTCAAATTACCCTAATGGTTTGAACTCATCCCACCTACACCAATTAGCCATGTAGCAACTGCAGCCCTTTTAAAATTAATAATCAGCTTATTCAGCACCAATATTTTTAATTTTCAAAATCTAACTTGGCAAGTATCAATTGTGCGTAAAAATCCCGATCTCGTCAGCCCAATAAACTTATCAGAGCAAAAAAATATTTAAATTCGACCTTTTTGGGCTCCAAGCTTATGCTGACCCGTTGAACAGCAACTGAAACGCTATAATTTCACGATCGGCTATAAATTCCCAAATGATTTACTCGTGCCGAAATTTCACGAGTTTCTCTATGTTTTCAGACTGCCATTCTCACATAACGACTCAGCGCGTCTACTAAATCAGTAAGCCCAGATTTATAGCGTTACGATTTTGATTTAGAGTGCGAGTCCTGTGCTCGCGGACTAATCGGTGCCGTTAACGACGGAATTCATAGTGACACATTCGCTAACGGCTATTTTTTCATGTATCATTTTGATCCTCAAAATGTCGAGAACACGCTATACCCCATATTTAAATATTTGAGAAATACCAATAAAACTGGACAAGAACGCATTCGTGGGATTTTTTAATACTAAACCGCGTGCACCGTGAGCAATTTGGATTCATTTGTTCAGCCTGAATAGCCATCGCGCTTGCTTGAGTTATTGGAAACACACGACTGTGCTTTTTTTCTGTAGCATATTAAAAGCATGCGTATCTTTCGGTGACTTGATAACTAAATCGCTACGATTGTGAGTCAATATACACTATGCCAAAAAAAAACATTCTACACCTTTTTTATTTCGCAAGTTCAGTTCAGTTTTTATTTTGTTTACAAGTTTTTTATTTTGCAAGTTCAGTTCAGTTACTTGGAAAACCATTTTCCTTAAATTGCTTTTGAAACTCTATAATTCGAAAATCTTGATATTTATGATTGATGTTGACGAATTATTGTCAATATGGAGACTTGAGTCACGAAACATGAATTGCGATTTCTTAATAGAATCAAAGAATTTCTCCAAGCTGTGGGAATGATGACCTGCGAGTTTTCGAGTGTTCCGGAGACGCGGAAAAAGCGCCAGAATATTGCAAACTTAGGGGGGAAAAAGCTGTTTTGACTGCTACTTGTGGAGAAGTGAAATGTCTGTTGAAGGACGAATCTTGGCTACGATATAGAATGCCTCCGGTATCGATGAATGTGTGCATGGCTTTGTCAGTGTGAATCTACGGTATGTGAATACACGGCAATCGCATTCTACAGAATCAGCAGTCTATCTACAAGTTCACAATTGTATAACAAAGGCATGCGGATCGTTCTATCATCCGAGGACTCCCTTCCAACCGCAAAGCTTCACGCTTTCATCAAAGAGTTCAAACGAACTCGGTTTCAGGACGGTTTGCCCGCACCCGCGAGGGCATTTCGGATCTAACAATGGGAAAAGAGAGACACGAATCGAGACAGCGAGAGAGAGCGAGAGAGAAGGAATTTGACTGGCACTTTTATCGCTTGCAATTTTATCATTCACTGTGAAAAAATAACACGTACTACTAATATAATAATTAATATCGACGTTCATAAAGTCACACTATGTAGAACGGAATTTTTTCACGAGCGATCGTTTGATATCATTTTTTGGATACAGCCGTTTCTAGAGTTTCACGCATGTTGTATGTTTCATTTAAAGTAGCAAAAATTAAGTTGCGTGACTGAAAAATTTGCACACATCCTCGAGATAATTCGCGAATCGCTTTTTTTTGGCCGTCTACTACGATCGATTTGTAATGACCGGTGTAAGCAAAGAAGGATTGATTTCTTAGCGTTAACGGGTTACAACTAGTTCGTGATCGGAAAAAGAGGAATTTTCGTCGATTTTCTCTGGAAACACATGTGCACGTTTTCAATTTTTTAAATATATATATATATATATATATATATATATATATATATATAAAAGTATGGCTTCAAGTATCATTTACAATTTTGGCATTGGAAAATATTCGAGAATGCGGTAAATACAATGATTTGTGCAGACTGCTGCACGGAAGCAAATCATCAGAAATAAAAAAATGTAACGCACTTAGTTTTTGCTCGAAATTTTCTAGTGCTTGGACGAAGGTTGTAATAAAATATTGATTTTTGAAGAAAATTGGCCACTGTCCAAAGCGAAAGTTACGATTTTCGGTGAAAAGACGCCTTATTTTCATCGATAAAAATACTATGCATTGAAGAAAAAATCCTATGTTCAAGCTCTGCATTCTGATATGTAAAGAAGCTTGTAAAATTTGAAGTTGATCGGTGCAGTGACTTTTAAGATATCGTGGTCACCGATTTTGACAAAGTAATTTTGAGAAAAAGGCGTTTAAGGTGGTTCCGTAGGCAAACGTATGAGCCAAAAGTTTCGGTCGAAGCGTATGGTAACGTCCAATGCCTATACGATGCTGTTGGTTGTAAATTTTTGACAGAGCTTGTACCCTCTATATTTCCCACACATTCGCACCTCGTGCATAGATAGGTCTCATGCTCGTATAGAGAGCGGCGCTGTAATCGTGACAGCAGCGCGATTTTCCTGCAGTCATAGCGTTCAGCTTCCTGCGATCCGTCTTTCGCGAAATCTTTCATATAAATAAAAGAAGCGTGAAAGTGTCAACCCAAATGAAAGGAAAGTTTACAAGAAAAAAGGTACTTGCTAAAAAAACTGAAAGCTGTGGCAGTCATGTGTCAAGAAAATGCGGCTAAACGCGATGACAATTACCATAACCTCAACGATCAGCAAAAAATTCGCTGTCGAAGGAAATCGGATCGTGGATTTACAGCATAATATAATATATCTACACACACATATATACACATACACACACATGCACGCACGCACACACTCTTATATATAAATATATATATATATATAACACGACACATGCATAAAATGATCAAATTAAATTTGTTTGCAGAAAAAATTTATTTCACATCCGTCTCAGATTTACTAGAACGCGGGAAAAAACACGTTTCGAGTTCCTAGACCACGCGGCGATCAGCTGGTTGCGGCGTACACTGTTGCCATTCAGTTACAGATGGTTGGGCCCAAGTTCGGTGTGGAATAAAATTACCACTTTTCATAAGTCGATATCTCCGAAACTAAACGGTCAAAGTTTGTCATTTTTTTTAAATGGATCCCAAAATAGTACTGCGTACACGTGTATCTTTATTTTGACATCCTAATATCCGTTTAGAACCTATATCGAGAAATGCGAGCAAACTCCTATCGTTTTACGTGTTAGGTATAGGGATCGCGTACCCATATTCAATTGCAATTATCTCCTGAACTAAACGGTGAATCGAATCGAATTTTTGGGAATCAGTCCATTTTTTTTTTTTTTTATTAATCTTATTTTAGTTACATGTTCATGTTTAAGTTTCTTGCCCCTAAGGTCTCTAGACTATCATGGTATAGAAAATGATTAAGTTTTATATAGAAATAGGTGTTGGGTCTCGTTATCTTTCGATTTGCTCATATTGTTGTTCGTTTTTCGACATCGTGAATCAGTCCATGAAGGTCATATTTACACCTTTACACTTTTTTCTTGTGTCTGGATTTACACTTAGTCTGTACACACTTGTGTCTGTATTTACACTTAGATTTCAGCCAATTCCTAAGATTCGACCAAAACTACACAACTACCTTAAGTTCGCCCGCTCGAGAATCTACCTATAAACGCTCATAACTCCCTCAATTTGGAACGAATCGACTTAAAATGTTCGGAGAATATTTTTGAAACGTTATATTTTGAAAATCCCTCGACAACCGAAAATCGACGTTTCCAGAAACTTCAAACTAGGTGTGAGGCCTAAATATAACCGACCCTCAAATGGCGAGCAATGATCAACGTAACGACTAATTCTGCGTTCGCGCGCGCTCCGTCATATAATCTATTCGTCAATATTTAGCGTGCATAGAGCCTGTGTGATTTAATTTAGTTGTTACGGGCTTCGAAGGCTGTATAAATGACAAATTTTAATTACATCGTTGGTATGCCACATCGATCGTTCGCCAAATCCTCATTACGTCACTAAACGTCATATGGGACACATGCCAACCGCAAAACGATGGTTCATTTTGAACACGCGTTAAGGTAGTATATGCGCAAACGTCCTCATTAGAAAAAAAATGATTTTTTTGTATGCTGTTGTATAGGTATAGAGAATGACGTCCGCGAAAACTCCGCGTGCCTTACCGGCTAAATACAACAGTAATTGTAAATAATAATAATTCGCGAATAGACACGGAGCTATGCGGAAGCGATAAACAACAAGAAAACTGTCGCGGTCACGTATGATTCATAAAGTGTATAGGTTACAGGACATTTCGAGCAGATATTATCGATTGAATCGACTAATTTTCGCATTCGCTAGCCACGTCTGCCATGAAGGATGAGATGGCGTAGATTTTGCAACGCCGCATGCCGTCAATTGTGCTCGTACCCGGGAGGCCCACTCGAGCTGGTCAATTTGAATGCAACGACAAAAGATGTAGATTCTTAACGCAATTTTATTACGTATAAAAAGGTACGTTCATTACTACGAATCCAACTTTCGGATTTGAAATTTTTATATGATTTTGACGAATACTTTATGCGCCTATTGCCAAAATTTGAGTTAATTGGACCGTTTAGTTGTTTTCGCAATAAAACTGCAAAGTTGAGCACTTTGAGTTACAAGCACGTCGTCTTATGGAGACGGTCAACCGGAAGTGCGGTGATCGTGGTTTTGGAAAACTAAAATTCGATAGATTAGATATAATAGATATTGTGAAAAATAAGAAAATCAATCTTCACCGTGTAGTTAAAGCACTACGTTGCAAGAAAGTTTCAACTTCCGGTTGAAAATGGTCAAAACGACGAAATAGCACCCACAGACTTAGCAACGTCGCGAGTAACAGCTGATGCGTTTGGCGAACATAACCCAGCTTTGTTTTTACATTAATTTAAATAGAAGCCGCTACAAAATATGCAAACAACAATTTATGGAGTTTTATCATTTATCACGTATCAATAATATAATTATATTCTGCCTATCGTGTTAGTTCCGCTGAGGTAATTCAAGCCTATTTTAATAGGTTTCCGGCTGACTTTTTTTGTCTTTTTAGTCCGCTTTTATGGTGGATATGTTAATATTATTATTACGAAGATTACCACCGAGTCGTTGACAATCTAATTTTTCAATTTTTATTTGTTCACGTGCAATAAATTCATCATTTACCACAACATTTGGCACACTATAATCGATAATACGAATAATCAACATAAGTAAACATCAATCAGAACAGATGTTGGTAAAATAAATTTAGACTCTTTTTGACCCCGTGGAAGTGATCAAACGAATCGGAACGAATTTAAGATTCGAACGAATAATATGTGGATCCATATGTGTTGTTGCAATGTATGTAAGACCGAAGTTACAATGCGCACATTACACACACACGCTTACACACCCGGTCAACAAACACACGCTTGACATTTATCGGAAGCGTCTGAGTACAACGTTGCCACGGATATTGCCAGAATTATGAACTGGCGGCCGGTGAGACAACTCAAATCTGATTGGGATCTTAACGGGTTACCCCCACTTGCGATTTTGAAAAAATCGATTTTTCTTATTAGCATTTTTTTGAAGTATAAGTATCTGAGAATATGTCCTGAAAATTTCAAGTCGATCCGAACAAAATTGACTGAGATATGAGCATTGAAAGAGAAGAATCCATGAATTAAAGAACTGAAATTGAAACTTTAAACGCGTTTTTCTCAAAATGGCATTTCTGAAGTCGGTGACCAAGATTATTCGAACACTAATGAACCGATCTTCTTGATATTTTGCAGGCTTATTTAATACATAAAAATGTAGTCTTTAATCGTTCGATTTCTTTTTTCGAAAAAAAATGGCCGTTTTATAGCCAAAAAACGGCCGTTTTTTTCGTTAAAATCGAACCATTAACTTTGACTGTCCGCCATTTTGTGAAAAATGAATATTTTTAAAATCCTTCGATTAAAGACTAGTTTATACTTATATTTGACTAAATCCATCCGCATTTTTTTTTCGGATGATCCACTTCGCCGCAATGTTGGTCACCGCAAACCGTGTATATAAAAACATTATTTCATTGACGGCCATTTGCCACTAAACAATGTAATATTTTTCAATAAAAAAATTACTGAAAGTTCTTCAAGATGTGTTCTTTAAGATAGTATATTGATCGATTAAAAAAGTTTTGTAGTTTTCTGTAAAAAAATTCATGAAAAAGGCCTTTTTGCGCTACAAGTGGGGGTAACGCGTTAATACTTGACTTTTCATAATATAATACACACAGCTATCACTTACACTTCTCAAATAATTCCTTTTCGTATCATGGTTATTATTATACCGAAATTTATTATAATTTGCTCTTAATGATATTCGAAAACGTACAGATTTTCTGTCGACTAGTAAATCCGCTGGCACTACCTTAAATCCTTAATATTTTCGACCCACTTGTCCTCAAATCTTGATATCCATCTTATTCCACAAATCAATTATCCAAATAATTATGGATTGATTCTCATTCGCGAAATAATTTCGTGTGCCGGCTTATTATTCTGAACTCTTCCAATGAAATTGTTTGAATCCAACGTTGATGGATGTTGTATCATTTAGTTAATCAAAATGAGGTTGGAATAGTAATGACGTTTCTTGACGTCTCGTTTATAACGTACGTTCATGAAATATGTTACATCTCGAGGGCGTTGTCTTCGCGCAAGGGAAAATTGACGAGTTCTTCTTCCAATGAGGTTACTGGGAGCCCTTTCGATCCTGCTCATCACAATGGTCAGGTTTTTGCCCCCGCGGACTGTAACCCCAACAGCAGGGGTTGGAACGCCACGAGAAGAGGGAATGCGAATTACATAACTGTGCGGCAGGAGGGGAGGAAGAGGGAGGAAAGGCGGACGCTCATAACCCGACGAATGCGCCGACGAAAAGACACGCCGAAGCGGTTTTTCTTGTTTCTACATTTCTCCATTCCACGCAAGACACTCGAGTTGACAAAAAACAAAGACGTTTCCATTGAAACTTCGTCGTCATTCGTGGACAATTATTTTTCTGCAATACAATAAACTCCGCAACGAAGCTGTTGAATTGAGACTGTTTCTTCCGACACCGAACGTTTATGAAATTCCGTTGGATCCGTAAATGTCATACTATATCAACCCTTTTCTCAACCCAAACGAAACCGTCAGCCCCGTAATTCGAAGTTAGCCGCGAGGGTGACGGGCCGACGAGGATTTGTCTTTAATTCCAACTTTCTTCGTTTTCCTACGCTACGTTTTCAATTTAATATTCAAGGTACCAAGACTGTCTTTTTACCGCAGCAGGAAAATCTCATTTCGAAAGAAAGAAGCTCTTGATAAAAAAAAAGTCCTTCGGATGCGGAAAAATTGTTGAAAATTATTCAAGTCGTGAAACTCGGTACGTTTTGAATTTTATGCCCGCGAGGAATCGAGAATACTGCACTTTTCTAAGGGCTAGTTGAAATTTTTGAAAATATCGGTCATTTAATTTTTGACGAACTCTCAAAATATATGAAGTTGAAGTTTGCATCGATGAAATGCAACGATATATTCTTTTTCATTTTTTATATTTTTCAATATTTATTTTGTTATCACTATATTTAAAGCCTTCTTTTTGTCGATAATTGAGGTCGTGAATTTGTAGTTGCAATACGTAGAAACGGTTGAGCGATTTTCACAACCTGGATACAGCAAAAAAAATGAATTGATAAAAATAATGAATATTCGTTGCATTCCAATGATGCAAACTTCAACATGATCATAATATAAAATTGATGAAGTTATTAGCTTTTATAGGTCAGTTCCGCGAACGAGTGGAGCATGTAAAACGGAGCAAAAAAACTCTAAACTTTTCTGAAAATGACTTCTTCAAAATCGATCACCACGATGTCTCAAAAACCACTGCATCAATCGACATCAAATTTTACAAATTTCTTTTACGTATCGAAATCAGTGCTTGAACAGAGACATGTTTTTTAATCCATACCTTTTTACCAACCAAAATAGAGCGTTCTTTTAATCGAAAATCGATACTTTTACTCCAACCTGAGGTCATTTTTTCAAAAATCCATATTTTTGCGCAATCAAATGCGCTTGATTTTTTTTCGGATGCTTTGTTTCCAATCAGAAGTGGTCACCGCAAAGGACGTTTTTTCAAACAGCCTATCTACTACATTTATAATTATCTTTCAATACAAAAATTGTAAAAGATGATCAAAGCCATACGCTTTTGTATAAAATTTAAAAAAAAATTGAAACCCTGCACACGTTTTTCCAAAAAAAATTCACGAAAATTCCTCTTTTCTCCGGCCACGAGCTAAGTGTAACGCCTTGACACGACGAAGGGAAAACGATTCTTTGATTTCTCAGGGGTTAAAAAGTATGCCAGCTGTGGAGACTATGCAGTCTGGCAAACACGCGAACAACATTATCACCGAGTTTTTTTTTTCTTTCTCCGTCATGTGCACTGTATACCGTCGTGTATAAGAGGAGATGAAAGAATATAATATACGACGTAAGCTGTTACGGCTAAATTGCAACGAGACCTGACGGTCGATATCGTGTTGAAATTGTACACGTTCGTATACGCTTGTGTCGCGTACTTATTAATACACTCCTGCGTTTGCCATCGAGAAAGATTTACTTTCTAGTAGTCATTTTATTTTCCCCTATATTTGCGAGTACATTCGAAATGTGCAACGAAAAACACGAAGGGAAACCTATTTTGGAATGGAAGTCAATACTTTCGTGACTTCAACATGACTTAAGGGGTCGTCTCACTGTCGACACTAAAAAAAAACAATTTTCATGAATTTTTTTGATAAATTTATATTATAGATATTGATATCAAAGTTGCTACACTTAATAAATATACTTTCAAAATACATTTTTTTTAATTGTTATGTTTTTATGTAAGCCAAAGAGGCTTGTATATCAATATCTACAATATAAACGTATAAAAAAAATGCATGAAAATACCCTTTTTTAGCGCCTGCAGTGAGAA
Organism: Ophion costatus; assembly: GCA_951751655.1. Lineage (NCBI taxonomy): Eukaryota > Metazoa > Arthropoda > Insecta > Hymenoptera > Ichneumonidae > Ophion > Ophion costatus. The sequence continues at coordinate 29,642,221 of OX632358.1, forward strand.
GATCCCTTAAGGGGTTAGGCTACTGTGACGACCCAAAAATCAGCGTTATTTAAACGAATTAATTTTGAAGGAATAAGTAAAATGATTGAAGATCGTTTTGACGTTCATTTGTATGTACATTTACAAAGTTATGTACCAAATTTCATACATAAATGTTGAATATTGAGTCATCCACAACACATTTTCGGAAATAAAAGAAGACACACTCGTTATTCTTTTCTCAGTGTTGTGACCTTTTCACGCGAGTGAGACTTTCCCTCGCGGATGCTCGAGTGTTAAGGTTCAGACGACGAAGTATATGTAAAAAAGGGAACAACTCGAGGTTATGCAAAATTTGGAAAGATCGGGTTACAAAAAGAGAAGTATGTGATCTTGTATGCCAGGGCAAACTGTCTCGGTGTCAAGCACTTTCTCGAGTGGGACCAATTTTTTTTCCACCGTGAATCCCTTTTCACCTATATATATATATATATATATTCTCCAGTATTGGATAAATATGAGTTCACACAAGGCAATGCAAATAAATGGCAAGGTGCGTGCTTTATTTTGTCGAATATTATTTTTTGTATTTCATTTGTACAAATATAATATACAAGAACAAAGGGAATGAATTGTCAAATTTTGTTCTTCTTCGATTTTTTTATTCGAATGCCACTCGTTAATCAAGGTTTTCGTATGTATACTATTTCAAACGGCTACATCACTAGGAGTACAATGACAAAAGAAAAAAGGTGGTAAATTACGGACCGTAGGAGGATGGTAGCAGATAGCATCGCATACTTCTGCCCGGTCAAGAGCTCTTATGCCCAAGACTCCTATTTCAAACCGAAATATCGAAATAAATGATTCTCTCGAAGCGAAAAAGGACACGCCATGATTAAGATTCCCAACTCCGAGTTGTCTCTCCTGACTAGGCGATATTCCGGCAAAAAATGAGAGCCTTGTGTACCGGTACTATTCGCACGAAATGTTAAATCTTTAGAAGGAAACCGTGGGCGCAGAATATTTAGGGACCGCTTCACTCATCTCGTTGCCCCTTATTTCTCACATACTTTGAATACACGATTGCCGAAGGTAGAGCGGTACATGAGTTTTTCATGGGAAAAAAAGAAACAGTTGTTTTAATGACTCGAGTCATATAATACTAGAAAATACTAGAAAAACAACCCAAATGAAGTTTTAGAGGGTTTAATCTACGTGTGTTGACGTATAAAAAAAATATATGAAAAAAGGTACAAAATTGCGCTAAGAGCGTTTTCTTTAGGTGTTCGGAAGCCCACAAAGCTTTTATGGATTAAAGCCTAGAACGAAAAAAGTCGTCATATACTTTGCCAGAAAATACACGCGATTATTTTTAAAAAATATGGTTTTTTTTCGCAAAATGGCATTATTCTGCATACGTTTTTCTCGGTCAAAAATCGACCTTAATTTCGTCACGAAAAATTGTTGATGAATCGCAAAAATATGTACTTTAGGGAATCTATTATATCTAACAAGGAACATCCCTTAGGTGACACCATTTGATTTTGTTGAAATTTGGATATGTTATAAAGCACCGAAAAGTAAGCGAAACGTATTTTTTTTTTATAGGTGGAAAAACAATTTTAAGGAGTGAAACCACCCTCCGAAAAAAGGCATCTCTAGGGTGGTTCAACCCTTAAGTTTTTTTTTGCAATGTCACTATAGTGGATTTTTCATTGCTTCGGATTAGAAGAATTTTCTTTTTTGTTTAATTAAAATCGGTGGACTCCTTGTGTATGAAACTGCTATATTACCCCCAGAGATGCCTTTTTTCGAGGGGTTGTTCCTCCCCTCAAGACCGTTTTTCCGCCGATAAAAAAATACGTATCGCTTACTTTTTGGTGCTTTATAACATATCCAAATTTCAACAAAATCGAAGTGTGTCACCTAAGGGATGTTCCGTGTAAGAAGCTATAGTTAAAATTTCAAATCAATCGGATGAAAACTGCCCGTATTATCCATCCTCTCGATTTCAAAATGGTGGTTTCGAGAAAAACGCGTTTAAAGTTTCCAGAATGATTTAGGAGCCATCGTCCACACGACGGAACTGTAGATCTCATCTGAATTCTACGTGTACCCACGGAGGTACGTTGGTAGTAGGTCTTCAGTTGTTAGGTCGTTGTATATTTTTGTACGACCCGTAAAAGAAATTAGGAGGGCAGCCATAAAAGAATTCGGGGCCCATGAGGGTTTGAATATGGATTTCCTACTAGGGCTTTCCACAACACAATCGGACTAGGCCCCGACAGGAAAATAACAGGGTTGGGTAATTTATTCAAAAAAGGTCGTAGCGAGGAAAATGACAAAGGGCCCAGACGGTATTCATCAGGGCAGTGGGTGTTCCAGGGCATACAATATATTTCCAAAGTTATTTTTAACAATTTCTAGTTTTTAGACTCACTTCCATAGATGTGATATACCATTTAAAGTTTAAGGTATCGATAAAACGCCAGGTTAGGTCACTTAAAATAAACATACATGCGGAATTTTATTATAAATAATTTGTATTCTACAAACATTCAGAATGTTTGGAAAATCAATTTCACAATACAAAAATAGTTTTTTTTAAAATAATTCTCGCGTGCAGGAATGACAGCACATATGTTCGTACAGCACCGTTTGGTTGCTTCGACATTTTTAATTGAACTAATTTCCGTTCAATGCTCGTGACGGGATAAACAACATCCACCGAATTTTTTGAGATAATTCGCCATTCGTAAACTTTAGATGACTTTGTTGGGTACATGAATACATTTGTTTTTTTTCCACACTTTTGCTTCAATGTACGAACATTCTTCAGACTCGTTACGTCCGAAAATTATGTTAATCTCCGCGACGTATCCATTACGCAAAAGCGCAACGTTATCTGGCGCTCTCGTATCAATAAATGTGGAATGATTAAAAACAAAATTTTTTACAATCACTTCTCCATTTTCGAGATTCTTCTGACCAATCTCGCTCGATATGTATCCACTAATAAAGCTGATAATTATAGGGCAGTAATAGGGTTGCTTCGTGGCTTCGATCGGGTTCTGTTGAGGCAACCAGTCGGGCCCCGATCCATAAGCCTCTTTAGGCCTTCGTCGACGAAGTGTGACCGGCCTCCAAGGGACCTGGTCGGGTGCCACGTTAGGACCCTTGCAGAGTAAGGGAAAAATAATCGGGGCCTAGTCAAAGCCCTGGCTGAATTCTTTCACGGGCACTATATATATACGCACATGGGCATGTATAGATCCTGCTAATGATATAAACAACGATAGCTATTATCATCTAAAGGGCGCCCAATTAAGACCAAGCCAATGATGACAAAATCAAGCGATCGGACAAAACAACAAAATAAAATTAATCATAATCCATTCCTTCCTCGTCTCCCCGAAAAGTAATCACAAACTTCAAACCATACGAAATGACTAAAAATGTCACGCAGGCATTGCGATGTAATGTATATCCCCGCGTTGTCGTTATCAAGAATAAAACGCGAACGCATGGAGTTTCGACGTCAGTATCATCGTTCGATATAACGTCAATCGGTAAATGTACTGTTATTTCCGCGACCAGTGCGACATCCATGTCTCGTAAACACGCGAATGTAGGTTGAACAAAATAATTATACACCATACAGTAGTCCGATTTTTTTAATTGAAAAAAATTATTCTTTTTAATTGCCTAAGTTTTGTTTGACCACTTTCGGTGGGGGGGAGGGGGCTATGACGGATTAAAAAAGGTGATTTGTTTTTGCATTTTCTCAAAGCATACATATTCGAGAATACGTAAAAAAGAATTCAAGTTAAAATATTGAAAATCGACCAACTTACAGACGATTTAGTGTGAGCAAGAAGCGGAACGATTTACGTATACTAAAACTTTCAATAGCGTGTTCCTCGAAACAACTTTTCTCGACGTCGCCAGAGTCATAACTCTAGCTGTAGAAATTGTCCCATTTACAATTTAAAAAACCCGAAATATTCGTAATTGTCGTACTTGTCGGTGTACGTAGCTGTTTTTTTTCATTTAGTATTTTTAAGCCCCCGAATATAAGTAAAAATATCGGAAAAATGACACTTTTTTTAACACTCGCCATGTGGTGAATTTTTTTCTTAACGGTTACGTACAACGAGAACTACAGTTAGATACATTATTTTTTAAACTTATTTCTATCTGTCAGATCAACTATTGTTAATTTATCGAACCACATTTTGATACAACGACTCTATTATACTCCAATAACGCTGTCAATTTTGAATTTTTGTGCAATAAAAATTTACAGGAAACCAGTTCAATGTATGCTTCATAACGTACGTTTATTTTTCAAAATTCCGAATAAATATTCTAGTAGACAGGAATAATTCGGAAAAAAACGACCTGTTTCCGGCCAGTCCCAGTAGTGTCCTCTTTTAGGCTGTAAAAAGCACTCAAACGTTTTCGCGTATTCTTTTTAGAGATCTACAACCTCAATTTGCCAGAAAAAAACTTTCAACAATGATAAACATAAAGAAATGGAAAATAAAGAGGAAAAAATCGTTGCATTCCAGCAATGCAAACTTCAACATCGTATTTCAAGAAGCTATATTTCGAACTATCGTTCGGAAAAATTGCAGGTATTCGAAAGTAGTGAAGTCAGAACGCACGTGTGCGATAATTGTTGAAAGTATGCGAACATTGTTGAAAGTGTCGCAACCGTGACGATTTGCAACGATGGAAACTTCAGTTAATACTGAAGTTTGAACACCACTTAACGGTTAATGACCTTTCATCAAAAAGTGTGTGCCCATACTTCAGTTAATACTGAAGTATGAGTACACTTCAGTTAGTACTGAAGTATGAGTATACTTCAGTTAGTACTGAAGGATGAGTATACTTCAGTTAGTACTGAAGTATGAGTATACTTCAGTTAGTACTGAAGGATGAGTATACTTCAGTTCATACTGAAGTATGGGTCATGCCTCAGTTAATACCGAAGTATGAGTATTACTGAAGTATGAGTTAATACTTCAGTATTAACTCATTAATACTGAAGTTTCAACTAATTAATACTGAAGTATTAACTAATTAATACTGAAGTATTAACTCATTAATACTGAAGTATTGGCTCATTAATACCAGTATTAACTTATTAATACTGAAGTATTAACTCATTACTGAAGTATGTATTGCTGAAATATTAATATTGAAGTATTAGCTCATTAATACTGAAGTATTAACTCGTTAATACTAAAGTATTAACTCATTACTGAAGTATGTATTACTGAAGTATTAACTCATTAAAACTAAAGTATTAACTCATTAATACTGAAGTATTAACTTATTAATACTTCAGTATTAACCCATTAATACTGAAGTATTAACTCATTACTGAAGTATGTATTACTGAAGTATTAACTCATTACTAAAGTATGTATTACTGGAGTATCAACTCATTACTGAAGAATGTATTACTGAAGTATTAACTCATTACTGAAGTATGTATTACTGAAGTATTAACTCATTACAGAAGTTTGTATTACTGAAGTATTAACTCATTATGGAAGTATGTATTGCTGAAGTATGAGTATGCAGCTGGATGAAGTTTGAATTAAGTATGGATATTGCTGAAGTATTATTGAAGTATGGGAGTGTTGAAGTATTGCTGAAGTATACCGAAGTGTTGAGAAGATGGCTGCATGAAGTATGAGCATTGCTGAAGTACACCGAAGTATTAAGAAGGTGACTGAATGAAGTATGCGTATTACTGAAGTATTTAGAAGTATTACTGAAGTATTTAGAAGTATTACTGAAGTATTAACGGAATTTATTTATAAAAAGTATTAACGGAAAAAGTATTAACGGGTATTAAATATCAAGTTTTAACGGAAAAGTTAATACTGAAGTTTGCATAGTTGGAACGCAACGAAAATTTCGGAGCCCAACAATTTTTTTCCGACAAATTTATTTAGAAGACATCGCTCGAATGGTTTTAGGACTTCTTATCGGAGATCTAGAGACCAAATTTTCAAAATCAGATTTTAGACGATAATGAAAATAAAGAAATGGAATAATACAAAGCAGTTTCGCTGCTTCCCAACGATGCAAACATCAATATCGTCGTGTGCAAAATGAAGTTTTTGAAGATGGCGGGGGCAAAGAAATACACGAAAATTCGCCCCCCCCTTCCCCGCCGGTCGATATTCGCTTCGCTCGTAACCGCATAAATGTTTTTCTCGCAGCTCGCAAACGATCGCAGTGAGGTCGATAGTACTTTCTAGTAATTACTGCTATCGCGTTTACACGAACATTTTTCATTCGTTTTTTTTCTTCCCTCTAACAATCGCTATGTTCTCGCTATCTTGCAATTTTCTACTAAAAAAACCGGTTCCCTTTTTCGTTGCCTATTCGAAAAGATAAATTACGTTTTTTATGATATTGAAGTTTGCATCGCTTGAATGCAACGAAAGCAATCTTCAACCTAAATGTGTGAGAAAAGGTTTTGGATGATAATGAAAGTGAGGAAGTAAACAAGAAAGAAAATAATTTTCGTTGCATCCCAACGGTTCAAACATCAACATTGTTTTTTTTTACGGCCACTTTTTCGCTCACTGTTTTCAGTTATTACGAGATAAGTTTCTCGTTGAAAATTTCGTCGACGAAAAGTTGCGAGAACACGATGAATTTCGCCCGTGTAAAGAAGCGATGACTACGTGGATCGTTGATTCGATGAGGGTGCGAGCTCTTTCTCTTGCGTCTCGAGCATTATTATCAAGACCGAGCTGAGCGTGTGACTCATTGAACGAGAAACACTACGGGTGCCCCCCGCCTCTCCCCCATGTACGCGCATAGCCCTGTGTGGTCCCGACACAGTGGCCACCCTAACGTGATTAATTCTGCAGCAAGGGCAAATCGTACATGCAAGAGAAACAGGAACTACACGAGCCTAGAGAAGTCCCTAAATTGTTGGTTTACAGAGGCAAAAAAAAACGTGACTTTTTCTCGAAAAGATTTTCACACTTTTTATGGCTTGAGAAAAAGAAGTATGAACATCGCTGACGGGTAGGGAGAACCTATTTGTCGAAATTAATGACTTCGTCGAAATTAATATATTGGTATTGTAAGGCAGTAAGACAAGGGTGTTGAAGTTAGCATCGTTGAAACGTAACGAAAGTTCTTCTTTGCATCTTATTTTACTTATTTTCAATATTATAGATGTTTCAATATATAATTATATCGTAGATCGCTAAATGTGTTGAAAATGGTTGAGGGATATTTGTTGGCAAAATCTGCGAAAATCAAGGGAATTCAGAAAGATTGATTGTCGTTGCATTCCAACAGTGCAAACTTGCACCTCATTTAAAACATCCACAAAGAGTTTTTCGATTACCGAATAGTCCTCGCACAAGAATAGTCCTCGTTGCAAATGGTTCCTACGTTATTTATTTTATTCATATCTACACTAATTGACGTGAATAGTTATCCAGTGATACATTTGTTTGATATAATAATTGAAATGTCATAAGTATACTCTATAGAGATAATATGTACAATTTTATATAACAATTGAAATTGCATAGATGCCACCTGGAATGTTGAACGTCGATGTGTCAAAATCATATCAAGGCGGGACACCACTTTGACGAGTAAAAAAATGAATTTTTTAAATTAAAAAATGAAGTTAAAAAAGGAATTTTTTGAAAAAAATGAATTTTTTTTAATAAAAAAATGAATTAAAAAATGATTTTGTTGAAAAAAATGAATTAAAAAATGATTTTGTTGAAAAAAAATTAATTAAAAAATGATTTTGTTGAAAAAAATTAATTAAAAAATTATTTTGTTGAAAAAAAATTAATTAAAAAATGATTTTGTTGAAAAAAAATTAATTAAAAAAATTCAACTTTAAATTGAAAATGAATCAAGTTACAGACGATTTAGTGAGACCAAGTGCGCAAAAACGGTTACGTACAACGAGAACTACGTTCACATAGATCATAAAACGTTTTTTTTTCATTTCTCAGACCAACCATTGTCAAGTTATCGATCCGGTCATTGGACCACATTTTCATCCAAGGGCTCTATTATACCTAAACAAAACCTAAACACGAAATAATTCCAATATATGCTTTCATAGCATGTCTCGTTTCCAAATCCCAAACGAACAATCTCGCAGACAAAAATAAGTCGGCAAAATCGACCTTTTTCGGCCCGTCGCAATGACGTCCTCCATTAAGATCGTTCTGACTAAGCAATGGAAATCCATCACAATGAATAAGCAACGAATTGCAAGTGACAGGCACGTGTTCGGTTCAATTAATTATAAAAGTGGAATAAAGCGGTTCGAGTTACAATCATAGTTCTCTACTAATCGAGGATAGAAACGTGCCGAAAGTCCGATTCGTCATTTACTACAGTTAAAGTACTCACAACCGCAATCAATATTCCGATATGTTTATTATTTTTTAAAAAAACCACGAAAACGCTTTACACCGTAATTTTGTAACTAAAGAAATTATAGTTTTCACGTTGCACCAATAATTATTGTTATCTCATTCACGTCGCGACTTTGAACCTGCATAATTTCGGAACCACATCAAAGTAAACATAATAAAATAAGAATTCGTTATTTTGCGGCCTGTTGAGCGTTTAATTAGAAAATAGCGCGGGGCTACATGTATATTCGCGAATTACGACCTGAAATTTATCACGGCCATACAAGTATGTAGACATGACTAGCGAGTGACAGTGACACGTTGAAATTGCAATTTTTTATTGATGGAAAATGTGCACGTATTGCAATTGCTATCGTACGAAAAATACCAACGTGCGAACAACCGTTACGACTTATTTACTATTTAAATATGTAAATATATTTAATGGCAAATCGTATATACTTTATAATGAATAGAATATTATGTAAAAAAATGAAAATTAAAAAATTCGTATGTGTGTGTGTGCTCATGTGCATATTCCGCGTGAGTGTGAGAGAAAAAAAGCGACAACGTACAGAAATTCAAGTATACTTAAGGGGGTTATATACAGTTAAAATTTTCGAAAAATCTTCGATAATTTTTCGACAAATAACCCCTTAAGGCGTTACATCGATTTGGCTCACCGAAAAATGAGACCTTTTTGGGAATTGTTTTTGCGAATACTAAAAAAGCAATCGCAGTGCGGATTGAAGGGTCTACATGTGGTGACGTATATGAAAAATACATTATTAATAAAAATGGAAAATAGAGGCTCAGTCGTCGCTATACTAAGAGTGTTTTTTTAATGGTCTTGAAGTTTCCATCGTTGGCACACAACGGAAACGAATTATCTTGCATTGACAAAAATTCTTTTTGGCCCCTTCAGGCTATAAAAATCATTCCAACGTTTTTACGTATTTTTATTACGCATTTACGACCTCAAGTTGCAAGAAATATTTCGTATAGTAATAAAAATGACAACATAAGAAAAAAATCGTTGCAGTCCAACGGTGCAAACATTAACGCCATTTTTTTAGGCGTTCTACGAGAGGAAGCAGAACCTTTATGCGTTATTATCGAGGACACAATATCGTCATTTACATTAGTTTTGCTAGTTAAATATAAACGATTATAAAAAAATATCATTTTTTTGCAAAATGACATCATTTTAGATAATTTTTTTTTTTCGCTAGGAAATCGGCCTTAAGGCGGTTTAAAATCGATATAAGTTCGATTTTTTTTTGCATTTTCTTAAAGTGCACATAGTCAACAATATGTGAAAATATTTTCAAGTTAAAATATTGAAAATTGACGAAGTTACGGACCATTTAGTGAGAGCAGGTAGCCCAAGGATTTAGTTATACGAAAACTTTCAATCGCATTTTTCTCAAAACGAATTATTTCGACCTGGATGAAATCATAACTGTAGCTATAAATGTGATATTTTCAGATAAAAAAAATCAAGATTTCCCTAATTGCAGTAGCTATCGTCATACGTAGCCGTTACTTTGAAATTCGTATTTTTTAAGCCCCCGAATATAAGTAAACATTTCACCAAAATTAAACTTTTTTTAACACCCGCCATTTTCTAAGTTTTTTGCGCAAAAAACAGCTACGTACATCGAGAACAACATTTGCATACATTATGAAACTTTTTTGTTTTTATTTTTCAGACTAACCGTTGTCGTGTAATCGATCCGGCTGTTGGACCACATTTATTATTATTATTATTATTATTATTATTTTATACAGAAGCTCTATTATTGAGGCAGCTCAATAATATTGTTAGTTTTGTTTTTTTTTTCAATAAGAAAATTTACACAAAATCAATTCAATGTATGCTTAAATACCATACATTTTTTTCCAAATTCCAAATACTTAATCTAGTGGAAAGAAGACGAAGAAATAATTATTCTTCATTTATGAAACTGTAGGTATACTTTGGTAGTGTATTTAAGTGAAACATTTTCTTCAGTTAGAACTCGTATAGTTTACATTTGACAGTAATTTGAAAACAAGAAAATACAATTTCAGCAGAATGGCACGCATTTAGTTAAAAAAATCTACATTTCACGCACAATTTCTGTAAAATTTGGATAAAAAAAGTAATTTTTTTCTATATTTTTGAAAAGCAATTCTCGTCAAGTGGAAGTATTATCATATTTTTACCGAGCTTCAAATCAATGGGTTTAATAGTTTTTGAGTAACCCTGCACGCCAATTTCGAAGACGCAGTTTTGAGAAAACCGCGTTTGAAGTTTACGCCCGCACCGAATCCGAGCGGTGAGGCAAAAAACTGACGAGCTGTAGCGTTTGAAGTTATTCGCTTTTCGCTTTAAAACTTTTGAAAAATATCCTACGTATATAGTTCTACCGTTTAAAGAAAGAAAAAGAAATCGATTATTTGGCCGTTGTAAATGTATATCCCGCCTTGTTTATAAAAACGAGAATTGTCGATAAATCGTAAAAATCGTATGTACTTTTCCATAGAGTCTATCTAACAAGCTTTTTGTACGACTGTACTAAACGACTCTAGCGTTCACAGTCAGATTTGTTTCGTGTTTCGCAGCGCCCGTAGGCGCTTCGGAAAATGACCTCTAAAAATTAACAAAAACATCGCGTATCATTCCTTCCGTTCCTTAACTCTCGTGATGTTCACACATCATCCAAGCCTACGAAAAAAGTCCAAACATTTTTTCTCCTCAGATGTAACGCCTTAAATTCATACCGGACAAAAAAGTAACGTACATCGTTAAAAATATTTCGCGAATTTTAGTATAGCGACACGTTCGATGCAATATGCGCGATGGAGAAAGTTCCAAACGATAAAACTTATCCCGTAAGTATCTGCTTGGACCTTCCGTGCCGCACGCAGCGCAGCATTGAGCACACACACACGCACGTCTTGAGCGGTGAAAAAATCTGGTGCTCGTGGTGTCCACGTCGCTTGAACCCTCGGTGCTTACACGTATAGCAATAATATACACATACTTGTACGAGTGCAGCGCGATACACGTATCTCTGTTCGAATAACCGCGATTACGAGCACACACGTCCAAAAAGAGAAGCGTAAGAAAGAAAAAGTTAAAAAAGCAAAGTAAACAACGATATCTCACACTTACACACACTCGCGATCGTGCGATCTCGATTTCTCCTGTTTGTGCTCAATCCTCTCAAACGTTACTACCCCTTCGTGCCATCTTGCCACTCGCTGCTCGGATTTCGACACTACGCATTGCGAAACAAAAAGAAAAAAGAAAAACAACGTCAAAGGCCAAGTGCACACCGAAATCTGTCTAGGCGAGTACGCAATTTTTTGTTTCCGGCGAACTACGATGCGCCCTCGCCTGTTTTATTCAATCACTAACTACATATACGTATATATCTATAAAGCTTCGGAATATCGCGGGCTTACTGTACCGCTTTGACTTTTCTCAACGAGTTACTCCTCTCGCGTGTACGGGAACGAAAAATGTGGAAGGGAGTGGACTAACGTTTTCTAGGTTTTAGTGCGCCCACCACGCGAGTATACATCAGTCAGACGAGCGAAAGAGGGCGCTTAAAGGGGCTGGGAGAGGGCGACACAGGGACGTGGAAAAAAGTCGAAGAGAACGATTTTCATGCGCTTGCACGGCGTAGTCGGCTTTGCCAATAAAAAGAAAAAAAACCACTCCCATGGCAAAACGAGAAAATTCACCGATATCCAAAAATATCGCTGTGGAAAAGTGCGAAACAGGTAATGGGGATGATGGTCGCGAGGTGAGCGAGGTAAAAGTGTCTTGACCGAGGAGGGGATCGCACAGGCATGGCTCGTAGGTGTACTGAGAAAGGGGAATCGATCCAACACGTTGGAGCATATCTCTGGCCGGATTAAAACCGAACGAGTTTAGTAACGGAACAAAAAAATCGACAAAAAACTATTCGGGTTGTGTATATATATATATATATATATATACAATCCGAATAGAGTTTCTGACGAAATTTTGTTCCGTTACTAAACTCCTTCGGTTTTAATATTTACATATGTGCTACTTAAATATAAATATAAATTATAAAATTTCGTAAAAATATCTACGTATAAATACGTTTGTGTGTACAATTTCCGTCGATTGCACACGAATGCGCTGGCCGAAATTTACCTTTTAGCAGTTTTATCTGTCGCGGCACGTCTATCTTAAAGCACACTCTTTTTACCCCACACGGAGAGACCCGCGCGTGCCCGCGCGAACACACAAGCACACACAGACACTTGTCACCGTCCTGACGACGCACGAAGCACTGGGAAATGCCTATGAAGCCACTACGATCCTTCGGATTGAGCACGGTGCGAATTTGCTCTTGCTGTATTTATTTCCCTCCCTGTGTGCTATTCGTCCGAAACTGGCCGATGTCGTACTGACGTCCCTCGGGGTGGACGGCGAAAACGGAGAAAGCCCAGATGGCGCTAGCGTACGAGCCTCGGAACTCGCCAACCCTCGCCGAACTAGCACCCTGAGAAAGGCACCCTTCGCGACGCCTGCGGAGCTTTTGAACTACAGTGGGGTCCCGGGCAATGTGGCGGGACTGTGTTCATTGGCGCAGCCGACTGGGGGGGGGGGGGGGCTGACAAAAGATGTTTCGTTCGGAATAAGCTTATTTTAAAGACAATTTACGTAATAGTCGATAATTACGTGACGCATAAGATATTAAGCTTTAATCACACGTTCATGTTAACATTAATATCACAGACGTGCCATACGTTACAAAAATAGTCAATTCATTTTTCATCATTTTTTAATCCAGTTATCAGTCTTTGAAGTTTAATTTTAGTAGTTACCTAATCAAATAAGCCTTAGCTTTCTATTTTTTTTTTAATCCTAATGGACCCAATACGTTCTAGTTAGGATTTTTTTCACGATGTCATTATCAATGTTCGGAATTTTTTTTTTTTTAATAAACTAGTGCAGTAAAATTCCCCGCAAATACTCTTTTTTTGGCACGAAATTTCACATGTTTAACACTATGAAAAAAAAGTTGTTTACACTTCAGCCAGATGACACACCGAATTTCAAGCTTGCTTATAGTATTTCTTTATCGTTGAATTGCCATCTTGAACTGCACGCACGCAGCTCCTGTAACGCCATCTGTTCGAAAACAGCGAGAACTTATTCAACGTCCTAATACTAAAAGAGGATTTTTTTATCGTTCACTTCAGATCACACCCGTTGCTAGAAACACCTACACCCGCATTGGCTATGCAGCAATGGCAGTACTTTGTTTAAATAGCAACTTCATTCTTTGTATTTATTATTTTATTTATTCATTTAATAACAGCTTCATTTTTATCCATATATTCCATCTGGAAAAAAATCAAATACGGCAAGACTATGTATCCTCCTTAATGCTTGACTCGAAATTCCCGACCCCAATGAGCAAAACAAAATGAAAATCGACCTTATTCTGGGCCCCAAGTTTATGCAGGCTCATTAAGGGGGGATTGTCTTTTTTTTCGCAAAATTTACCGCTTTTTGGGAATTTTTTTGTGAAGAAAGTATACAACGGAAAACTTGTGAAACTTGGCATATAGTTTTATTGATCTGTTTACTACATACAAAAAAATTTTTAAACAATTTCATCAAAAAATCCGCCTCCCACCCCCCTCGACGCGCGATGGTCCTTTTTTGATGGTGTGCACGATTACAGCCTTCACGTTCATCCTGCAACAAAAACCCAAAAAGCATTTTACTTTAGACACATATAGCTATCGTTCGATGAAGGGAAAAAAAAAAATTGACGATTTGGTAACGTTTTGAACTTGAAGTATCGATTTTTCGAAAAAAATTGATCGATTTTTTGTTATAAATAAAAAACTATTAAACGTATTGCTTTTTTGCTTCATCAAACGATAGCTATATGTGTCTAAAGTAAAATGCTTTTTGGGTTTTTGTTGCAGAATGAGCGTGAAGGCTGTAATCGTGCACACCATCAAAAAAGGACCATCGCGCGTCGAGGGGGGTGGGAGGCGGATTTTTCGATGAAATTGTTTAAAAATTTTTTTGTATGTAGTAAACAGATCAATAAAACTATATGCCAGTTTTCACAAGTTTTCCGTTGTATACTTTCTTCACAAAAAAATTCCCAAAAAGCGGTAAATTTTGCGAAAAAAAAGACAATCCCCCTTAAGTGAAAGGAAAACGGCATTGAAAGCATTTTTCTCTACCCCCCTCCAATGAACGAACCGTTTCTCATCCCGATAATTACAAGTAACAAGTTTGATATCACCTCGGTGTAAAGTAACGGAGATTTCACTGTATTGAGATTTTATAATTTATATACATATATTAGATTACGTGCGTCCGTTCCACCAATCGCTATCGCAACCAATCGCCCATCAACAGAAAATCAGCCAATCCGTTCGACGTGATTCCTACATAACCTTACCTTACTGCACCGAAAGAGAGCCTGCGGATATAAAATAGCAAGGTAGCAAAACCGCAGGTAGCATAAATGTCCGATTGACGTCGATAAATTACCGTTTAGATATTACCGCAAGATAACTATTCCACGTCTTTCAAACGACATGCCGTCTAACGTTGTCGCGAAGTTATCTCTTTTACGATATCTTTCGGCGATGAAAAAGGATGTCTGAAGGGGGTAACGAAATAATAAAGAATTGGACTTTTTAAAGGGGTTAGATAGGGATGACGACCCGAAAATCTGAGTTAATAAAAAAAACAGTTTCGAAATAAAAACTAGAATGTTTGGAAATTTGTTTGTATGTCCAGTACCTGTATACCAAATTTCATTTAAAAATATTAATAATCAAAGAACTTCTAAACATTGTCGTAAAGCACCGTTGATTTTGTCCACCTGACTGATCTGAAACAAAAGTTTTTTTTTCGCAAAATAGATACGATTGGCTGAGACTTGACCGAGCTTTTTTGTTATCGTGTTTTGATCATCAAAACAAATGTTTGGATTTTTTCGATTTTTCGAGAAAAGATGACATTATTGTTAATAACTAATGAAAAACGTTAAGAAAAACGACGGTCGAGACTTTGCTACTATTACACTTAACAAGTGTGCCAAATGTCAAGTCAATCAGTTCATTAGATGTCGAGAAATCGTGTACACCGTTTTGAAGATAAATAGTTTCGAGAAAAAAGCGTTAAAAGTTTTACTACCAGTTCTATCGTAATATGAAGTTTACCTTCAATCTGCGATCCCTGCACCATATGTTGGACCTTCCTCTTCAATTTGCGGGGCCTCAAGCGACGAATGAAAGTTTTGAAATTTTCACAGTTTCCTAACTCCTTAAGAGCTTCCCAATACCACTGTAGAATTTCCAAAAATTAATATTTTTTAATTGGCTCAAGAGACGCATTGAATCATCCAGAATAAGGAGAAAAAAGTTTGGTACGTGTAAAACAAAGGTCCACAGGCCTGTGTGGGTTTCCGAAGAGAAATACGTACGGGATTTTCCATAAGTTAATTATAAACATTAGTTCTTAACAAACGATTGTCCTTTTTTTCTGTCGAAAATCGAGTTTTTACTTTAAATGCTTGCCAATTACAAAAAAAAATCATATTTTGAAAATCTCCTACGTATTTCTCTATCTATACTCATGTAAATTAATGTTATTTTTTTTATTTTTTTTTTGAATAAAATATTCTCTTTCCCGTGTCTTTCATTGTGCCGAAATAGTGGCCAAATATAAGTGTGTCAACAGAGGGGTAAACATACGATTTTTTTATTGCATAGTTTTTAGCCTAGGCCCTTTCAAGTTCTGTTTGCAGCAAAGATTTCGTAGAAATGTTAATAGTCGACCAAGTTGTGACGATTCGTGTGAAGGACCAGATTGCCTACTGCGCTACGACGACCCGCAGCGCTGCGATGTACCCTTTTTTCTTTTGCTTTTTTCTCAGTACTAACAAGGAACATCGCTGAAGTGTCCACCTTCGATTTTGCTGAAATTCATACATGTGATAAAGCATTGAAAATGATTAGGCACGTATATTTTTATCCGCGGAGAAGCAGTTTTAAGGGGGGGCAACCACCCCTTAAAAAGGCGTGATTATGCAGTTTCGCCCACAAGCAGTCCATCGATATGATTGTAATAAAAACCAAAATTCTTATGTACAGCGATGAAAAATCCACTATCGAAGTTTTGAAGAAAAATCCAATTAAGGGGTGACACGCCTTTCTTTGAGGGGTGATTTCCCCCTTAAGCGCATTTTTCCGCCGATTAAAAAAATACATGTTTCAAAATTTCCAATGCCTCATCGCATATATGAGTTGCAATAAAACTAAAGATAGACACTTAAGTGATGTTCTTCGTAGATTCATGAAACAACGTAGATCGTATCTCAAGAACTATTCGTTCGATACACTTTAAATGCGAGCAGAGCATAGTTTATAATATTTTCTATCGTATGACCGGATGATTTTTTAATATATGTTTATCCATCTGCTTACAGATGATTACAGTTGTGTTTTAAATAAAAAATCAACCTTATTCCGCATCTTGCCATTTTTATACTTTTCAAAATTTCAAAAAAGTTTCCAGTCATACGATAGTGTCATTATTATACTGAAAGTAAATTTTTTATTGTTTATTTCAGATCATTTTAATTGCCAGAACGATTCGTTCGAATGATAATCACTTTATTCTTCAATATTTTTCAATTTAAAAAAAAGCTCAAACTTGACAAGACCGTGTATTGTAATCGTGTATGTATGTATATGTGTAAATGTATATAATCGTGTGTAAAATGCCGACCCCGTCATTCCAATACTCTTACAAGAAAAAAATATTGAAAATCCTGTTTTTCGGGCCCCAAGCTCACGCCGACCCGTCGATCGCTGAAATGAAAAATTCTCCTCACTTCGTCTCGCGACACGGAGACTCAGTCGTCGATTTTTACAGTGGCTCGTCCAAATGCCTACGAGGCACGGAACCGAGGACACACCCAAAATATACACAAACGCTTTTGCGAGGTGTTCGGTTTTTTTCAATTATTTTTTCGAAAACATTTACACAAGTATAAATTGACCATTGTTAAATCATACTACAAACTTGCTTAGCGACTATAAGTCAGTAACGGCTTACAGAAGATCCGATTGCATACCGAAATCGAAGAAACTTAACTTACACAATATGAAGAAATGTTTAAGGCTAGCTGTACCGTAGTGATCATCGTGGAGAAGACACGGGTATTCTTTTTTCCTCTTTTAATTCAACGTATCTGCGAGTCAATCGGCAATCAAAGGAATCAACTATACATAGCCCACGGTGATATGATCCCAAATCGTTAAAAAAATAATTATCGATTACCTAACAATTACATTATCGGTTAGCGTATATTTGAAATATTCTTAGACTAGTATCACAATGCCTTGATGACAATTCAAGGCTTCGAATAATCGTGGACACACAATTGTCGCGCAAACAAAAATCGCTGTAGTACTTCAATCACGTGCTTGCTCGAAAAAAGAAAACAGCTCACAATGAGGAACACACGAACTTATTCAACATCGCCACCTATGTTCAGAAAACGAATAAAATCTGGCGAGTATTATCCGCCATTGCGAATTCTGCTTTCTTTGCTCTTTTCGAGAACGTTAGTTGTTTTTTGTTTTTTTTTAATGCAATCGGCCAATAATTGAAATAGAATTAAGAGAGAATATGGATTCGGTATTGTACACACACACGCACACGTGCGCAAAATGTCTTTTTTCTTTCGACGCGTCGTCGATATTGGCCACCGATTGTATGATTGACATTACGGGCGCTCAAAGGCACTGCCTCATTTTGTTATGTCACGATTTACGAACGCTTCAGCGGCATAAATAGGTAGACCCTCTCCCAAAGATTCAATCCGGAACGAACTAAAATACAAATAACTTACTGAGATTGACAATGAGAAAACGCCGAAGAAAAAAAGAATAATGAGGTATCCGAGCACAAAGATACCGTACGACTCGCGCGCACTGTCGAATTGCATATTGCAACGAATTCGAACGGTTGTAACATCTGCAAAATCATCCAGATATCGAAAGAGGACGAAAGATAAATCTAAGCCGTAGAGACGATCGTTTCGACGAGTTTTCCTCGGAAAAATTGGCGGATCTACGATATTAGATAAGTAAAAAAAAACGTATTTTACGATAGTAAGAATTTTCAAGCCCGCGATGTCTAGCAATTTACAAAGCCAAAAGAATAATCAAAGACGACGGATCCGTCGATCGAGACACTTTTCGTTGTAAACATCAGAATATCGAAAGTATACGCAATTAACAATAAATCCAGGTACTTCTAATATCTAATAACGCTAAAATCGACGTTTTTCTTTTCTTGGCGTTTCGTTGCCACGCCATGCGATCGTACCAGCCCAAGCCCGGCACCCTTCTCCACCGACTTTCTGCAGCCCTGGCAGTGTATTTTTTGTTTCTTTTTTATCCACCAACAGCCGTTGAAGAAACCCCCGTATTACGTGTTCGAAATGTTGCAAGCCCACGAAAGCGTTCACGTTCCGAGCGGCTTTTTCGCTCGGTTCGCGAGTGAAAATATTGAAAATTCATCAAAAGAGTATCGCCCTGCAGATCACGAATGAAAGAACGTCTCTCACTGCCCGTTGAGTTGAACGCCCCAATTCAATCGACGATATTTCGTGATTTACCCGAAACGCCATCGACAGTGAGCCGTTCTCGATGCGCGTCAGGAATGTCGAGCGCTATTTCTCAATTCACGAGAAAACAAAAACAAAACTGCATCGATATCCCAAAGGAGGTCGTCCGAAATGCTTGAACGGGCGTGTAAAAAAAATTATTCCGATGGACGAACAACAAAAGCGTATAAAATAAAAAAATGGTTTTATTAAATTAAAAAAAAAAGTGTTGGTGTATAATGAACGTCCTACAATGTTTCGTATTCGAATCGTGCGATGACGAGCGTTGAAGCATTTGCGCGGAATCGCTCGTTCGGGATTACGGATACCGGCTCTGTCTTTGTTCTTATCATTTCCGTGATAGGATATATACACATTAATGTTCTAGTAGCATGGGGAAGGACGTTAGGGCGCTTCACGCATGTAAGCTCGAGCTCGAGCGGTCATTTTTCTAACGCGTCCTCTGCTGCTTATGCTAATTCCAGGTCCGGGCACGCTCTCGTCGTCGGACTCTTCGGCGTAATAGCGTCTTTTTACGCTCCGTCGATTTCTCACGGGCGCCGTGCCACTGCTCTCGTCGTCGTCGCCATCCTCGTCGTCGTCGTCGTCGTCATCTTCGTCTTCGCTGTCGACGTTGTAGCGCGGTCGCTTACCGATCCTTCGTGAATTCTCGCAATCCTCGCCGTTCTCGGAGTTTCTGGCTGAGCGATTGTTCCGCTGTGGTCGCGTCGTTTCTACGTTTACTTCGGAATCATTGCTGTCCGTATTATTCGAGTTTGTTTTTTCATTGTTGCAACGTTGTTCTTTCGCACCATCGTCCTCGTCATCGTCGTCATCGTCATCGTCGTCGTCGTTATCGTCGTCGTCACTGTCGGAATCGTCGCTTTCCTCGACGCCACTCGAATTGTTCGCCTGTGGTACTTGTGGCCGTTTAACGACGACTACCTTACGAGATCTCGTTGTTTTACGCGTTACAATCTCATTCGCCTCTTCCTCGCTCGCCTCGTCCGAACTTCTGACCGCGACGTTCCGCTCGTCGTCGTCGTCGTCGTCGTTCTCCTCATCCTCCTCCTCCTCGTTGACCCCCTCTTCGTCCACTTCTCCCTCGTCCTCGTCGTCCTCGCGCACCAACACTCTTCTCGGTTGTGCCTTACTTTGACGACCGTTTTTACTGTTTTTCGCCCGACTTTTGCGCGTCTGCTTACCACGACCACCCGGCTTGTAACTGTCGCCCGAGTCGCTCTCCTCGACACCGCTACTGACGGGCTTTCGTGGCGCTCTCTTCCGACGCCGCGTTTTCTCGAAGCTACTGTCACTCGTCGCCATCGATATCTCGCTGTCGCTCCCATCGCTGTCACTGTTTTGGGCCTTTTTCGACGACGCTGGAGTACGCGAGTTTCTCAACCGTCGCGATGAGTTGCCCGCTGACTTGCCGTGACCGTTTGTCATACGCGATGTCGAAGGTCCTACACCGAAAGAGAAACAGAGAGTTTTGTAAGGGTTGTTTTTTTTTCGCGTGTGACGAGTTTAGGAAGTTTGTTTGAGGAACGAACTAATGGCGATAACTGTGTCCGGTGATATCGATGCTCGATTATTTCTGAAATCTTCGCGAATTATCGTACGTTGAGGCAAAATAACGCACCATTTCGACGTAAGGCACATTCGTGCGTAGCTTTCGGAAGTTTTCAGATAAACGGCTGTACCGAATGATTTGAAATCTTCACACTCTACGTCTGAGTAAAGCGTTAGGCTACTACGAAGATTCGAAAACACTCTTTCGTCGCTTGAGTCAACTCAAATCGAAGAGGAAGGTCTAACATATGGACAGGGAATCGCAGATTGAAGATAAGCTTATTGCAACTAGGGCATTGCCAGTAAATATTTTGACGCGTTTTTCTCGAAACGATGCCTTTCAAAACAGTGTACACGATTTCTCGAAATCCGTTGAACGGATTGGGTTGAAACTTCGTACACTTATTCAGTTTCTCTTAACAATTTTTTTTGTTTTGGTATTGACAATAATAATGTCATTTTTCCTGGAAAAATCGAGAAAAAATCATATTTTTGAAAATGTATCATTGAAACACTATAACAAAAATCAGTTTGCTCAAGTCAGTCAATTTTACCTATTGGAAGAAAAAAAATCGTTTTTTTTGGTTCGGGTCAAGTGGCTAGCCGAAATCAAGTACACCGTTGAGCTTCTCACGCTCGAAGACACTTCACGAGATTATTCATAACTTCTTCAATTATGAATATTTTATAAAATTTGGTACACAACTCTGTTAATGTACATACAAATAGATGTCCAAATGATTTTTCAATCATCTTACTTATTCCTTCGAAATTAATTGTTTCAAATAAGCCTGATTTTCGGATCGTCACAGTAGCTTAACCCCTTAAAAGTGAAGGAAAAAGAAATTGTAGTTCCATTAAGGACCGAGAAACTGTAACCAGAAACGATCAGGAGATGAAACGTACGTGAGCGAGTCGCAAATCGAAGAGAAAGTCGACGCGCAGCGTGACACGCGAACTCAGTGAAAGCTAACTGAGAAAAGTTATGGCTATATGCTCGAAGCCAACAGAGTACTGCAGTGAAAAGCGCAAGGCATCGAAAACTCTCAGTTTGTGGTATTTTTACTTAATCGTCGGACGTAAAAAATAGATAGAATCTTCTCACGTATTGTCAAAAACGAATATTCGTGACCCTGAATAGGAAAAAAAATCGTTCGGTCTTGCGATGCTTACCCGGAGTATCGAAATTTTGGGGCCTTCTCCTCTGCCTCGTCGGCTCCGTTTCTTCCTTGTCCGGTACGTCGACCTCGTCGTCGTCGTCGTCATCGTCGTTTTCACAGTCAACGTTGTCGTCTTCGTCAGACGAATCTGCACTTTTCGCTCTCGATGGTCCTAAGGTCCCGACAGAGCGTACAAAATATTTCAGCGATGCGCGTAGACGCGGAAGAAACAGAATTCGTTTTTGAAATTGCCAACGAGCGAAACATTCGGTTTGATGTTGTTGACATCCGAGCGAAAATGAGTATCAGCCCAAATTCAGAATACGAAAGCTAAATTCTATCACAATGCAAACAAAGGCTCGGGCATTTAGGCGTTTCGAGCTACACCGGAAGTGGCAGTGAAACGAGCCTGAGAGACCTCGATACTGCAATTATTTCGAAATAAGGAATTTTATTATTTTGAGAACGTCCGTCGACGTCGCACAAGCATGAGTTTAAATTCTGCTCTCACCCTGTACGTCACTGGCCTGAAGTTACGAAGCAAAGCAATTCGATGAAATTTGCCAAAAACTCACCAGCTCCGTTCGTTAGTCGCTTTTGAGCTTTTTTTCTTTGAATCTTCGCTTTTGCCTTTGCCTTGGCGTTTTCGGTTCGTCGTCTTGCCGTTTTCCAAGTCGACAGTATCCTCCGCATATGTTCCTCAAACATAGCTGACAGTCTTATCGTCATCAAGTATATCTGTCGATCGGCAAAGAAAAGAGAAATATGCTTTTTTGAAACAATTTTAACACTCGAGATTACGTTATTTACGTATCTGCAGAGTGTCCCATTTGAAGTATTGCAAACTGCTACATCAGAGGGTACGCACTGTAACCAAAGTGGTTTGATCCTGAGGGGGGGGGGGTATGACTCTTCCTTTGACCTCGCGCAAAACTGCCAGTCGTGTAAAGATCAACTTGAGAATGGAAACACATGATAAAAGCATGTGGTTTCTCTCTCAGAGCCAAACTACGTCAAGGGGTTAGGCTATTGTGAAAATGACGAACGTATGTCCGTTCATCAACACATTGATGGAAAATGTATGATTACAACGATAGAACTGCTAGTCAAACTTGGAACGCTTTTTTTCTCGAAACTATGTTTTTCAAAATGGTGTACACGATTTCTCGATATCTAATGAACGGATTGATTTGACATTTGGTACACTCATTCAGTGTAACAATAGTTTCGACGTGACCAACGTTTACCTACTTAACATTTGTTTTTATTAGTTATTAACATTAATGATGCCATTTTTTCTCGAAAAATCGAAGAGATTCGAACTTTTTTATTATTGAAACACGACAGCTAAAAAATTCTCAGACGTCTCAGCAAATTTGATATATTTTAGTAAAAAAAAATCGCGTTTTTTTTCTGATCGACCGCGTGACCAAAATCAAGTACACCGTTGTACCCCTGACGTTCAAAGGTCCTTCACGAGATTCTTTATAACTTGTTCAATCATTGTTTTGGTAATTCTTTAAATAAGTGACTTTTCCGAAAAATATTAGCCGATTTCTCCGATAAAATATCATTCATTGGTTTATACATGATGATATTCAGTCGGGGGGAGCTGACATTTTTCATTGACCAATTTTTTACGATAAAAAAATCGTTAAAAATAATTTCGTAATTTTCGAGAACCCAAACAAACCCAAAAAATGCACTATTTTACGACGTGTTTCCGCAAACTTTAAAACCCCCTAACCCTCTATGGGGGGAGGGTTTGTTTCAGCTTGCCTCGACTGAATATCGTCATTTATAACCCCATGAATAAGAAAATAGCAAAAAAAAATAATTTTAGGCTCATTTTTCGGAAGAGTTACTGAACTAAAGAATTACCATTATTTTCAAATGAAATTTCTCAACACAACTTTTTGAATCTACATACAAATAAATGACCAAACGTTTGTTCAACCCTGTTGCTTATTCCTTTGCAATTTTTCCTTTTTAAATAACCGGATTTTCGGGTCGTTTCAGTAGCTTTATCCTTTAGTTTAAAATACTTTTCATAACAATGCGTCTTTCCGAGAGCTTGTACTGCAATTGGAACACCCTGTAAATGCGTATTTGCTTGAACGCATCGACCAACCTGCGATCGTTTATTCGTATTGTAATTTTTGCTATTTGTAAATATCAGTTTCATGTCTTTGGCAAACTCGGCGGGGTTCTCGTAGTTTCCACCTATCAAGTCTTCCTTAACGGTTCTCAGGTCCATCGGTGTATCGACTATGTGATGGTAATCCGGATTTTCCAATCGATCCACCGGTTCCCTGCGAACGAAAGAAACGTATTAGCCGCTACTGCGCTCTATCGATCAATTCAACGACAATTTTTACGTTGTCCAGTGCCATTTCAACGACAATAATAACGCCTCGTTTTTCACGAAACGATTGATGTCGAGTAAAATTTAAGAGAATGTTTCGACGAACCTAAAGGGTATGGAATCCTGGCATGACCAGAGCGTCTCCAACAATTGTCGACAGGCTATTCTCCAATCCTTAGAAGCTTCTTGAGAACGCAAATTTCGAACTGCGCTTGGTCTCTGACGACTCGTCGAGGGCCTCTGTTGTTCGACCTCCATTTCGGAATCCGACGAATGATAGGTGTCAACCAGCTGATGATAAACCGCCGGAATGTCCAACTCGTCGTTCTCTCTGTCGACAAAATAATAAGTGTGAAGTTTCAAAAGAAAACCGAAACGCCGAGGAAAAAAGTAGAGCGCCATAACCCGTTTTCAATATCAACGAGTCTCGTTATTCTCGTATCAGAGAAAAAATCTTTTTCACAAAATCGAAATATTTCAGAAGCGCGATTACATCTTCACCGTTTTTGTAGCTACTTGCTCACGTGGTCCGGACACTCTCGCGGGACAATATGGACACAGGTTTTGATTTTTCAACCAAGATCGGTTATAGAAACAAGATATTTGCATCTTTTTCGTTCTCTCCCCTGTTCTTTTTCAATTGAACTTCTTTTTCTTCGGATATTTCATCCCTCACACCTTAGTTCTGAAATTACAGCGCATATCCGAAAATCGTACCGTTTTGCGAAAAACTGAAAAACCTTGCCCACGAAAAACAACAAAGAATGTTCCGGAGCCAAGCGAAGTTCGACCCTCCTGAGTCCCTCAGAGAAGAAATTTCCGTTGCAATTTCCAAAAAATAGCACGCAAGCTTAAGAAAGTACGAAAAACGCATAACCAAAAACAACCGTGTTCAAGGTCAACTAGTAAGTAAACCTAGTAAGTAAGAATAGGAAAAACAGCATAATGGAACTTTTTCTTCAAAAGCTTTTACACAGTACCTCAAACAACCCTTTGTGCCTTTTTTGGCGAGATGTGTAAGTTCCGTCCCGATAAAAAAATTCGTTAACGCCGAGTGAAAATAAAAAAAATCATTTTTTTTTTGTTTTAGTCGGATTCTCAAAAGCGAACATTTAAAAAATATTCTCCGAGCATTTCAAGTAGATCCGTTCAAAATTGAGAAAGTTATGGGTGTTTATAGGTAGGTCCCTCTAACCACCGAACTTTAACCCCTTCGTTGGCATTGACGCAATAGTGCGTCAAATAATTCCGTGCCGTGTGGCATTGACGCAATAGTGCGTCAACCTTTATTTCCCTATTTAACTTGCTCTGATTTGAAATCGGAGCCTCACTCGGGGGTTTTTGGGCTCGCTGAATCCGAATTTGAAGTGAAATTTGGAAATTCAAAATGGCGGACAAAAATAAAAAAACTTTACTCGACTTGGATAAAAATTAGTACTGGGGGATTTTTGAGATCGCTTATCACGAATCTGAACTTTAAATTTGAAAACTTAAAATGGCGGACCGAAATTGAAAATTTTACTCGATTTAGATAAAAAATGGTACTCTGGGATTTTCGAGGTCGCTTATTACGAATCTGAACACAAAATTCAAAAATGTTTAATGGCGGACGAAAGTGCAAAAAACAGCTCAATTTGGATAAATCTTGGTACTCAGGGGTTTTCGGGCACGCTGAGTGTAACGCTGAACTCAAAATGATGGAATTTTTCATTGTGAAGTCAATAACATGGAGCATTATACAATAAAGAGGTGGAAATATATGAAGCTTGAGTACCGAGTTTCATCTAAATCAATCTGTATTATTTGTATTTTCATTCGCCATATTTCTTCGTCATTGTGAATTCCTGAATTTTGAGTTCAGATTCGTAATCAGCACCCTCAATAACCCCAGAGTACAAGTTTCCAAGATAAAAAAATGTCCTGCGATTTTGGGCACTTTTTGCGAATTCTCGAGAATTTTGGGACACCATGTATATGACAATTTATATACACGTGTTCGTGTGCCCTCGACGTGAGCAATTAATTCCAAAATTCGTAAAGCTACAATCGCTAAGTGATATACACACGCGTACAGATCTACCCACGGACCAACAACCATGTTGAGGTACATGTATTCATAAACAAACATGGTGTTCTCACTTGATAATTTTCAGGCACAAGTCGGTGATGATTCTGGCACGTTTGACTATCTGACTGTGCGGCTCGTTGAATTGTTCAGCATTAGTTGCGAGATATCGCACGTCGAATTGTGCCGATGTGATGCGCCGATAGAAATGATTTTCCAGTCTCGCCTTGATGGTCGAAAGATCCATAGGATATTCGACGATATAGGAATATATAGGATACAGGTTAAGATCGACCGGTGCCGTGAAGGGTTCAGCAATGGCCAAACCCATCACTTGGTCCAAACCGCGTGATATTCTCCGACAGGCCGCCGCGCGATCGCCCATCGGCCATTCCTCGGGCTGCGGCTGATACAGAATCGTTAGCAGTTCCTCCGGTAAAACGGGAACTGCACCGCCAATCACCGCAGGTAGCCCTGTCAAACGCATCATAACATTCATGTTCATTTTTTACTTTTTCTAACTGAATAGGTTTCCAGAATTTTTTATGCTGCTATTATGTACGGTAAGTACATTCGTCGAATTGGGACATGCATAAAGTTTGGGTTGGCCCGAATTATAGTTTGAGCGATTTGAACTTGAGAGTCCTCTCGCATCAAACATTTTTAGAAAAAACCGATGATTTTTGTGCCAATCTTTATTCAATAAAATATCACGAACGTTGTGTCAAAATTCCAAGCCGGAATTTTGAATAATTTACATGTGACAATGACGTAGTTCTGAATCAAAGGCATTTTATTTAAATCGACTGATTTTAAGGGGTTAGACTACTGTGACAATGGCGGACACTCGTTCGTCGCTTGGAAACTTAAATCGAAGAGAAAGGTCCAACGTATGGTACAGAAATCACAGATTGAAGGTAAACTTATGATTAAAAAGGATATAACTACTATTGAAACTTCAAACGCGTTTTTCCAAACGGTGTACACGATGTATCGACATCTAATGAACCGATTGACTTTAATTTAGTACTTTCATTCAGTCTGGTAGTGGTTTCCTTCTTAACATTTTGTTTTCATTAGTTATTAACAATAATGTCATTTTTTCTCGAAAAATAAAATACAAAGTTCAAACATTTCTTTTTTTATTATTGAAACACGATAACCAAAAAAGCTCGATCAAGTCACAGCCAATGCTATCGATTAAAAAAAAACAAAACTAGTTTCTCGTTCCAGATCAACCGGGTGACCAAAATCAAATACACCGTTGAGCCCCTCCCGTTCGAAAGTCCTTCACGAGATTGTTCATAACTTCTTTAACGATTGATATTTTCAAATTAAATTTCGTACACGTTATTATTTTAAATGTTTTCAATAACCCTGATTTTCGGGACGTCACAGTAGCCTAACCCCTTAAAACAGTTGGCACAGTAACTGCTACAATTATAAACGGATTGGAGGAATCTGCGCTTCATTCTATTCCTAATCGTAGCCACTATTCAAAAACTACTATTTGCAAAAAGATACGTACTGTCGTTATCGACCGCCTCGAGATCCCACGCGCTGACTTTTTCGTCCTCGCCGTTGTCCCAGCGAACGCCGAAACACAAGAAGTAAGATTCGGGAAAAGCCTCGTCGTATGGGCCAATCGTCTCGATGGTTCCCATCCACCAGCTGTCGTCGATTATGCAACGGAAACGATCACCCTCGGACCAGCTGCGACCGAGGGCGGTGTCGAAAGTTTGTCGCAGTACCAAGAAATCAACGACGTCTTGCATATCGTGATATTTGATTGTGAAATTTTCACCCGTTAGATGGCCGTCCTCGTCCATCAGTGCCAATTTCAAGCAGCATAATCGGGGCGGGCGAATCTCGTACTTGATACCTACGACTTTTACGAATTCGTGCGCCTGTTGGATTGAAACAAATTACATTTAACGAGAGAAGTAAAATTTCAAGTTATCAAGTAGCTATACTTGCGCGCCGAGAGAAATTATTTGTCTGAGTTGACGCTAAACGCGATTCATTTGACGTATGTTTTTTTTTCTTCTAAAATACTAGATTATTATTAGGTTGGCAAGAAAGTCTTTGCGTTTTGTAACCAAAAATAAAATTAATCATTCGTTTCAAGACTTTAAATCTTATAAATATTTAATTAACAGCAAGCTGGCAAGAAAGTCCACGTGTTATCGCCAAAAATAAAATTAAAAATTAATCATTCGTTTCAACACTACTTTTTAATTTTATTTTTGGTGGTAAAAAGCAAAGACTGTCTTGCCACTTTGCTGTTACGCAAATATTTATAAGATTTAAAGATATTGTTGTATTGAAAACATACCGGTGTTCCGAGGAAACTTTTCACTCAATGTTAACTTCGGAAGAAACATTAATTGAAGTCAAACGGATGCTTACATAGAGGCTTTATTTATCTACAGGATTTATCGGACTCAAATTGGTGTTTACGAGGTGGAATAACAGCACGCTGAGCGTCACGTCCCGAGTGGGAAACTTCATATTGTGTAGTGATTGTATTATGAATAACCTCAAATCTTAAACTTCGTGATGTTTTTATGAAAATCGCGATACTGATTTAAAGCATTATAAAGAAGGCCATTGTACACAAACGTACAGAAGTACATGATAATCTTTTTTTATATACATATTTTTGAAGGATCAATAAACATGTGCAATTTTTAGTCCTTCCATCATAAAAATCGCCTAAAATAAGCGCTCTATAGAACAATACTGCCTCAAATTAGAAGTCGTTATTTCGAAACCACTCTTGTAAAAGACAAGGTTTGAAGTTTCGTATCCGAACAGTCAAACTTGCTGTTTTCTACTCTAGACAGTCTCATTTTACGATGAAATAAAATATTTACTTAAATTGAATATACAGGTTCATTGCAGCGAATCAAAAAAGTCTATGTACCTGAAATAAAATTTTATTAGATTCAATTACACGGTTTTTGTGGGGCAAACGAAACCTTATTTCATTCAAACAAACTATTTCTCTCGGCGTGAATTTGAGCTAAGCCGAGAAAAAAAAATCATATTCGTGTTGAGATCCCCAGTTCATTGTTTCAAGGTTTTCCGAGTAGCCTTTTGTTTTTTTTTAACGTAGTTCCACTATTTCGTATTTTGATTATAAATCGGACTTGACTCACCCTCAAATTGATTTTCGCCCATGGCTCGCAACGGGGTCCGAGGTCGTAAACTTTTTTTTTTCGAATGGCATCGATGTACGCTTGATGGCCCTGACGAAAGTAGACTACTTCGTCGCCCATTTGCGGATAATAAGGCGTTTTGTGTGGAACGACTTCGGTGAGCCATTCGGATGGACGAAAAATATCGGGAACTTCCGTCACCTCAGTTGGTGCGACTGGTAACTTTAACAACGAATGCGACATGCGGAAGCTGTTGCAGTTTTTAAAACTTTATTCGAAAAAATATATATTTCGAATCCTAACGGAGCTTAAATGAATCGAAAGGCCACGAAAATTGAGTAAAACGGTTTGAGATCCTAATATGAAAGAATGTTAGTATCGAATAAATATGAATAAGAATAACCAAAAGTAGTGGACACGTGGTCGGCTTGCAACTTCGGCATGGGTCTCTCCCGTTAGGCTACTGTGAACATTTCAGTAAACCGTTCGTCGCTTGAGGCAACTCGAATTGAAGAGGAAGATCCAACATATGCTGCAGGAATTGCAGATTGAAGGTAAACATGATTACAACGATAGAACTGCTAATAAATCTTCAAACGCGTTTTTTCACAACTATGTTTTTAAAAACGGTGTACACTATTTCTCGACATCCAATTAACGGACTGACTAGAAAATTGGTACAATTATTCAGAGTAATAGTAGTTTAGTCTTGATCGACGTTTTTCTTCCTGACATTTGTTTTCACTACGTAGTAACAATAATGATGTTATTTTGCCTTAAAAAATAGGATAAAAAAATCATAAATTTCTTTTTTGATCATTGAAACACATCAACAAAAAAAAGCTCGGTCAAGTCCTAGCCCATATTATTTATATTAAGGCAAAGAAAAAATCGTCTTTTGTCTTAGAATATCGCCGTTGAGCCCCTCACGTTCAAAGGTCCTTCACGAGATTGTTCATAACTTCGTTAATTATTAATATTTTTGAATGAAATTTGGTACACAACTTTGTTCCCGCGTTCGTTGTATGCGATATTCTAAATGTGAAGAAAAAAAAAGTTTGCCGTTACCTTCTTTTTCCGAGGTTCGTTTCGTTTCCGATCAGCGTCACCGGAAGGCGTCGGTGAAACCTTGTTGACGCGTTTCCGTTTGCTGCGTTTTGGGGGCTCAAGATTGAGACCGTGATCAGCGATCCAGTCGGAATACTCGCTGCTTGAGTCCGAAGTCGTCGTATCGGAACTCAATTCCTCAGCCGACGAGTCGTTGGTATTTTCACTAATGGAACTTCCGGATCCGACAACGTCGATGTTCTTCAATGGATACGAAAATATTTTACACGAGAAAGTTCGAAAAGTCCGACGAGAAGAGACTCAGTAAGTTTCTCGAGACTCAAACCGACGAGGAAATTCATAGCTTACGTCGATATCATCATCGTCTTGCTCCTCTCCTCGCGCAGCTCGAGTTCTGTAACCGTGCCGTATACCGCGGTTGCGCTTCCGGTTGGCTACCCTATTGCCAAGATTTCCCTGCGTCGCGAGCATCGCCGCTATCGGTTGAGGCCTACGTTTCATCTCGCGTCGCCAATTTTCCAATTCCATCTCCGCCATAACGTTTCTGCAAAAAGATCGTTTTTCATCGGTTAATCCATCGATCATCATGGCCGTGAAGTCTCATCGTTGGAACGCAATGAAAATTCATTTTTATATGTTCGTTTTTTCTCTTTTCACTTTCATTACCCAAATGTTTGTATTGCACGTTTAGGTCGCGGATATGAGTACATTCGCAGCGTAAATCTGCGAAAAGAAATGATCAACTGAAAACATTTATTTTTATTGTGTTCCAGCTATGCAGACTAACAAGTGGTCACGAATTTTGTCTTGGAAACGGATCTGAGGAATTGTTTGTATATGCCATTTAGGCCTAGAGGGTTCAATAGATTGATCTCGACGAAATAATGTTCGACTAATAACGTCGATCATTCTGCTCCAGTATTACTTCATTTGGAAGGAACTTCCCTAAGCGAAACGAACCCAAACGCTCATATATGATCCATACGGAGCTATGAAGCAAAATGTTCGTAAATATGGGGCCGGGTTGAAATTCCGAACTTTGAATGATCAGGACGCTCAAAACTTCATAAAATCGTGTGCGAATTTAACCATTTTTTCGTATGAAAAGTGATTCACTCATAAAATTAATTACACATCTATGTAGTATGAATATCAAGCTGTAAAAATTTTTTTTTCGATGTACAAAATGGCCGACTACTCGAAACTTCTCGAAACAGCTTTTTTCCAATTGGCGTGACAAATAACTTCGACAATTTTCACTCGATTTACTTCAAATTTAAAAGTTATGTTCCTAATTGCATTTCGCAGAGAAGTACGTACGGAATTTCGGATTAATCGAAAACTTTTCATTTTATGAGCAGTTTATGAGCAGCTATAACGAACTTTTTCACTGAAAATTCATTTCTTAAGTTCAAATACCTACAACTTTTGAACAAAACAATATTTTTTAAATTCCGTACGTACTTCTCTAGGTATTCTAATGTAGATTGGAGAGAATTTTTGTTTTTTGTTCAAAAATTGGGATGCTAAATGTCACGCCGCGGAGCGTCTAAAAAAAGATAAAAGAAAATATTAGTAGACGGCCATTTTGTGCATAGAAAAAAAAATATATATTTTCTAACAGCTTGATATTCATACTAAATAGATGTGTAATTAATTTTATGAGTGAATCACTTTTTCATACGAAAAAAATTGTTAAATTCGCACATGATTTGATACCCGTTACTGTGGCTTAATGCCTTAAGACGTGATTTCACGTCAATTTGGAAATTCGTCCAGAAAATGTTATGCGTTCTACATAATTAGAAGTCAACTGTGTAGACTTTCGCTGGCATGATCTTTACAAAACTTGTAATTTCGAAACATTAAAATTCGAAACTTCAAACCGTCGGGGCATTCGAAGTTCGGAATTTCAACCCGATAAATATTATTTTATTTTTATTACGATAATTTGTTATCGTTTATGGAAACTTTACAATTGCCAAAAGATATAGACTGTGAAGGTAAGTAGATGAATAATATACTAACAACAATTTCGATTGCGTTTCGCGAATGGCAGGATTGACAGGCTTAGCGAGAATCGGTTTGTTCCAGGGTGTGGTATTGTCCCGCTGCCAATTGCCGCTACTCTGACGAATTCCTTCGACATCGCCGGCTCGTCGCAAGCCCGGTCTGTGCCCACGAGGACTGGCAATCTGACGAACTTGAAACTCGCCGCCATTCTCGTCACGCTCATCTACGATATCTCCGTCCGCGCCCACTATATTTTGACGCTGCGCCAAGGCCTCTATCAGCCTGTCGATGTTGGATCGGGGCTCGTTGTTCGGCAGACCTTCTATCACTTCTTGCATACCTGTGAAAGATTTGTATTTTTTTTTACCTTCAAACATACCGAAGCACGAACGAATCTCTTTCGAAGCCTCCTCTAAAGGCTTCAAATAACGAACAGTCAACTTTTTGTATCACGGCTTACCACTCGCACCAACCGCGATATTCGGTACGAGCTGCTCCCCGCGGCAATTTTCACGCCCAGGCACCAAACGTTGCAACGCCGGAGGATAAGGATTACCGTCGACATCCACGAGGAACGGCGGTGGCATGAGATGTGGCGCCGTTTGAGTTTGCTCGTCCAGGACGTAATTGTTCGCGTCGCGAATCAGCGGCCTGTAGTCCGTGTGAAAGAACAATTCTTTTGGTACCTGCGAACGATTTGCAAGCAAGGAGTTTTAAGAAAATATCCGTTACACGGAAATGGTGAAACATCGCCGTATCGCACGTCTATATATCGGTTCTTCTTTTCTTTTTTGCAACGATTTGAACCGCGGGTCTGCTTATTATAGGGGACAAATATTTTTACGGAAAATTATTCTGTCTAAATTTCAATGCAGACCCTGCAGTGATAAAAGTTGCGATTTTAAAACCCATTATCTTCCAATCTAAATAGTCGACTGTTCTGAAATTTCACTCGAACATGCATAATGATATGAACAATGCCTGGTTACAATTTGAACAAAATCTATAGAAATCAAGAGAGCGAGCTCTTTCGACCTTAATTTCCTTTCTTCGCAATTTCTCCAACGCCGACCAAATGTATTGGAAAAAAACCGACGATTTATGTGGATGGTCTTCGATTCACAGAGTTCGCAGGATAACCTTTTGGAAAAATCCATTGATGATATCCGCCTACACGTTGTGCCCAACGTAACAACGATCGATTCGTTAAAAATTTTTTTAATCCGTGTAGTTTCAAGTTACTTACGATTTTGAGTTTTTCAGGCCCAGTGCCGAAGCCGTACATCAAAAGATGTCCGTGCGAGTCCGTGGCTGCGAGCATGGTTCCATCTGGTGACCATTTGGCATCGAAAACCGCTCCTTTACCCTGGCCCTCGATGAAATTTTGAAAGGAAACAATCGGCTCGGTATTCAAGACGTCCCATATTATCAATTGGCCGTCGTGTCCGGCGCTGAGTATAACACGTGGATCGATAGGATGTGATTCGAGCACGAAGACTTCGTCCTTGTGGCCCCGGAGGACTTTCGTCAATTCCCCGGTTCTCGCGTTCCACACTTTCAACGAACTGTCACTTACTGCCGTTATAACCCACTCGTCACTCACGTCCCAACTGACCATCGTTACTTTCGTCTTTTTACTCGATTCGTCGTCAAGCTCCGGCTCTCTGGAAACGTAATTTTTTTTTTCGATTGTGATTAACGGACAACACCACTGTGACGGCTTCAAAAAATCGATTTTTTGAAAACCATCTAGAAAAATCTAAAATACATTTAAGATTAAGATGCCGTTGGACCCAGGTCGAAAAAATAATTATTTTCGGAGATATTGAATATTTTGTGGAGCGGTGCAGCGCTCCGTGACGCTCGGGGTCCCGCGCAGCTGCGCGCCTCAGGGTCGGCATGTATATCGAATAGCGATCCATACGACTGTTTCGAGATTAAAAAAAAGAGTGCATCGATCATGTCCAAAAACGTATGGGGACGCGCCTCCGCGAAATCGTGAAAAAACAAAAAGGATTGTCTGGCAGAGGAAAGCTGACCGGAAAATTGATTGACAAGTTGAGCACATATTACGGCTTGGCTATTCGGAGGAACAGCGATGATGTTGAAAAAATGAGGAAGGCAATTTGGGCAACTATGAAACATAAAATATCCACAGATAGTGAACCACAACATGACGATTGCCCAGAGGGAGCCGAGTCGTGGTGTTCCTGGCAGCGAGCGGTCGCAAGCGGCAATATTTCTGAATATCGCCATAAGCCGCCTCTTCCTGAGGAAGTATTGGAGGCAATTACGCCAGTCTTCGAAAATTTGAGCAGAGACGATTTGCTGCAGCGTTGTTTGGGCGGCTTCACGCAAAACAACAACGAAAGCTACAACAAATCAGTTTGGGCAATAGCCCCCAAGTGTCAGTCAGGGAGCAAAAAAATCGTCGATATTGCAGCTGATATCGCGGTATTATTATTCAATGATGGCCTGAGAAGCCTCATGAAAGTTTTGGAGACGTTGGGGATAACTATCGGCCCAAATTGTTTCAATTTTTGCGTTGAAACCGACGCAGCGCGGATCGAGCTGGCGGAGCGCTCGCTCACAGACGCTGCAAAAGAGGCAAGAAGAGCCTCTACAAGTTCGAGAAAAGATGCTAGGGACAATGATTTGCTTCTTGAAGGCCAGCTATATGGTGCCGGCATCGCTGATTAAAGGTAAACAATTTTTTTTCCACTTTATCGCATAAATTAACAAACCTAAAACTTTGAACGCGTTTTTCTCAAAACCACTTTTTTGAGTGCGGCACGCAGCAGAACTCGAGCAATTTTTATCCGTTCGACTTCACATTTGGACTGCATCAATAAAACTAGATTATCTAAAGAAGTACATAGGATTTTTTCGATATCTCAATAATAAAAAAAAGTTATAGCCTATTTTCGACGAGAAATTTTGCTCGAAAATCGTCCTTTAATTTCAAAAGCGTGCCTATTTTTTAAAAATCAATATTTTTTCAAATACCTATGTACTTCTCTTCAAAATATCATATTATTAACGAAAACACTCGGTATTTTTTTTCAGATCGACTTTGAAGAGAGTTCTGCTGCGAGCCGCGAACCACTGCAGAGGCAACAGTACCTGACGCGGGAGCTTCCCCAGCGTCACCATGGGGCGTGAAAAATTTGAAATTTTTTCTTGATGCATCTTCAATAAACAACGAACAAAACAAAAAAAAATTTCGAATATCTTTTTTTTCCCACAAAAAAAAATTCTTGAAAAATGGCAAAAAAACAGGGGGTCACAGTGGTGTTGTCCGTTAACGAAATTCACGTATACTGCAGCGGGCCATTTGATGATCACCACTTTTAGGAATTAATTGAGATCTGGAATGATCTATTGCGAGGTAAAGTATAAATATTTCTGAGGCAACAGTTTGACAATTTATTTAAGAGAAACAAAACAATATTTTTAAATTCGGTTTTTAGACATTTTAGTACAAGTCTTACAGTAAAAGAATTTTTTTTTTTCAAATTATTTTGTAACAAAATGGCTTTAAACGCCTTTTTCTCGAAACTATGTTTTTAGACACGGGCGTATGCGTAGCGCCTCGAATTTTCAATCGATTAACTTGAAATTTTAACTGTAGCTTCTTGAGAACATTTTCTATTTCAGTACTTAGGATTTTTTCGATAAGTTAAAATTTTAAAATGTTATGATCGATATTCGATCGACTTTTTTACGAAAAAAAATGTCTTTCTTATCAAAGCTACTATTTAAAAAATCAATATTTTGAAAAACCCCTACGTACTGGACTAGTTTTTATAAGTGCTTTCAAAATATTTTTCGTTTTTTGTTCCAGCTAAAAATTATGACCTGAGCTTTTCTGTAGTTTTCTTTCATCTACTACTGCGCCGGAATTTTCTTTCAAAATAATTTTTTTTTTTTCTTCTACTTTAAGACTTGTACTAACATGTATAAAAACCCGAATTTAAAAAGATTGTTTTGTTTTTCTTGAATAAATTGTCAAAAATGACCCTTGATATTGCCTTCACAAAGGTATATTCCCCCTTAAACGGAAAGACACCGAATGTGTGTTACGGAACTGATTAAGGGGTCAGGCAACTGTGAAAGTTAAAAAAAATTAATAGTCGCTTGAGGCACCTCAAATTGAAGACGAAGGTCCAACATATGGTGCAGGTATCGCAGATTGAAGGCAAACTTATTATTACAACAATAAAACTGCTAGTCAAATTTGATTAGACCATCATAGTGTAACATTTTCACAAAATCATTTTCTTAGTGCATTTTCCGATAGTATAGACGGTTATAAACATCGACCTGGCATCGCCGATTGATCATAAGTAGACAATTTATATGAAAATTCCGCACTCGAAACTTCGAACGCGTTTTTCTCGAAATGTCGTTTCTTCAAAACGGTGTACATTCTCAAAGGAAGAGTTTTGAAGCAATCCGTCTCAAATTTTGACACAACATTCCTCACCCCATTCTTCATCTTGCTATGGAAACTTTTTTTATCTTCATATCTTTTTTTACGAAGAGTTGTCGAAAAAGTAGGCTATATTCGATTCCTTTGTTTTTCAAACCGCCGCCATTATGTAAATTTTGGTCAAAAAAACCTCCATAGCAAGATAGCGGCTTTCATACTGATTGATAATCATTTTACAAATTTTGTTTCAGCTAATATTTACGGCCCCAACCGTGTACATCGTGAGGACTCCCTTTTTTCAACCATTTCAACAGACATTTTCAATCGTTGAAATTTTTTGTTTAAACAAATAAAAATAAAGGCCTAAAATTTTTATTTCTGTTCTTCACGAGTGCTTTGATTTGACATAAAAAAAATCAGACTGATTAGCGTACTGTAACCATCGAAAAAAATCGAGAAGAGGACTCTTTTTCATTATAAATGATTGAAACACCGAAACAAAAAAAAACTCGGTCAAGTCTTAGACAATATTATCTATTTTCAGGGAAAAAACTCGTTCTCTGTGCCGTAGATCAACCAGGTGGCCAAAATCAAGTACACCGTTGAGCCCCTCACGTTAAAAGGTTCGCAAGACACTGTTTATGACTGCTTTGATTAACATTTTTAACCTGAAATTTCGTACACAACTTTGTCAATGTACGTAAAAGAAAATGTCCAAATGTTTCTCCAATCATCTTACTTATTCCTACAAAAAAAAAGTAAAAAATAAAAGAAAAATAACTTCGATTTTCGGGTCGTCACAGTAGCCTACCCCTTAAAGAGAAAAAAAAATCAGTTGTTTTGAATACCGTGCGAGCATCCGTGGTGGGTAACAGTATAACATTGAAAAATCAAACAGTCCCAATGGATACAAGTGTAACGCAAGATGGATAACCATACCCGGGGAGTTTCGTCGTCATCGTGAGTCGTTTGTGCATCCACTGTTGTTGCTCAAAGTGCCAAACATTTGCGGTGCCGTCTTTGGAGCCCGAGATAAATTTCAAGCCGCTGTGGGCCCATTGAATGCTGTCGACGGTGTCGGAATGGGCCTCGACCTCGAGAACCCTCCGCGGGCCTTCGTCGCCGAGCATCGCGTAAACGCGGACGTGGTGATCGGCCGAGCCGGCTGCCATGAACGCTCCACCCGGGCTGAACGATGCACAGATCATCTGTGCTTGTCCGGGGCGCATTTTTTCGTGATACTGTATCGGTTTCGTTCTGGATTGACACAGATTTAAGCGCGAATGATCGATTATAACGAGCGTGAGAGAAAAAAGGAAGATGCGCTGAAGTAAAGCGAGAGTAATAAACGAGCTGCATCTATTCAGGTGAGTCAAAAAAATGCATTTCCCATTTTTTCGGAATTCGGCCATTTTTTTCGGGCCTCTAGGTAGATGTAGCCCCTTAGGGTGGCGGCCGTACTTACTGGAACACTGCACGCGCGTTGTACTCTTTAGTGTGCGACCAGAATGCAACTGATCCGTCGGTACTCGTTGACACCAAGTAATTAACTCCGTTGCATAGAATCGGGCAAAAATTTACGGACGTTATCATGCCGGAATGTCCGGACAATACGGCAACCTGCGGAAGGAGCGAATTTCGAGAATTTTAGTTCGTGTGGAAGGAATTCATCGACGAAAATGGCGAAGCTGTGGAGACTTCGAAGTCCGTGACGAAAATGGAGAGTAGGAAGAATGTGAAGCTTCTTTCACGAGAGACATCGTGTGGGAAATATTGAATTGTACGAAGAGAGAGAGAGAGAGGGAGGAGGAATGTAGCGAATATTGAATTGGAATGCTTAGACTACCAATCACCTCCACTTTGTCAAGCTAAACATTCAAACTCACCGGCGACATAGTCTGGAAACACCAGACTCTCAATATACGATCCAAACTTCCAGCTGCCAGTAGGGTGTTGTCAAAATTCACTGTTATATCCATTATTTCAGCTGATGCGCCGCGAAACGTGGCCAATAAACGACCGTCCAGTACGCTCCATACTTTGACGAGTAAATCATCAGCCCCCGTTATAACGTAACGGCCCGTACGATCGTACAGAACGCAATAGACCGCCGACAGATGTCCGAGAGTGTGGCGATACAGTTGTAGCTTTGAATAAAACGTCGTCGGTACGACTTGACGACGGCAGAGCGGGCCCGCATTTTCTCGGCCTTGAACGGCACGGACTGCAATAAAATAATTGCATCGATATGGAGATGAGTATATCAAAATGAACATCTTCAAAAATATGTTTTTTTTCTCGGTTATCTTTACACTCTACATCGCAAGATAGTCGCAATTCAATTTTTAAGTGGAAATTGTAAATAACTTTGATTTTAGGAGCAGGTAGCGAGTGAATAATATCGGAACATTTTAAGGAAGCCCAGTTCAGCCAATTTACGGTTTATGATCTTTTTCAATGAACCTCAGAAAATGCCTATGAGGTGTAGATTTATTCTGTAGCTGCTCATTTTTCGTAAAATATTAAGTGGAAGGGCAAAACAGAGTATTTGACTATTGTATGGAAATCATCTTAAATAATTAATTATTTTATATTATGCTTTCAATATTTTGTTATCTTTGTGAATGTGAGTATTTACGATATAAACCGACAATAAAATTATATAATTTTACCAAGCCGCCAAAACTGAATAAAATACACTGAAATAAATTAGAAAATCGCACATTACTCGTCACAGAAATCGTAATGACAATCTGTTTGGTGGCATGTGCCGTAAACCACCAAATCCTGGGGCGTTTTTGTTCACGTGACCAAACGTCAAATTTATCTAATTTAAAAATTGAAATAAACGAAAATAATGCATATTTTTCGATTAAATTATAGAAAATACTTTTTAAACACTATATTTATTTAAGATGACAAAAGAATGAATGGTACTTTTAATATAGCCAAATACCATGTCCTGCGTTTTAAAAAACTTTGATTACATAGATAAGAAAAACTTTTGTGTTACTACCAACTTGATGAAGTTCGAGTACTTGAAGAACATTATCGATGATTATTATTTTTTTTAAGCGCATTAGCGAATCTTTTATGCAATTGAAAATTTAGTTTCAAGTAATTTATAATTATGCCTTTATATATTTCTGACGAGATTATTTAGAATTACCATTGATTAATATTAAGTGTTGCCGATATACGGCAACTTCGCGGACATTGAGGTTAGCAGCAATGCTCTTTATTCGCCAGCCGAGGTTCATAATATTTCATTAAACCTCGGTGGTTCAATATTGAATATCGATTTACGATGGGTAAGACGGGTTTTCTCTTTCTAAATGCTTAAAAAGGTTTAGTTTACGCTAATCCGTTGCTAGAAATTATCTTGGTGCTCAATAGTCAAAAAAATAACATAACCCGTAGCGTGAACGTCTTGCCCATCTAACTGCACGTAAAATGACACATCAAACTATTTTTTCTCTGGTGTTCTGTGGTGAATTTAAAAAAAATCCTTAAAGACACAATATAGTTCAGACCGTATAGCCTAGTCTACCAGGAACAACAGTCCAAGCCCAAAAGAAACGAAACACATTTATCCAATGAAAAATTTCTAAACTAGTTTAACAAAGCTCTCACCGAAAATAGGCAGTCGATGGTTTGGCCATCCCTAGTCTAGACAATAACGTATATATATACATATTTTTAGAATCTTTGTTTGTGGCTAACGCTCCAACCTCCTTAACACGTTTTGCTGTAACTATTGACCTGGCACTACAGCAGAGTGCCAATACGTCATCCATACAAATCATAGGCGCTCACAAAAACATTTCCAGATTTTGCATACTTATGCGACATTGAATTTTCTGATAACTCACCGACATTGTGGGTCGCTAAGCTCAGGGATTGTTCGAGGAACGGCATTCCTCCTAGCCTTCCCGAATAAGCCACAACACCTCGATCTTGTCGTAGGACATCTAAAACAAAAAAAACTTGCGGTAATCGCGACGAGCAAAATGATTTTTCATTCGCTGTGTTTAGGAATAGCTCATTTGGCGCACCTTCTTTTGTACGAAGCATCGACTGCTTGCCGGCACCCAAGAGAGATACCGCTCCTGGTATGCATGGTGGCACTTCTTTCTCCAGCACCGGACCAATTCTTGAGCATATTTGCAACAAATGCTTCGCGCCGATGTGAGGATACTTTTTTTCCTGACAAAAAAGCCCGAGTAACTTTATTCCTGATCTATTCGTTTTATTATTTATTTATTCTTTTCTCATGCGGTTCAATATATCCTCTAATCCAACAATAGTGTAGGCATCTGTCAGGGAAAAGTGAAGCGTCGGATGGGGAATAAGACTCGAAGGGATGGAGCTGAAAACGCCTGCATAGACATCCAAAGAAACACGAGAAATAAAATATATCCTTCAGTTGTTTTTTACATACTAAAATGTTACCAAAAGAACTAGCCATTTTCTTTTGGTGGCAGTGTACACATGCGGATTAGTTATAGGGAACCAAATTTCCAAGATCTGTGGTCTGATGGAGCTAGCCCATTTTATACTGCAATGAAAAACTAAACGGCAATTTGTAGAATAAAATAATTTTGTCTAACGGGTTATACCTAACGCGTAGCTGGAAAAGAGGAATTTTCGTCAACTTTTTCTAGCAAAAGGTGTGCAGGTTTTCAAATTTTTTTCTCAAATTAACAAGTATGGTTTTAAGTATCTTTTACAATTTTTGTGTTGAAAAATAATTTATAAATGGGGCAGATACAATGGTTGGCACAAACTGCTGTTTGAAAAATGTCCTTTGCATTGACCACTGCTGCTCCGAAATAAATCATCCGGCATAAAAACATC
The DNA here is from genome assembly GCA_951751655.1 of Ophion costatus. Taxonomy (NCBI): domain Eukaryota; kingdom Metazoa; phylum Arthropoda; class Insecta; order Hymenoptera; family Ichneumonidae; genus Ophion; species Ophion costatus. The sequence goes on from OX632358.1 coordinate 29,684,013, forward strand.
GAACGATACAGTTTTTGCATGAAATAATCTAGTGCTTAGGTGAAGGATTTAATAAAATAGTAGTTTTTTAAAAAATAGCTGCAGTCCACAGCGAAAGTATCGATTTTCCATGAAAAAAAAACTCCATTTTCGTTGATGAAAAAAAAATATATCCTTTGTTCGATCATTGCCTTTTGAAATGTAAAAGAAGATTGTAAAATTTAAAGTTGGTCAGTGCAGTGATTTTTGAGATACCGTGGTCATCGATTTTGTATCCGTAATTTTGAGAAAAACGTGCTTAAAGTTCGCCAGTTTTTGGAACCTATTTATAAACGCCCATAACTCCCTTAATCTTAAACGGATGGAATAAAAGCTATCAACGAATATTTAAAAAATGTTATATTTTGATAATCCAGCAAAACCAAAGATCGATATTTTAGAAAAAATGTCAACTAGACGTAAGCCCCTAAGGCAAAGTAGACAGTACCATATAACATATGAGTACGGACAGCTGAGATTTCGCATAAATTATCAATATTTAGGACAAAGAACAATCGTCAAGCTTTGCATCAGAGAATTTTAGACTCTGGTACTGTAATTTTTTTTGTTCAACATAATCATCTGTGATAAAAAACGTTTAGAAAAGATGAGCCTATGCTGACCTCGTACATGGCCTTAAACGTGCATTAAAAAAGCCCTTTGTCTCTCCACACAATGGTGGATCCGTACATTCAACATTAAAACGGGAATAAAAACGTTTGCCGCCACAATTCAAACGCTCGCGAAAGTAGTTCCCCCCTTGAGGGACCAACGGCGTGGCCGCGAGAAGACTCTCCACCAATGAGGGGGCACCACTCGTCGCGCAGTATGCGCGATTCTATAAATACGCCGCGAGTATATATGTCATTGATCAGCTCGTGGAAAATGGCCGGGGATGAGCGCTTATTGGTAGGAAGTGTCACACAAGTGACGATGGAGGCAGGAGAGGGGGGCAGTTTCCGAGACAGCAAGAGGGGAGAGAGAAGGCTGAAGCTTGGGCCGTGAGTCGTCTCTTGTGCAATGTACGAGAGCGCGCGATATGTGTATACGTAGAACGGACGTGAGAGGGGAGGTTTACGATACAGTACTATCGGAAGGGGTTATAGGTTTCAATGTCGTATCCCATGCATAGAACAATTTCACGATGCAACGTCGTTTACACGAAAATAAAAAATGCTTCACTCTCCGAAGCTCTACGATTTTGCAATTCCGCAAACCGGAAACAGCCATTCGGCAAATACATACAAAAACATACGATGGCATTTACTTACCAATTCTTCGAAACTCTGATTATGCGAATTTCCCTCCCAATCGAGTCTCTGCGGTAAAATCTGCGTGAAAAAAGAAAACACAAAATATAGAAGAAAAAAAAAATATTCGATTAACGAATAAAAAATATCGTTTGAGGTTCGACGACCTTTGCAAATCTAATGTTTTGACAAGCAGAAACCACGTGCAAGCCATGTGGAGCCACCAGTTATGTAGTACGGAGTTCGAGCCCCGGCAAAACGTCAAGTAACCCACATACATTTCTACCCACCCGCTCGTATTCATACGCGTATCCGTGTATACATATACATATCGTTCTTACCTTGGCTCGTTCCAATTCCCGCTTCAGCGCCTGAAAATACAAGCGCGGTTCTATTTTTCTCCATTTGAACGTAAAGATATACGAAAAATCGCGTGAAAAGAAAAAACAATGGTACGGAGGATAACTCACATCGGCAACTTCGCGACACGGTCCCGCCTCGAGAAACTTCGCTATGAGAAAGTACAGTTCTGCCGAGAAAAGAAGAGAAAAAAAGACGTTCAAAACCAACGGTTGGCTTACATATTTGTCAGACGCTCGTCTGTTGCCCGAGCGTGAAGGTTCCGTCGATTTCCTATCTATACATGTATGGTCGCTGCACTTCGAAATACGGGGGAAGAAAACCCCCGCGTCGCAATTTATACACAAAATTTCGTCGCTCACCTGGCTCTATGGCGATCTCGGTCCGCGACGTGCCGGCCTCCATTATTTTTATTTCGTAATCCGCGAGCAATTTTTTTTTCTATCACTTACTCACGTGTTAACGAGTTGCATATATATATATGCTTTTTCTACTTTCTTCGGATCCATAGCGCGCGGGGCATTAACATTTCACGGGGGATTTTGCAGTTTCTCACTCGGGGAGGGCAGCTCGAGCCGTGTTGCGCACACGCATGCTCGACTACGCGAACAAAAGTAGTTCACTCTCTCCCACCCTTCTCCCTTAGACGCGAACCATCGCTTCAACTGATTCTCCCTCTAACGGCTGTCCTCGGACGCCACTCGGTGCGACGCTAACGCCATGTGGCGACTCGCCGCGTTACGGGATTTTCTCCTCATCGATGAAATATAACACTGGAACGCACACCACAGGGCAAACCGGTCGCGCCTCGAGCTGGCATTGAAGACGCCACCACCCATTCTTGTACAGTCGGTGTCAGAATGTTTTATAAGTTACGGATAAAGTTATTCGGCAGATAAACAATGTTAAAGGTATAGGACATCTTGCGGATGACTTTATCCAGAGGTGACGAAACCGGCCATTAGCATGGATTCACTACGGCGTACCAACGAGTTTCTACTATACCGACAGAATAATCATTATACTACTCTGCAACATTGCCACGTCTACACAGCGCAATTAATCAAAAAGCAATATTGCTTTAATTAATTTACTTTAATTCTTACTCTTCATTGCTTCATTGATTTATCGACAATTACCCAGTCGATTTATTTTAAACTTAGCATAACCAATTGCTTGATAGTAAATCTTGAACATGTAATATGTTCAAAATTTACGGCGATTAAGTTCCATTCGTTTTGCAACACGTCTGCAGAAGTTGTTTAATCATAAGCGACCGAGTTGAATTCATATGTTCATAAATACTAAATTACTCAGTGAAAAATTATAAAATAATTTATGTATTATTATTCTATCAAGAACTACCATTCCCCAAATTTTTAGGAATTTTTTAATATCCTTACAGTAATACCTTAAGGCCATGTGTCACACCCTCCTACCGCCTCGAAAGTTGGAACCCTAATTTCGACCAATCGATACAATCAATTGAGATGAAATTTATTGTGTACATGCGATACTGTTGCAAAAAAAGCCTGATCGTCGACATTTTTCAAAATTTCGGACAGAACTTTACAGATTGTAGTTACTGTAGGATGAATTGTGAATTACTAACTGATGCACCGAATTCATGCTCAGTTCAAGACCGTTGCGTTCTCAACAGTGAAAAAACACCTTTTGAGCGTTGTTTTAACCGATCTTACGAAAAAATGACGGACAAATTGGAGTTCAGAGATTTTTTGAATAAAACTAGCAAAATTGTACCAAAGAAGCTCAAATCATTAGCGACAATCCTGAAAATCTAGTACATCAATTTCCCCATTCACGGCGATCTCACGTATCACGAATCACACACGGCCTAGCAGCAACCGTCGCCTATTGGGGCTCTGCCCTTCCTGTACTTGATTAGCACATGATTGCCGCGACATCTAGCGGTAGTTTGCGGCGGCTCGTAATCACGAACTACGAATTCTGCAATATTGTCGTAGCCGCCTCGAAATTGCGCAGCATGATCCATGGCCTTAACCTCAAAAAGAAGAAAACCGTAGTCCGTAGATTGGCTCGGGCTGCGTGGCTCGAAAGAAAAAAAATCCGCGCTTGAATGAAAGACACAATCGTACTGTAAATTAGACTTCTATACACTTCAGTGCAACGAAAAAGATAAGAAACAACAGGGACTTGAACACGACAAAGCGATGCGCGCGCATCGAGTAATTGAAGATAGAAATACTTTCGTCCCTGGTAGCAGAAGTAATGGAGATACACAACTATCTCTCTTTCTCGCACCATTGACTAAGCTGGTCGGGAATGATACAAATACACGAGCTTTCTATCTCTGTCAGCTGTCTTATCCAATGTTACCAAATTTCAATTTTCCTCATTCTGTAAACCACTGACGTACCCGTCGCCGTTCGTCTCTCCATTACATCCATTTTTTTACACCCCGATCGGAATTATCTCTATTCTCTCCACTCTCGTTTTTTTTTGTTACAAATACATTCGCGAAACGATCGCGTCTTTCGCGTGCCGCAATGATTTTTACGCGCTTGAGAAACTTCCGCAACGTTCTTACGTCGTTATGATTATGACGGAGTACACGTTGCGTTGAAATTTGGCTTTACGGAACGTAACTACAGACGTATATGCGTGTACAGGTTCGCATTTGACGAGCCTAGAGGGACAGACAAAATATTTTTTTAGTATCGGCAATCGACGATTGTATTCCGCCGTTTCTTTAGGCGCCGCTTTACCACGAGACACGCAGGTAGCTAAGCCCTCGAGTTTTATTTTGCATCGTACATTTTGGACATATTACACGCTGTATAATACAAAAATCTACGTTGCATTCACTTGGATAGGTTTTCTCTGCTTGTAAACAATGCAGCAGTACGATGAAAAATTCCAACGGACAAACTTGCGCGTCTGTCTCTCTCTTGCTCTCTGTCTCCTTTCGCCAACACACCCAATGAAACGCGTACCCTGGATAAATGGTTTTTTCGAATCCAGTCTAATTTCAAGGTGGCTGATTTTCTACAAATATGCATCGAATTCTTGAACAAATCTCGAAGTTTTATTTTTGCGTGTCTTGCTTCTTGAATGCAAACGCGTTTGGTGGTTCGCAATTTCATTAACAATCTAGTATGAAAGATTCAATGTTTTGATTTTTCAATTTGAACTTTTCAATCGTTCGTGTTTAGTCCACAGATTTGGGTACATGAGAATTGACAAGGCATACACTTAGCATGCTTTTTTCTATTTTTCATAGAGTTTTACTTTGGTCGCGAGATTGTCAAGTGCCGGAGCATGCATGACAATAACGAAGAGCAAACCTAAACAGTAGGCTCACGATTTTCACAAATAATTCAGATGGGATATAATAATTCAACATTTTTATAAATAATCCACATTTTCCACGATAAGCATATTTTTTCATCAGGAGAATTAGTGCGCTATGCGGCGAATAAACCGTGTTGAATTGATAAAATAATCAGACTTTTGTATTCTCCCAAACAGGAAATAAAACATGTCGTGGATAAGGGACAATACGCTGAATGTCCTTCAACAATTGGCTGTAAAAATAATAAAGAGCGGTACAGTACCGAAACATGTAGCGTTCATCATGGATGGAAACCGACGTTACGCGAGCAAGTTGCACGTTGAAGGCCTGCAAGGTCATAGCAAAGGGTATACATTGTATTTCGTGCATTGATAAATCGTAAGGTTGACAGAGAGGCCCCTTACGTGGATCGTCAATCGTTTACAAATTCACTTCTTACGTCTTCTTTTTTTTCCAGATTTGACAAACTCGCAGAGACGTTGCATTGGTGTTTGGATCTCGGTATACGAGAAGTTACCGTGTACGCGTTTAGTATAGAAAACTTCAAACGGACCAAGGAAGAAGTGGACGGACTTATGGAACTGGCGCGAGAAAAGTTCCAGAGGCTTCTGGACGAGAGGTAGTAGTCGCTGCTCAAGGGTATAGTCCCATCGAACCAGCCGAAAGATTGCTTTTTATTCGGAATGTTTTCCTTCAAATATACGCTAGATATCGGAGGAAAAAACTTTTCGACATCATTCACACATATTTCAACTGTAAAAAATGATTTTGTTAATTTTTCTTTGCATTGAGCTTTTGTCATGAAAAATTGGCCCGTTTGCAGTGTTGCACGAAGCAAACGTGTGCACTATTAACATCGTAACTTCCCGTAGAGATATCAGATTGGGAAGATCCAAAGCATTGTCAAAATATACGAGTGTCGTTATCACATTTGTTGCATTTAAGGGGCTACATTTACCTAGAGGCCGGGATTTTTGTTCTTAATTCCGATTTTTCTCTACTGGGTAACAGTTGGTGAATAAGAAACGCGTTTTTATTTTAACGCAAAGATACATCTATTGAGAGACTAGAAAAGTCACCGAAAAATATGAAAAAAGTTTCCTTTTTACGTAACTATTAAAAAATGAAGATCGATTTTAATAAAGTGAGATCGTCAACGACCTTTGGTTGTTTCTCATCGTATTTTCTGTGAATGTGGAAACAATCCATCAAGTGGTTGTCGATATATGTTCACCGACTTTCAAAGCGGTGTATTGAGAAAAACGCGTTGAAAGTCTGAAGTATGGTGCTGTATCGAATATATTTTTTTTGGAAAATGCAATTTTTCGGCCCACCTAGATAGATGTAGCCCGTTAAGACGAAAATCCAACGAATCGACGATATTTCCTGCTACTTGAAATTTCAAAGTGAGGCAATTTCGGCGCGTATCTTTGTTAAAAAAAATTTTTAAACAGCGGGTGGCTGTACATTGATAATGATACATAGTAGGAGCGTCAGCGAGTACGACTAGAAAACGAATGGCGGGAAGATTTTTCAAACCGGTCAATAATTGCAGCCACTTTTGTGCCTGCCCTTTCGGAACAAGTAGCTCTAAGCAAAACGCGTTTGAGAAGTTTTATTTATTTATAACTTCGCGTTGATGATCCACCCAAAGCTGCTTGTCTAGAAAACGTAAACTATTTGGTAGTTCGACTTTAAATTTAGACACAGCATTTTCGTAAACTGATTTTTTTTTTCTTAAACCGATATTTTTTCAAAGCGTGATGGGAGGATATCTTTGATAATAATAGTGAGTAGTGTGTCTACCTTTTTCAGCGATGGGCTTGCCATAAACGTGTAGAGAGGTGAAGGGAGAAAAATTTGGTCCAAGGAAAGATGGCTTTTTTACAAACTTTTATATAACTTGTTCGTATGGCTTTCCGCTTCAAAATTTGTAATTAATTTTTCAAGCAATGCTTCAAGCAATGCATCCGATTGAGCTGAAATTTGGCATACATATAACTTTGGGGACAATGTAATAATATGGTACCATGAAGCTGGTTTGATGATGGAGGTGGGCGATGGGCAATACAACTCCTCGAGGCCTTAGGCCACAGTAACGGGTATAAAATCATGTGCGAATTTAACAATTTTTGTTCGTATGAAAAAGTGATTCACTCATAAAATTAATTACACATCTACTTAGTATGAATATCAAGCCGGCAGATTTTTTATTTTTTTTCGATGTACAAAATGGCCGACTACTAATATTTTATTTTGTTATCTTTTTTTTAGGCGCTCCGCGACGTGACATTTAGCATCCACAATTTTTGTTTCGAGAAGTTTCGAGAAGTTTCGAGTAGCCGGCCATTTTGTGCATCGAAAAAAAAATTCTAACACCTTGATATTCATAATAAATAGATTATGTGTAATTAGTGTAATTAAATTTATGAGCGAATCACTTTTTCATACGAAAAAAATGGTTAAATTTGCACATTATTTTATACCCGTTACTGTGGCCTAAGGCCTTAACAGCATATACTAGGACGGTCGAGTTTGTGCCCATTTGTTTTGTTATTACGAGTACCATTCATTGCACACGATGACGAGAGTCTGCCGATGGAGGTGGGAGGTGGATACTGCAACTCCATAACGACATACGTTACAACAGACGAGCTTGTGCTCATTCGTTTTGTTATCATGAGCACGTTTCATTACACATGATAACGGGAGTCTGATAGTGGTGGTGTGAGGTGAAAACTGAAATTACTAATGGCAAATGGTAGGACAATCAAGTTTGGCCTCATTAACTTTGTTTACTTGAGCACTATTTATAATTACACTATTATAAAGTTTATCGCAAAACCTGTATAACCTAAGGCAAGGTTTTTGATTGCGCCGATGTCTGAATGGCATGGGGGTCTGGCATGGCAACTAATTAAACAAATTCTAATACTGAAAAGTATAAAATAAAATAAACGTAAAACATCTTTTTACAACCAAGCTTTTATTTATAAACTATTGAACTAAAAAGTAAGAAATAATATTTAGGGTATGAAGTTAAATAGTAAAGCTACCGAATAACCCCATCCTTGGTGACTGATCAGAGGCACGGGCAGTACATACTTAATAAAACTTGCATAAACAAAGTACTTTCAACATTTTTAATATTTTCTTACAAGCTTGAGGCGTGCAACATCATTACACTTGAAGCAAAGCCTCACGCATTTAAGCGAATATTTAAAATAATTTAAGTCGTATGTTTATGTAAGTTTTATGAAGTACGTAGTGCCTGCGCCTTTGATGAATGACCAAGGATGGGGTTCTTCTGTAGCTTTACTATTTAACTTCATACACTTGATAAATATTATTGTTTACTTTTAAGTTCAATAATTTATAAATAAAAGCGTGTTTTTAAAAAGATTTCTTTCTCCGATACTATCAGTGACAATATGCACGTTCCTTTTGTGTTTTCAGAGAGAAGCTCATGCAGCAGGGTGTTCGTATACGCGTTATAGGAAATTTGTCGCTGATTCCCGAAGCCATTAGAGAACTTATGGCCGAAGCGATGATCATAACGAAGGACAACGATAAAGCACTGCTCAACATAGCATTCGCTTACACTTGTGAGATACAATTTTCCTTCTGAAACGTCACGAAGCGAGCATTATATTTTGTTTTCTTCGGTTTTGACATCTATATTTCTTTGCCCAATTTACACAGCCAGAGACGAAGTTACCGAGGCGATAAAGGCGGTCGTGAAGGGTGTTAGAAATAACGATATTACACTGGACGACGTTAACGAAAATCTGATCTCGAAATGCCTCTATACGCACGATTCACCGGAGCCCGAACTACTCATCCGCAGCTCGGGCGAGGTCAGATTTAGCGATTTTCTACTATGGCAAGTGAGTAGATGAAGTGTACAATTTTCTTCGAATTACTTTGATAATTATGGGATTAGGCTACCGTGACGAAATGACAATCGTCGGCCTTTTATTGTTATCGTGTTATGATAAAAACAAATGAATTTTTTTTTCGATTTTTTCAAGAAAAAATGGCATCGTTACTGTTAACAACTAATTAAAATAAATGTTAAGACAAATGTCGGTTAAGACTAAACTACTATGACACTGCTCAAGTGTACCAAATTTCAAGGCAATCAGTTCGTTAGATGTGGAGAAATCGCGTACACCGTTTGGAAAAACGTGTTCAAAGTTTTACTAGCATTTCGATCGTTGTAATCATAAATTTATCTTCAATCTGCGATTCCTGCACCATATGTCGGACCTTCCTCCTCAACGTGAGATGCCTCAAGCGACGAACGAGCGTTCGTCATTTTCACAGTAGCCCAACCCCTTAAGTTATGGACGATGCTCACTCGAATTTTTATGCAAATTTCAGATAAGCTACTCTTGTGTATACTTCGCGGATGCTTTATGGCCAGAATTCACTATATGGGATTTGTTAGGGGCGATATTTTACTACCAAAGGAATTGTACGAGTCTGCAAACGATCGCCAAAGAGAATCACTCGAAACGCCCCTTGTACAACAATCGCGCAGCTTCTTACGTAAATAGATTACACAGAGAGAGGCAAGACATGCTCGGTAATATACGTTCCGCTCGGGTACAATCGTAAGGTATACGCGTTATGTAATAACGAATGAGAAAGGACGAAAAATGAAAATTTAACAACGTTCGATATATACAGCAATGTACATTCCTCGAGGCTGGCCGATAAATGTTGAAGGATACTCACCCTTTGTCGACGTGGATATCTGCAGTAAAAGCCCATCTTTCGATTTTACCAAGCTCCACAACATTGTGTTACAATTTTTTTCTTTTTAACAATTATTCGTTTTTTGTGTGGACAAACCTCGAATTTTGCTAGGATTTTATCATCGGCGTTGATACGTCAGCGAGAGATATTATTGACCGTGTCTGAATTCACGATTTTCCGCAAAAAAAAACGATGTCGAGCTGCGGGGATGAAATTTTTTTCTCTAAAAAACGAAAGTTTCGAAGTTGGACTTGTATCGGTCGTATCTGCGTCTAAGAAATCAGAATCCGTTAGCATTCGTCGGAGAAACTGATGATCCTCTTCGATTTTCCCGGAGAGCTGTACGCAAATTTTTTATATTCTTCCATCATCATCTTCCGATTGAATTGAAGCGATCGTGGGGCAGAGAAAAATTGCCACGAAGTACGAAACAGCAATTTCTAAAAATCATGGAGCAACGAATTTTAGAGGTGAGTTGTATATGTGTGTACAAATTATTTGCAGCTTAATCTCTTAGACGATTTATTTATTGTTCCGGAAGAATATATATGTATTTATAATTCGTGAAGTCGACAACAAAAACGGCGCTACGAGAAATCCATACATTTATGTAATAAAAGTATGTTGTTTTTATCTTAAGCTCGATCTGCTTTTTTATTTCAACATTTTTTCCTCCTAATTAACACGATTTTGACAGGTATTTGTACATCCCACATGAAACTGTTGTTAATTTGGCTTTATTTTTTTGTTCGTGTTTTCCCAAGACAAACACAGAAACTTAATAAAGCATTTGATTTTTTTTTTAGGGTAATTTGAAAAAGACGTGTACAAATATTTTTTTTACCCAAGGTAAGTATAATCGCGTTTACTGAAGAAAAAACAACCCTTTTCCAAAGAAGTAACTCAAAACTAATCGATATTGCGGTCGCACGTGCTGAATAATTTTCCGTCAAAGTGCATCGAATCGATTGCGCTCTTGTGTGCCTTTGTATTTATTTTTATTCGCGATAGAATAAATTTCTGAATAGTTGCTACATGCACTTTTCTTACGACTAAAAAGCTTTTCACCTGTGTTTTCTTTTCAGGCACGTTTGTGTTTATATTAAAACTACGTAATATAGTTTCATAGCCAAATATATCTCAATCCTATAAACAATGTATTTACAATATACTTTTCTAATAAATATATCGGTATATATATATTAGTTCGGATATTTCGTTTTTTTTAAATATCGTCTCATATTTAGCAAGATGGTCAGAATAAATATTTTTCTGACGTTAATAAGTACATTACATTAGTGAAGACGGAGATTCACTAACGCAACATGTTTTACCCGCCATTCTAGATAATCGCGTCAAAATCGTAATTGCGACACTAGGTAAGTGTAAAAGCTCTAATCGACGAGAGCATGCTTTGTAATGTATTGATTATTAGCTTTATGTTGACGATCAACATCGTTCCTAAAAAGTACGATAATACAGTTTTCGTAATTGTTCTGGAACTTTTTTATAGCTCGATTATCGATAAATAACATATATAACAAATGTTTTTTTTACAACGGTCGAGCGTTTCATCCACGAATGTTAAACAGTGGGGTAGTTTTTAAATTCATATATATCCAATAAAATTTCAACTTCGATTTTCTGTAAGTTTTGCCACGTCGTTTTCGAAGATAAAAAGATACCTAGTCAATTCAATGCAGTTTCCTATGAAGAATCGCGAGCTCGGTTGGAATTTTTATTGTCAACGAGCACGGTGAAAATGTCAGTAGGAAATGTTATCTACGCCGAAATTCACGATTTCTGACAAGAAACTGCTAAGATCGCTTAGATATTACGAGGTGGTATCAAAAAGTTTCGCGACTAGTTCTATATCACGCCAACGGATTTCGAAACTTTTTGATACCACCGCATAATGTTTCTTTCACGAAAAAAATGTACTGGATTTTGTGAAAACTCAAAATTTGAGCTTTTATCGGTCGTGTCTACGTTTAACAGGTCATTATCGTTTAACACGTATCGGTGAAACGCTCGACCCTCTTCACGTTGATAAGTGCTTGCGTGGAAAGATAGTTCGTCGTCATTTCAACGTCATTGTACATATTCGAGATTGCACGACGGATTAATCGCTCGTCTAGCAGCTGGTTGTCGTTGTCTGGCTAAAAAGGAATGTCCCTGCCCGGAGCTGAGGGCGGAAAGATGTCGATCGACAGCTTCCCTCTGGCAAGTGAATCCCAAATGATAGAAAGCGGACGTCATCATTTGTTCTTCCATCTCGCGCAAAAGTTTCGCCTCTCTGAGCGAACGATCCATGTCCTCGATGATTTTTCTCTTTTCCATCAATTGATTGCGCAACTGTACGACTTCGGAAGTCGATGAACTGCTCTGTTTCGGATCCAAGCTCCTGATGACGCTCTTCGCTTTTTCGATGTACTTTCTGTAGCGTTCGTCCAGTGCGTTGCACTCGAGTTCCTTGCGGCTCAGACTCTCCTGTAAGTTAAAAACTTTTTGCTTGTGGCCCTGTAGCGCGTTCTCGCGCTCTTCGATTTGTGCAACGAGCTGTTTACGCTCGGTGTTCGATTTCTTCAATTCGTCTTGAAGATTCGCGATCGTGTTCTCGAGACACGCCGACCAATCGGAGTGTTTCTCGAACGCATTTTTCTCGTTGGTTTCTTCCAATTTATCGTCAAGCTCGACGACACGATGATCCAGGATGGGCGGATTTTGTTCTCTCCGTGTGCTGTTGGTGCGTTCATCCGCCGAATCGTCGTGAAGCGTATGTGCAGCGGGCAATTTATCGTCGCTCGCAGCCTGATTGAGTTTCAACATTTTCACTTCGTGCTGGAGCAGCAACATCTTTTCCTTCCATTCGTGGGGAATGAAATCAACGGTGCTCGGATCATCCGAACTACCAGGTATACCGGACTTCTCCATATTTCGTCCCTGCATGCATCTCAATTCCTCGTTAGTTTCGCGCAAAGCGTCCCTCTCCATCACAAGTCTGTCTCTCTCGCGCTGCAACGAGCTGAGCCTGGCCTCTGTTTTCTTCGCTTCCGATGCCAGCTTGTCGCACTTGTTGGTCGACTCGTCGAGCCTGCGATGACACTCCGCCAATTGTTGCTTGCAAGCTTCCAAATGATTTCTCACGAGAGTAGCCCTCTTTGATTCCTCCTCCAGCGATATACGCGACTCCATGTACTCCATATTCTTGTCCTCGAGTATCTTCACCTGGCGCCTAAGATCGCTCAAGTCCTCCATCTTCTTCTTGTACGACTCTATGGTGGCCTCGTACTTGGCGGCTCTGTCGGCGGTTTCGCGCAGCGCGTCCATCTCGTCTTTGAGATTGTTGGCTTCGTCGGCGGCTCTTTGCAATTCTTCGTGCTTGGACTGCAGTTCCAGAATTTCTTTTTCCATCAGTTCTATCTTGAGCCTGTAATCGTCTCGCGAAGTTTCGATCTTAAAGATCTCGTCTTTGAGATCCTCCACCTGTTTCCTCAGTGCGGAATAAACGACGCTCGAGCCGCTCTCCTCGTTGCAGTCCAGCTCGTCCAGACGCTGCTGCAACTTCTTGTTCTCCGCGCTGAGGGCGGCTTTCTCCTCCTGCAAAAGAGACAATTGTTGATCCAATTCGTGACACCTCTGACCCAATTGATCCTTGAGATCGACGGCGCTCTGCAACTCGGCCAGCAGTCGCTGCTGGGCCCCGTCCGTGGCGTCGACAGCCTCCAAATTCAAACTTCCACCCAGACTCATCTTTGGACCTGGCATGCTATCCTCTAACTCTTGGATACTCTGCATTATGGCCTGTTGAACGGATTCCTCCATGCTCATTATCAGCGTTATGTAATGTTGCTTCCTGTCGCAGTTGATAGCACAGCCGAGAACCAGCTGCAACAAACGGCGCAACTCGTCGGCGTCGCAGTTCTCGCCGATCTTGGCGGCGTCGGGTTTGGCGTAGCCCGAGAGCGGTTGATTGAGACACTCGACGTAATACTCTACGACCGCTTCGATGATTTTCTTCAAATTGCTCATCTTGAGACGCCAGTTAGTGCCGACGTCGAGCTTGATTTTGGAACGCCACGCTGCTGTAAACCATTCGGGCGCTATTTGTGCCAGTGCTTCGGCGATGGCCGCACCGTCGCTTATGTCCTCGATCGTCGTGTGATGAGTCTCCAGATCGAACGTGTCCAGCCACTTGATCAAACTGTTAACTTGCTGGTCACCCATTTTCTGCTTGTTTATCTTCGTTTTTCGAGCGCACAGATTTTTAGGTTATGCGCGCAAACTGATCGCGATAAGAGGCAATGCGTTCGCGGAATTGTAACATGAGTGACGGCCTTTCTCCAATTGTGTACTATTGACATATGCGGAGGAGAGAACAACGTTACTTCCGGGGGAAACACTAGCACCCGATTGTCACGGAAGACGTTATGCACAGGTAAATAGAGCGTTATTTATGTAAATTGGATGTGTCTGCGTGGGTGGGTAACAGACTGGAACGTTCGCCATGGAGTTTAATCACTTTTGGGCTAGTATTCTATGAGCAGCAAAACACGGCGGATGTGGTGAGTTTCCGTTGAATCGGTTTGACCATGCGAAATGCTATTGGCCCAATGCTAGGAGTGCGCGCACACTGTACGCAATTCGCGACGAGATATATAAAAGCTGAGTATCGATGTCGTGTAAGAGAGATGGAAGAGGATCGAATACGGATCCTAGCCTCCATGGCAAACACAGTAAAACCACGCTTATCCGAAGTGTAATGTGGGTAGACGGTACCTCGGATAAGTGAAATCTCGGATAATACGGAAAACAGTAGCAATATCGGACTACTCCACGCATAAGCATTGCAGATTCTTCCGTTTCATCCGAAATTTTGCGTATTATCCGAGGATGCACCTCGGATAATGCGGAGGACTCGAGTGAGTTAGGTGACTCGGATAATGCGGAAGGTCGGTTAATCGAAGGTCGGATAAACGAGGTTCTACTGTACCAGCAAATACGAAGGGGTACACACAATATTCGAAGAATTAGAGAATTGTTAAAATCGAATTTTCGAGACAAACCAGCCTTGATGCTGACAAGAGGACAGATATTTTATCTTTAAAAGATTACAGCATGTTTTTATCTTGAAAACATTGAGGCACGCCACATTGTTTTGACTTCATATTGTTATTACGGTGTTTTTCTAAAATCGAAAAATAAGTACTGAACTTTTTTTTAAATTTCTTGCCTCAATGAGTAATTGCAATTTTTTTCGTGAAAATAAAAATTGGTTTAAGAAAAAAAACGCATGAGTATTATTTAAGACACTTTTTGTCGTTCGTTGTACAATTAAACACTGTTATAATAAAAATATTTTTCTATCACTACGTATTGCATTATTATTATTTTCGACCTTTTTCACTATTAATTATGCAACTAATGCATCATTAACTATATATTCATTGGGCATTGCTGTATTAAAAACATTCTTATATCTTTACGTATTGACGGAGATCTCTCTCGCATATATAATTTTACATCTCTCTTGCACGCAGCCCACTTCTCAATTATTATTCTGCCTCACACACAGCTCACTTCTCATGATTTATTTGTTCCGTCTTCCGTCCACGGTCTTACATACCGGTCTTGAAACTCGCTCAAAATTTCAGTGGTGGGGGATGGCCTCATAATGAAGCACCGATTGTTTCAACTCGTGACCACGAGGATCGCTGCTATAGAGTGATGCAGGCTGTGTGAGAGAGACGGAAATATATTTCAAAAGTAAACAAAACCCAAACAAAACCGCTTCACGCGCCGCACGCGACGTGCTCTACTTGTAAACTTGTAAAACCGAACCCCTCACCAACACGAGCTCACATTGACACCTATATAAAAAACATTTATATTCATTGTACCCACTTGGATAACTATAGTCTTGTTTTTTTTCAGGTTTACGATAAAGTTACTTTTAATTGTATTTCGGTCCATCATGCATTTTTGACATTGAATATCATAATTTGCCTACGCCAGCCAATGTACAGCTAGGTTAGGTTCCTAAGAGTCAACAATCGATATCCATCTCTCTCGCACAGCCTGCATCACTCCATCGCAGCGACACTCGTGGTCACTAGGCGAAACGGCCGGTGCTTCAATCCGGTGACATACCCCCACCGTCAGAGTTTCAAGCCTGTATGTAGGACCGTGTCCTTGAGCTTACCCCTAGGTAGCAGTGCTTCGTGTGGCAGAAGCGAGAACTACTACTTTGCCTCATTATCTGAGTCACTTCCCAACCTACTACTTTCTAGACCTGAATGTAAGGCTGACATTTCATGGGCAGAAGGCCTATTCTGTAACTCGGTACCGACAGTTTTTGCTATCGTTAGCCAGCGACAGCCAATCGCATGTACGATTATAGAAGAAAGGGAGCATTCCGGGGGGTGGGTGGTTCACCACGCTATTGGCCGAATGCTAGAACAACTAGTAAGTTACTATAACGCTGTTTTTTTGCTGCTCATGAAATGTCGGCCTTAGACCGTGGGTTGACCCTAGAGCCCCTAGAGAGCTCGGACTCGAGTCCAAATATGGATATAAGGTGACGGAGGTTTGAGTACACCTGTCTACTAACCCTTGCGCGCGCATCTCCCCTACTGTATTTAAAAGATAGTCCCGGTTGCTTATACCTCATTTTTTTCGTTGCACTTAAATTTATAGAACGCTGAGTGATTTGAAGTGCAACCGTGATAGATTGTGTATTTCATTCAGCCGTAGGTTATTTTTCTTCGTGCAACGTGGTCCGAATCAGTTTATCGTTTGCATCTACGTTTTGAGGTTAACTCGCCCATATAGAAAACATTTCGACCCTGACTGTACGAAGATGAATTGGCTACCAGTTTTCACGGTGGTGTGGATTCCAGTGTTTATCTCAGTGTTGTCATCCGACATCTTCCAACTCTTTTTCAAGCTATCCAGTATCTAGTAACTTATATGGCGACGAGCACGCACGCGCACACTTTGTTTTCCGTGTATGCGTGTTATTGTGTCGATACGATGCACAAATGTCATCTGTCCAGTCGCGTAGTTGCAAAAATGTCACGCGATCGATCGTCTACCGGCGAAAAAATTGATACCTCTGTTGTATTTGGTATTTGTCACGTAACGCCACGTGATTTATGAACTAGTTTCAATTCACAAGTGTCATATTAAATTTATTCACGATTCGGGTGAGTAACGCAGCAACTTGCTAAGAGTTATGATTGTTGAGACGCATCGCGTAGTTTTATTTTTTTCTTTCTTTTATTCGTATCCGTTCGTATGCCATCTGATTTCTGTCATGAGAACGTCACGAAAATGGCAGTCACTGCACGAAACATTAATATTTCTGCATCGAAGTTGAAAGTCGCCCCATGTTTACGATGCGCTACAGAAATAAACAAACACAAACACACGCATACACGTACACACAGCGAGTTGAATTAGTATTCTGTTTCCGTTATCGATATATGAATTCATTCTGATTTGATTCTGTCCGGACTTTTTGAGGATCGAGTGTTAACCGTTGAATTTTGAAGGATACTGATTTTTTCTCCTGTAGCAGATCAACTTTAACGGTTGTATTGGTCCTTTGAAACAGTTAAAAAAGAAATTTTAACCTACAGAATTCGACATAACACCTTAGGAATTTTTTTTATTGATCTCGAATGCGATTCTCCACGAACAGCGTTAAGGGCTAACACCTAATGGGAATTATGAAAATATCGATGTTTGGTTTTCGACGGACTCTCAAAATGAAATATTTCAAAAATATTCTGTAGAAATGAATAGTCAATCTGGTTAAAATTGGGAGAGTTTTGGCATCTATAGGTAGGTTCTGTGGAAAGATGAGACGAGGAACTTTAACCGTGTTATTCTCAACACGACTTTTCCAGAATTGGTAACCATATTTAATAAACCATTGCACCTATCTCCTTCAGAATTGACATGCTTCTTTTATATGTCAAAAAGCAGTGCTTGAATGAAGGAATTTTTTTTGCGATGCGTAGTTTTTTTTATCAACGGGAATAAACTTTTTTAACCAAAAATTTATATTTTAACTTTCTACCGTGGCCGTTTTTCAAAAATCATTCTTCAATTGAATCCTTTGTCCAAGTACTAGATAATTTTCAAGCGAAAACTAAATGCGTTTGATGTTTAATTTTCGGATTATTTGTTTACAAGCAGCAGTGGTCATTTGTCAGTGGTCAAATGTCAGTGGACATTTATAACAATTTTTTGATACAAAAATAGCAAAAGATACTCAAAATCGTGCTCTTGAATGTTTAAAAAAAAATCCTTAGCTTGCACATGTTTTCCCATAAAAATTTCATGAAAATTCGATTTTTGTCCAGCCACGAGCTGGGTGTAATACTTTAATATGACAGCGAGAGATATTAAGATTTTTTTATTTCTTCATTTTTGTTACAATCTACAATTCCTTTTTATAGATTGAGATTGTGGATTTCTTACAATGACAAGAAAAAACCGTTTGAGTGATTTGCATACCCTAAATCGGTGAAAAAAAGGGCTAGCAATAAAAGAGAAAAATGAATTTTCATTGCATTTCAACGATGCAAACTTCAACATTATATAAAACTCTCGTATGACTAGATACCTTTTTGAAATTTTGAAAATATCGGGAAAGCCAAGCTGTAGAAAAAAAAGTTCATTTTTCGACAAAGAAAAATAACACTTATTTTTTGTTGTTATAAATGGATAGACAGTTTTTAAAATCGCTTAGTCGTACGATAGAAATTGCATAGACTTGTACTCTGTTCGAATTTGGCGTAGGTTGGTCGAATAGATTTAGAGATACGCCTCACTCCGTTTCATAAAACAGTTTTGAAAAAAACGTAAAAGAAATAAGGTTAAATTATAGAAATCGCAAAAATCACAAATGTGCACAAAAATCGGCATAGCTCGGTCAATTTTCGAAATTTTTACATAATAAGTGTTGTCAATTGCAATTAAGACTTTAGGTTACAAAAGTATGCAATAAGAAAAAGTATTTTCAACCTTTCAAGCTTATGCAAACCCTTTAATATTTCATTAATATGTATGACAATAAAAATTCCAGAGTAATCTTGAAACTATATTTCCCCAACTGCGTCTCTAATAAACTAGCTTCTACAAAAAATAGGAAATTTATAGACCGAATCCGAGCCAAAGCACACTTTGCACAATCATTTGAATTTTCCACATGGTATCGTTTCAGACGAGTACAATGCCACCGTTCTACCAATAATTGCACAAAATTATGGGCTATTCGTATCTTGTAAAAAATGTATTTTTTTTCCCACAAGGTGAATGCTCCATGGTATTGAAGTTTCCATCCTTGTACTGCAACAAATCTACATTGTTTTCGAACCGCCAATTTTTTTTCACGACATTAAAGTCTGAAAAATCATTGAAACATTTTGAAACGTTCTTTTTAGGGATCCACAATCTAAATCAGGAAAAACCGCTCTGAAGGTTAAAAAAATGATGAAGTAAAGAAACAAAACAATTTTCGTTGCATTCCAATGTTGCAAACTCCAGCACCATAGAGCTGCTGCATTGGTACACAGTTCGTCAAGATGCTACTTGCTTCCGCCACTAAAAACGTGACATTTTCCAGATTCACAAAAATGAGCGACGTCAGACTCTTGATTCAGGAGGAGGGTCGAGCGGCCCGTAATCTGGTGGTTTTCAATGTCCCAGTGGGTACGAACAATGTGGAAAAAATTACGCGCAAGCCTCCCAGTGTACCTAGAGTGGCGAGAATGGCTGCAATGAAAAGGTCTATGAAAAGCTCGTCGAGAGTGAGATCAGCCTCGACGGGACGTGACAAAAAATCTGGTGCGTTATATTTAATCACAGTAATGATATATACCCATAATGAGCCATACTAATGACTTGGTACCCGTAAATCGAGGCGACTGAACATTTCAAACTTTACCAACGGCAAAGTAGGTTGCCACCAGAATCGTGCAAGTGCAGTCCCAGTATAAAGTTTTCTTGATTTTTGTTAACCTCCAGAACTTCAAGCTCGTTATTGGGCCTTCCTGTTCGGGAACTTGGAGCGCGCGGTGGATGGCATATACCAGACATGCGAGGAGGACGAGAACATATCGGAATGCAAGGAGGTCATATTGGTACTGGAGAATTACACGCGCGACTTTCACAATCTTATCGAGTGGTTCAAGGTCAAATGGGCGTACGAGAGTTCACCACCGCCCTTGAGGCGTACTCCGCTTGCCTGGGAAGTTCGGAAAACGTCGCCGTGCAGAGCTTGGAATTCATCGGTAATACCGAAGTGTACGAGTCCCCTGCAACGTTCGAGTCCAACGGGAATGTTGACCTCGAGTTCGCTGGAGTCGTCGATAATAATCGAGGATCCACGAGGCAGCCCCGAGGCGAATTCGGGCAGTCCCGTGGAGGAGAGGCCTCCCGAAGGATCGAGTGAGGGCGCCACCAACGCGACGACCACGAGTCTCCAGGAAAAGCGTGAAGACAGCAAGGAAACGGATAAGAACAAAGACCAATGGTCGGTTCACCAAAAATCTACCGTCCGGTCGTTCAGCAAAGACCACGCTAGAGAGACGAAAAACGCCACGGTTCCGCGATACAAATCACCAAAGACGAACGTTCCTTGCGGAATCGTCGTCGAGGCGTCCGACGACTCGCGTGACTTCGAACCTACCAAGGAGCAACATCAGGACGACATTGTGGCGAGAACGAGAGTCGCGCGATCGCCGCCGATCTCGTCGTCCGATCTGGAGAAGCTTCGAAACAAAATAAACGACAAGGAATACAGCGCAAGGGAGACGAACAATCGCATACTCACGGAGAAACGGCTCATCGACAATAGTACTTCGGTGCTGCCAAGCAGCAGGCTATCGACCAAAAAAAATATCACCAATAATTGCGCGGATAATAAATCGCGTACGAAGCCCGGTCGTCCGGCTTATTCGGCCGTCTCGAGAGTACGCAGCTCGACCGGAACGCTCGCGCAGGAAACGCCGAAAATCTTCAGAAGCAAAACCACCCTTGGCCTGCGAGAAACAATTTCAACGAGTAATCCAACGCGATCGGGTGCGAGCGTGAGACGTCGCCTCGAGCCTTGCGCATCGAGTGTAAAAGATCCACCCAACGGCGAGAAAATCGCATCCGAAACGGTTGAGAAAAAAGTGCCGGCGAAAAATTGCGCCTCCGAGGACGGCTGGCAAACGGTGCGCAGTCGTTGGAGACGCGGTAGTACGCACAATTTAAACATGGCGACGCGTTTCAACAAGCCTAGCACCGCCACCTCATTGCCAACACTGTCGATCGAGACTCCGAGCGAAAAGAACAAACACTCCTGCTTCACGCCGGAACTTCCGGATCGAACGGGCGCGCAAAACGCGGCCCAAAAGATCAGGAAGAATATTCGAAACGAGATGACGATGGCGCAGCACGAGGCCCAAGCGAGCAAATCACCGAAGAAGAAGGAAGCTACGCGGAAGTCGAGGAATTCCGTGCCAAACGCACTCGACGATACAAACTCGACGTCCGTCATAGCTGCGGTTTTCAAGACCGAGGCCGAATTACTGGAGAAGAGAATACATCAATTCATGGCCGCGCAGGCCGAGAGGGAGAGAATCATTTTGGAGGAGGAGAGGAAAACCGAAGAAGCCGACTCCCAGAGATCGCAACAGTTGTCGGACGAAGAAGCGTTTTTGCAGAGACAAATACTGGAATTGGAATCGACGGAAATTGACGTTGATACCGAGACTGACGAGACCGACGGCGAAACCGTTCTCGAAATCGATGACGCTGATACTGTGCGACAACTCACCGATAACGACGACATCAGCCTCGAGGATCGGTGAGAGCGTTCGTGGATTTTCCCGTTAAGGACTTTTAGTTATCCGGATAATTTTGGTAATCTTATTTTCCGATGCGGTTTGTGGAAGAACTGAACATCCGAAGGATTTGTCAGTTTGCACGATATTTGAGGGGTTAGGCTACTGTGACGAACCGAATATATGGTTTGCATAAAAAAATGAATTTTGAAGGAATAAGCATGATGATTAAAAAATTGTTTGGATATTTACTTGTATGTAGATTAACAAAGTTGTGTACGACATTTTTTTTGAAAATATTAACAATTAAAGAAGTTGTAACAATCTCGTGAAGGACCTTTGAACGTGAGGAGCTCAACAGTGTTCAGTACTCGTTTGATGATAGTGTTTAGTATCAAATTAATACTAAACAGTGTTTAGCATTAATTTGATACGTAATTAAAATTAAAGCCTACTTAATTTTGGCCACCCGGCTGATTTTGGGCAAAAAAAAGATTTCTTCTTCTTAAAAGGGATAATATTGGCTAAGACTTGACCGAGCTTTTTTTTGTCATCGTGTTCCAATCATCAAAACAAATTTTTGAATTTTCTCTCCATTTTTTTGAGAAAAATTGCATCATTATTATTAATAATTAATGAACAACAAACGTTAAGAAAAAAACATTAAAAAAACAACAAAAAAACCAATCAAGCTGTACCATCGTCGCTAACGCGTTACTTTTTTTCCCAATAATGCGTTCATCCTCGTATTCTCGTCAATTTTCAGCTACGAGAACATGCTCGAAGGCATGTCGTGGGCGGAGAGAATGGATACACTTGCTCAACTGCAGGCTCTGGTGGCTCGTCATCCGGGTCGCGCATTGGAGCTTCATCAGAAGCTGTCGTCACCGTCGCGCAAACGATCGCTCGCCGAGACGCTGCGTCGCTACCAGGCGAAACAGGCGTGCGCCCAGCACAAGCGTCAAACTCTATTGACGAAAAAGTCGCAACGCCTTCGCGAACTTTTGAACAAAGTTGAGGACGTGAAGAGCGCGAAGAATCAGCTGATCGAAAACAAACGCGTACGAATGGAATTGAAGCTGAAGAGAGCCGAGGAAAATCGCACCCAACACTTGTTGGAGATCGTGCGAAAGGCCCATGACGAGGATTCAAAGCTGAAGGAAATCGCCTTCATAAACGAGCTCGAGGCGCAAAATAAGAGGCACGATTTTATGGCGCTCTGTCAAGAACAGGAAGAACGCCTTCAGGTATGGTTCTTCTTGTTTTGTCCGCTTGTGGACGAAGCATTGGTTTCGTGAAAAGTTCATCTTTCGAGATTTTAATGAACGCCTGTTCGCAATATTTGAAAAATGCGAAGAAAAATGTATAACATAATTTTTTTTCAAAGAAATTGCACAGGAAGTATTTTTTAAATAAGTGTAGTAAAGATTAATTTAACGAATGGTATTATAACCGGTCTGCACAAGCTTGGACGCCAAAAAAACAGTTCGATTTTCAATTTGCCTTTGATCTGGTGAGAATATTGGGATGATCAGGTCGGAATTTTCTACACAATAAACACTCTTGGCAGCTTGGTTTTTTTTTATTGGAAAATATTGATAAACAATGAAGTTTTTATTTAAACAAAGTGCCGTCGCCGCTGCAGCATGGCCAATCGGTGTAGATACTGGCAACTAGGGGGATCTGAAATGAAATTTCTTTAAATGCACTTTTATTATAATTATATTTATTTGTATGTACTTTGACAGAATTTGTACCAAATTTCATAAAAATACTAATAATTAAAGAAGTTGTAAACAATCTCGTGAAGGACCTTTGAACTTGAGGGTCTCAATGGTATACTTGGTTTTGGCCACCTCGTTGATCTGAAACAAAAAAGATATTTTTTTTCTTGAAATACATAATATTGACTAAACTTGACCAATTTTTTTTGTTATCGTGTGTAAATAATTTAAAGAAAATGTTGAATTTTTTTCTTCTATTTTTCCAGAATAAAATGACATTATTGTCAATCGTGTCTTTAACTACTGAAAAAAATTCAAGAAGAAAATAGTCCGATTAGACTAATCTACTATTACACGGAATCATTGTACGAAATTCCAAGTCAATCCGTTCGTTAGGTGTCGGGAAATCGTGTACCGAAGAATCTGCGATTGTTGTACCAAATGTTGGACCTTCCGCTTCAATTCGAGTTGCTTCAAAGGTCGACCGAGTGTTCGGCACTTTCATAGTAGCTTAACCCCTTAAGGGAGTATGAACTGTACGGAAAAAAACTCTTCACGCTGCTTTTTTTCTTCAAAATTCGTAATACGTCGCTCACTCCAAATTACCTACAACTTACGGCCATTAAAATGAATTATATGGTTCTAAAACAATTGTCAAATTAGTGTGCGATGCAAAATATGTAGAAATCCGATTTTAAGGGGTTTCAATTTTCGTAAACTCGTTTTTCCCCGTACCTAAAATGTCTGGAAAACTGTCTGTTCATAAAAAGTTACAATACGAGGTGTATACTTGGCACAGCAAAGGTTGACATCGCATTATCAACAAACAGTTCTGGAAAAACAATTGTGCAAATTGGTAATTTGCATGTTGCTTCCTTACAATTTTATTCCGTTCACAAGGCTTCCCTTACGAGAATGTCGACTGTGAAAAACTGACTTGCTCATGATGCAAGCTTTGTTGAGCGAAATAAAGTAATGAAAGAGCCATGTGTGAAGACCTTCGAACCGCTAGGCCACTTCGCACCCTTATTAAATATTATTTTAGCAGCAGCATTACGGGTATTCGTTTTCTGCGATTTTCCGTTCATCGTTACGTCTGCCCTCAGGGAATTCAGGAAGAACGTCAGAGAAGGCAGGAGGAAAAAGCTGCGAAGGAAGCAGCCGCCGAGGAGCGTCGTCGCGCCATCGAGGCCGACAGACAATTGAGAATACAAAAAATGCGACAGGCGAGACGGGAACGCGAGGAACGCGTCGGCAAAATGCAATTGGAGAGAGAAAAAGAACGTCTGGTAAGAAAATCTTCCTATAGAAGATTACGAAAAAAATTTCCAAGTCTGTTCAGTCGTACGCGTATGAAAAAAATAACAAAAAACGCAACCAACACATTGTAGGAATTGGCGCGCGAAAAAGCTCGCGATCGAGAGGAACGTTTGTCGGCTTTGCACGCGGCGCAGCTCGCGAATCAGGAAGAATTGCAGAAGAAAATAGCGCAGAAGCAGCAGGAATCGGCGCGTCGTCACGGTGAAAATATCGAGCACATACGTCAGCGGGCCGTCGAATCGTCGATATTACGATCCGAGGAAGTTCCACCCACGCTTAAGTCCTATCCAGCACAGAAACAGTGTACACTCTGTGGTACTCAGGTAAGACATTTTTTGTCGTATGAAGAACAAGAGAAAAAAGGTCGTCGAGTTTTTTCCATTCCCGAAAAACGAGGCTCTCGCAAATTCACGAGGAGGATCACAATTCGGTGATTGCTCATGTTGAGCAGTGTTCGTCTGGGCCAATAGTTAGCTAAGTGGTCGTTTAGCGACGCTTGCGCGCCGTTCGAGCGGTATCATTCATTTTTCGGTAAAATGTCGCTGAGTTTGACCGGGTGTATGTTTTGAGGTTGGGTGAGAACCAACGTCAAATTCTTCAACAAGAACTCACATTTTTCATTGAATTATCTTGTAGCTCAATCGCGAGAACGTTTTAACACACTATAAGTATTTTTTCGTGACGTATACTTTGAACAATTATACTTGGAAGTTGTACGGAATAGGCCTTGAAAGATGTGCATGTCAGTGTGGTATTGCAATTTTCAAGTCTATCGCTCGAAAGTAGTCGAGGTAGGCTTTAACAATTATGAATGACACGTGTATTCAGAAAAGAACGTTCATTTAATATTTCGATGAAAGAATACCGATAAACAGAACTTTGAAAAGTTCTCACCGTTAGCTACAAGAATATTCAGTAAGAAATGTGTGTTATGATTTTTTGTTTTGGGAGTTTGTCAATTTTTTCGTTTTTATATTTAAGCGTACGGTTTTGAGTATCTTTTATAATTTTTGTATTTGAGAATATTGACAAATGTGGTAGATACAATGGTTTGCGCAGACCGCTGTTTAAAAAACGTCCTTCGTGGTGACCACTGCTGCTCGGAAACAAATCCTTCAAAGCATTTAGTTTTTGCATGGAGCTATCCAGTGCTTGGAAGAAGGCTTTGATAAAATATTGATTTAAGGCCTTAGGCCACAGTAACGGGTATAAAATTATGGGCGAATTTAACAATTTTTTTTTGCATGAGAAAGTCATTCACTCATAAAATTAATTACACATCGATTTAGTATGAATATCAAGCTCATCGAAAAAAATATATATATTTTTTTCGATGTACAAAATGGCCGACTCTTAATATTTTCATTTGCTATTTTTTTTAGGCGCTCCGCCGCGTGACATTTAGCATCCACAATTTTTTACTTAGAACAAAAAACAAAATTTTTCGTCAATTTGCATTAAGAATTTGAGAAATGAATTTTCAGTGAAAAATTTCGTTACAACTGCTCATGATGTGCTCATAAAATGAAAAGTTTTCGATTAATCAGAAATTCCGTACGTACTTCTCTGCGAAATGCAATTAGGAACATAACTTTTAAATTTGAAGTAAATCGAGTGAAAATTGTTATACGTAACTATCCATATAAACATATCAATGAAAAAGCGAGAAAGAAAATGATTTCAGGGGAAAAAACAAACATTTCTGCACAGATCCCGAACGAGGTTTGTTTGCTGAGTCATCTGAAGCGAAAAACTCATCTCGAGGCTGTCAAGAAGATGCACGACGGTCGCGAGCCGTCGCGCGACGATCTTCAGAGATTCAACATAGCTCAAATACGAGACATCACTTCGCCGCAAAATGTGACCGTGACAAACGGCGTGGGTACGAGCGACGAGACGAAAGCCGCCAAGGAGAAGCAGAAAGCGTTGAAAAGACGAAGCAGAAAGTTGAAACAACGAATCTCGGCGAGGGGTCAAGAGTGGGAAACGCAGAATGCAGCGACGAATCAAGTGGCTTCGATCGAGTCGCCGAACAAAGCAAAGTTGCGACAATATCTGAAGGAGCTCGAGAAACTAATATCGAATCATACGAAAATGATCTGGCCGAGCGTCGCTGTGGCGAGGCTGGAGCGTTGCTTGGGCGAAATAGCGAGAAACTTCCTCAAGGCGGTAAGCGCGACCAGCGCGCAGGACGGTGCGCGGCTAATCGATTACCGAGCCAAACAGTGGCCCAGGCTAATGCTGCTTGCCGTGGGAGGTTGCCGAAGCCGCGCACCGTTCGCGTGTCCACTACCGTCGATCGAAAATAATGTTAATAGGGTATTTGACTATACTAAAAATATTGTTCATTCTCTTGTCGTCCTAAAAGAATATAGTGTTTCAAAAGTATTTTCTATCATTTTACCGAAAAAAAGTATGCATTATTTTCGTTTATTTCATTTTTTAAACTAGATCGATTTCAACGTTTGGTCACGTGACCGAAAACGCTGTAGGAATGGTTGGATCTCGAGTGATGGCATTTGCCAGTAAAAAGATTGTCATTACGAGTCCTGTGACGAGTAACGAGCGATGTAGTCTATTTGTAGTCTATTTCAGAGTATTTCCGTGCTTTTCCCGTTCATTCGTTATTTGTAGTGATAGTTACCATATTATGAACATTTAAATAAGAATTGAGAGGAAGGTTTGCTGTGCGACGACTCGCAGCGATATAGGTCTTTTTCCTTGTTTACTGGTATGTGACGTCACAGGCGTCACGTGACTACATATCTGACAACCGGGACTGTTTTGGCGGTCTGGTTGAATATTTAAATCTTATTGCCGATTTATTTCGTAAATACTGACATTCATGAAGATAAAAAAGTACTGTGAAGATAATATAAAATAAAGAGCCATTTAAGATGATTTCCGTACAACAGTCAAATACCCTATTTTCGATCCGACTTTCTGACGTGATGCCAACGTTCTTTCTTTTTAATTCCAGGTTTCAATGGATCAGGAAGTATTCAGAATGTTGAACGGATTCGAGACACTGGCGAGCCTCATGAACCTCGGACTGAACGTTCAAAATACCACTCACAGCCTGCCAAACAAGTACGTACCTTGTACAATATCAAGACCGAATCTTTCCTACTGATATTCCGGTGATGGTTCTTCCCTTGTCTTGGAGATGGTTGCCTCGATACTTGCCGAGTCTATAAGGCAACAATATTTACAGTTAATAATACATTGTCGCAGTTGTTGAGAAATACCGACTGGTGAGAGAAAAATGGTGACTCGCTTGATCTTCCAGCTTGTTAACACGTGACGAAAAGATAGTTAATGAAACAGTATGAAAGATACGTCAAAACGTTTCTTTTTCCTCGAAGATATCTGATTGAATTGTATATATATTGTATATATGTATGTATGTATGTATGTATGTATGTATGTATGTATTTGTATATATACACATATATGTTATTAAAAAAAAATAATTTGCTTTTGGTTTTTCGCATGCCATTTCTACAAAACATACGAATCGACAATAACTAAGCAACTTTTTTAAAGGAATCAGCACGATAGGTGTAGTACATTTCTCGTACACTGCAGGCTATCAAACTTAGATGTTCGAATTGGTTTGATTTAAAATTTTGCGTATGATCTTTTTTTTTCATAAACTGTCCTTAATATTTGAGGTTAAACAGAAAACTTTTATAGATAAAATAAATAACCTAGAGTATTTTTTCAAAACCGGGTCAAAAAAGTTATCACTTGTAGAAATGGCATGTGAAAAACCAAAAGCAGATCGTTGTATCTCGAAAACCGTGGAACTTTTACTAAACTGAAATTCCAGCATATAGTAGGGCATGATCTGACCCATTGACAGTTGCAGGATATTTCATTCCATTCATAACAGGACACCCCGTAAAATATACACCGGGTGAGGCAATAACTATTAGCAACAGAAGTATTTTCTGACCTATCAGACTCAGGAGAAAACTTTTCCTACAAAAGTTGCATAGTTCGAAGGCGTTTCATCGAGGGGTGGCTACGAGGTTCATCCAGCTGGGGGCGCTCCAAAGATTTTCAGGTTCCCTCCCTTTTTCCAAATGGAACTACTATTTTTTTCAGAATTTTGTCAAGAAACTAAAAATAAGTTCACAATGCACATTTCAACATGATCGATTAAGATTTAGTATGAAAAATCGGAATAAAAGAAATTTCAATGTTTTTAACCTAAAATCGATAAAAAAATACTGCAAAGTTATGGGCACCACTTTCAACTCACGTTTGCAATTTAATTCGCATTGATTGTATTGTCTCATTGATCAGGTCAGTTTGTATTAACAAAGTCTGTATTAGCGATCCAATCGAGTTGCTGAAACCCTGGTCAATGCAAAATCATCGCAAATTACAAATTTTCCAGGTTGAACTGGATTGGACTGAAATTCTTGATCCATGAGACGTTTATGTTTTGAAAATCCATCTCCTGGGCTTAATAAGACCGGGACGAGAATGGGAATTGAAAATTCGTGACTACCCAACGATTTTACATCGCGAAAGAGCCTCTCAATCTATTTTAGTTAGAAATAAAAAAGGTCAATTTTCACGTCTTCTGTTCTATTAATTACAACCAATTCGAATTTAGCGGTCCTAAGGATTTCCCGACATCATCGAACGCACGCTCGAAAGTAAAATTGCCTATGCGTAGTTTCAGTACTATTCTGTGTTGATTCTGTACTATTTTTGAAATGTCAGTATTCAAATCATGTAATTTTATTTTCATATATTTTTCGCTTGAGAATATGAACTAGGGGGAGGGGCAAGTGCCTCACCCTGCCCCATCGTGGCTACCACCATGGCGTTCAACGAGAGAACGACACAGGGCCACGCAGCTTTGAGCGGGCTGGGGATCGGGTGAGAGGAGCGGAGCTTGTTGCTCAGTGCCGTAGCACCGGAAAAATTTGGGTCCTGCACCAAAAATGTACGTGGAGAGGGCAGAGGACAGCATATTAGGCGGAATCTGACCGTGCCCGACATATTTAGGTTCGGGAGCGTGTCGGTCTCTCGTTGTATGCGATCTAGGGAAAGATTTGCACAAGATTTTTTTAAATCAGTTTTAGGCTGAAAACGTTGTCATTTCCTTATGATCAATTTTTTATACTAAATCTTGATCGTTCATTTTGAAACTTGGTGTGCAAACTTATTTTTGGTTTCTTGATGAAACTCTGAAAAAAAAAAAATAGTGGTGAATAAAAAAAAATAGAAGTAACCTTGAAATCTCCGAGGCGACTCCACCTGGATGATCCTCGTAGCCACCACTCGCTGAAGCCCTGCGAACTATGCAACTTTTGTAGAAGTCTTCTCCTAAGTCTGATCGGTTAGAGAATATTTCGACTACTAATAGTTGTTCTCTCACCCGGTATACACAAACATGTACAGTGTAATCATTCATAGTGTAATCATTCATCATACGTTCAAGTAAAATGAGGAAGAAGCACAAAGACCTCAGTCGGTAATTTGCTTCTTCCTCATTTTACTCGACTTAGAAGTGTTTCTACTGTACTTGTGTGTTCATGGAATTTCGTGACAATGTATATGGAGCGTAATTAAAAAAAAATTTCACCGAATCCATGTGTCATTTCTATTTTAAGGAGCATCGTGTCGGTTTGTCGAGTCTACAAGGCCGCTGTGACTGTTCACGCGAGCAACATCGAGTCCATTTTGTTGAGTAACAAAATCGTTGGTATCCTGGATCTCCTTCTTCAGCGTTTTGAGGTGAGTCTTCGACCCTCGGCCGGTACTCGATTCTCGCCGAATCTTCATGTGGTACAGTTGATGGTCATTCGATAACGTCATTGGCACTGTCGCCATAAACAATTTTCATGAGATACAAGTGATTTTCGTATATTCAACGTGACAAGAAAAACATTCTTCGGCTGTCCCTCCCACTTTGCCGTCAGCGTCGCTCATGCTGTCTCCCTCGCACCCATGTCTGTTTCACCCTAAGGTGACGCGACCCTCGCTCAGTCGGTAACCACATCTGTAAGCGACTGCTTTGAAAGGGCCTTGAGTTTTGGGGACAGGGCTGAGTTTAAAAGTCTGCGACCTTCGGATTTGTAGACCTTAAGCGTCTCTTTATCCCGAAAGATTCGTTCATCTCCGAAAGCATCTGGTTTTAAGATTTCCAGAAGCAGTGAAGCGTAAATGATGTTGAAGTGTGTACTGTTGGAAGGTTGAAGATATTTTTGTAATTGCTCCAATTTGTTTGGTAGTTTTAGGTTGTGAGATCTCCAACCAGAATATGCGAAAAAACGATTTTGCATAATAGAAAATAATTAAATAAGTTCTCGCTGTTTTCCAACAGATGGCGTTACTAGAACTACGTGCGTGTAGTTTCGGATGGTAACGCATCTGTAAAGAAGTGCTATAGGGTGTTCCAAAATGATCTGACATTTTAACTTATTAATAAAATGTATTATTTATTTGAAAAGTACGAATATTTTTATTTAAATATAAGGTACAAACATGAAGGTTATGTATGGAACACAATATCCGATAAATTTCCGCCTCGTCCCTGTTTGCAAACGTTCATTTTTTGATGAAATTAACAGTAACATTTTGGCATAATTGCGGAGTAATTTTATCAATGGTGCGTCCAATGGCTTCCTTGAACTCCGGAATGGTCTGTGGATAATCGGCATACACATTTCCTTTCACAAGACCCCAAAGAAAGAAATCCAATGGCGTTGAACCGCACGATCTGGGTGGCCAATTCACATCGCCGCTGTTCAAGATAACACAACTAAGAAACTTCGTCTGCAATAACTATGCAGCAAATAACAACTTTTATGCGTTCGTGTAATTCTTCATGATTAAACCTCAATACTTCCTGATGACAGTTGTCAAAGAATAGTACCCTATGCTAGCCACAAAAAAATGGTCCGCAATTTAAAATGTCAGGTCATTTTGAGACACCGGTTATGAGCATGCTTTAAATTCACTGTATATCATTTCGCCGAAGTGTAAACAACTTTTTTTCATAGTGTTAACATGTCAAATTTCGTACCGAAAAAAGAGTATTTGCTGAGATTTTTACTACACTATTATATATTTTTTTAATCTACAGCCGAAGCACACAGAATTCTTGTTGAGACTTACGGCAACCATGCTCTGTCGGAAACAACATGCAGATATTGGTTTAGACGCTTCACAAATAATGATTTTGATGTGTTGAATTGGAGACATTACTTCGTGAACACTCATGTCAGACGCTAGCCTAACTTGCAGAATCATCAGGAGTTCATCACACAACAGTTTCGGAACGTTTGAAAACATTAGGAGTAATTTATTCAAATAAATCATAAATTTTCACGAAAAAAACAGCGAGACCTTACTCAACATCCCAATAAAAATCAACACGAAATGTCGTTTTTTTTTCAACGGTGTCAACTTTAATGACATGTCGGTATGAATCGAAGTTTCACATCTGATTAAGGCCATTTGAAATATATATGGGTGCGAGAGAAGTCTAAAGACCATTGACAGCAATACGAATTCAATACAAACTATTCCTTCAAGATTTTTTTTCTGTAAGCTTGGTATTGCATTAAGCTTCGTATCGCAATGCTTTGGACTCCTGTATCTAGTCTGCTCGTCAGGATCGTTCGATCGCCGGTCGACTATTCTGACCACTGAGCTACGCCAGCCCGCTTACCACATTTTACATAGTCTCCATCTTCGCAACGTTACAGTACAAGTATAAATGGAAAATATACTTCGAGTCTTTTATATTTATGTGATATGTAGGCTGGCGGTACATCTGGCTGTTTGAGGACGGTCCCTACCATTTTGTTTACTCGTGTCGCCGATTTTGCGATCAGCATGATTTTTGGAATGATCATTAGATGGAATTTACATAAACATGCTTACATTAATCTGAAAGTGATTTCGAAGACATCGAGGTGCACATGATGTTGGGGTTGGGGGCAACGGGCCAGTAAAAGGACGTCAAAGTTTGTTCGTGAAGTTGGATCTCTTCAAAATTGCCTTTCCCATATTCAGTAGTATATCAATTACCCGGCGTTGTCGTAATTTTCCCAATGGTCATTCTTCCATTCGGCGATTCGTAAATCGGAACGTCGTCATTGTATTAACAGAACGACAGTTATTCACGCTCCCGTATGTACGGTCCTGCCTTTTCCTCACGAGATACGCGCACCACCTCGCGGTCTCGCGCGTAACGCTGAGCTCCCTGACTTTTTTATCGTCCTTTTTTCCATCCTCTCTCCGCAAATGCATTAGCGACCGAGAGAAGAGAGAGAGTGAGAGTCGGAGGTGGGGGGCTTTTAGTGACGTCATGCACGCGTACACGAAACATCGGGCAAGTTTTGCGACGAATGTGTAGAGCGGAGGGGAATCAAAGAAGAATCGTCGAGGCTCCACGGGCCGAACACTTTTTCACTTGATACGTGGTAGAATTGCTCTTGCGCGCGTTTATCGCAGGATTAATACAACTACGATAACGCTAAACTACCGCTGGTTAGGCCTACCTCTTTACTCCTTCCATCGGCATCCCCTTTTTGTTGCTCTCGAAGTTTCGCCAGCCTCACCGCGTTAGATAGAATCGATCTAATCTTTTGTCACGTACTCAACCGAAAGAGCTCACCCCTCTATTTCAATGACTACAGTATATACTCGTACTGTGCTTTATATTTCTATGTTACGCAGTCTCTCTCCCTTCCTCCCTCCCCCTCTCTCTCCCCCTCCCACCTCTCTTCTTCCTCAAAGCCTGCAGACTTGCAAATGCTCGCAAAGTTACTTTTTATTGCATCGTCCCTCTTGTCACCAAGTAAGCGGGAACGCAAGTATTTTTTTTTCGACTGCAGTTGGCGAATTGCGTAAAGAAAAGGGAGTGAGTTAAGTAATTACGCGAAATAGAAATCTGAAATTTGGAAAACGTGGAGGGCGCCCTCTCGCGGTGGTTTCGGTGTCGCCGGATGGTGAGTCGCAAAACGGTTGTTTACCTTCCACGGGATCTCGAATTAACCCTCGGACCCTACACATGGGTGCCGCGAACCCCGCATAGTAAGTGAGAAATGTTAAAATCATTTTTCTCGCTTTGTTCAATCGCACTTTTCAAGGCGAAATATTTATATTGGGCTTTTATCGCGTACCATATTGCATTCTTGAGTCCTTTAGCGTTCGAATGGAAAAAAAACTTTCTACGACAAACAGTTCGTTAGTGGCGTTGATTCGAAGTGCTGGGGTGCGCGTAACCCCTGTGTAGGTTCTTTGTTTCGTACAGATAGTGTACAGCGTTCTAGGATTGAGGAGTTTCGACATTAAAATCGAAATGCTTTCGGACGATTGAAACTATATCGACGAGAGGTTAATTCAGGATGCACAAACTGTCCAAACTTTAATCCGTTTCGCAACATAGTTTCGGAGATTTTTAATGTTCACGTTGAACCTTTACCCATTTGGTGAAATGTGAAATTTGGTGAAATTTGGTGGAAATGAAAAACTGAGCGAACTGTGATTATAGTGTTGGAAACGTCGTGTCGAAAAATTAAGCGGTTTCTCTACTTCGTTCATTAATCATATTCGAAAAAAGATATAAATTTTGAGCCTGGCTTGTTTTTAGACATTAACGAAATTTTTAGGTTAAACGTGGAAACGCCGCGTTAAATGGCTCTATAGAGGGAGCCACTCACAGTCAAGCATCAACTGGCGGGTATTTCAAAATCGGCGGGTGTTTGAAGCGTACATAGTATCACAGCATTTGAACTTAATAATAACCAAACTACAATAAAGTGCCAATTGCAAAAATGGCCGTAATTTCTAAGTCTAACGGTTGTTAAAAAAAAAAACTGCAACCTATTCATGTTCAATTGCGAAAATGATAAATATTAACCCTTCGACTGCACACTTTCGCCACTAACCTCTGACTGCATGTGGGGTCGATCCGACCCCAGACGTCTCTCACGTCGTATTTCGGTAAATTTTCATTTTTTTGTGGAACCGTTTTTTGTAGTCAATGATCTTTATTTTATGGCCCAAAATTTAGTTTTTAAGAAAAACAAAAATTAAGTGCCCAAACGTTCGTTCAAAGTGGGAGATGCGTTGAAAAATACGTACTTGCACGAAAAAAATAATAATTTTTTCCCTTCAAAATATAAAAAATACTTTGAGGTTTTTTTAAAGCGGAAAGTGTGTAGATACGAAAAAGAGAGTGTCGGGCGTCTTTCCAAGAAGTATATTTATTCGAAGGTTTCAATTTGAGCATTTTCGGGATAGTGAGAAATGGAAAAAACGGTTCCTTCGGCAGGTTCTTTTTTAAAAACGTATATTAT
This sequence comes from Ophion costatus, assembly GCA_951751655.1. NCBI lineage: Eukaryota > Metazoa > Arthropoda > Insecta > Hymenoptera > Ichneumonidae > Ophion > Ophion costatus. The sequence goes on from OX632358.1 coordinate 29,718,954, forward strand.
TCGCATTTTTCTTTACTTCAATGACTTATTATTATTCACATTTACCGCAACCGACGCGCAAGTACATTCGGTTCTCGTTGCGCATAGTCCTCCTGCATACCGGACACTTGCTTTTAGTTTTATGATCGGCATTCCAAATACATCATTTACGATCGTAGCGTCATTTGAAAAGAAGCTGGGGTCAAAATTACCAAGTGTGCACCCGAACGGTTAAGGATGTTGAGTCCCAAATCGCAAATGATGATAAAATTCTGAAAATTTGGTATGTTTTTGTATGAAGTATTTCAGAGGTCGTGTAAAAATTTCCCGACAATTAGGAAGCTCGTTATTGAACAATTAACATTCACAAATTAAATGTTGTTTTATGGAAACTGATGTAACTTTGCAATAAGTTTTTTTTTTGACCTCTCAATTTTATAATATCTACAATATACTGAAAGCAACGGAAACAAAACGAAGTTTATTGATACATTTTTTTATTCCTTTTAAAAATTGTTCTTAACAAAATGTTAATTTTTTAATAACGAGCTTCCTAATCGTCGTGAAATTTTAACACGACCTCTTAAATACTTCATACAAAAACATACCAAATTTTCAGAATTTTCTTGCCATTTTTTGTTTCAACCCTTAAGGAGGTTGAAGTAATGATGATAGAATTCTGAAAATTTGGTATGTTTTTACATGAAGTATTCAGGAGGTCGTGTAGAAATTTCATGACGATTAAGAAGCTATTTATGGAACAATTAACATTAACATTTTTCATAGGGACTCAACATCCTTAATATCATTTCCGGGCTTAGATACATTTTTCAACAATATTGTGAGCTGTAAATTGCCCAATAATCGTCTGCTTTTACATGAAATTTTATTCACAAGAAGAGTTGGCAACTTGCCGAAAGCTCATTGTGTTTTCATCCCCACTTTTGCAGCTGACGAGGAACATCCTCCTCAGGTCACACCCTTCGATTTTGTAGATATTTGGATATGTTATAAAGCACTGAAAAGTAAGCTATACGTATTTTTTTTTATCGGCGGAAAAACGGTTTTAAGGGGTGAAACGCACCCTCAAAAATGCCGATTTTTTCGTTTTTCGTCGATAACGTTTTAACGGCACGAGATATAAAAAAATTTCAAATTGCAATAATGTTTATTTTTTCGTGTACTATACATTGGATATGAGAACGACGTTATCGAGGAAAAACGAAAAACACCCCTATTTTCGAGGGGTGGTTTCACCCTTTAAAACCGTTTTTCGGCCGATAAAAAAAATAGGTATCGCTTACTTTTCGGTGCTTTATAACGTATCCAAATTTCAACAAAATCGATGGGTGTCACCCGAGGGATGTTCCTTGTGAGAAATGGTATCGAAACTCTTTAACCTCCCGGGGAAATGTTTCGATGATTTCTCAGCACAGTTTTCGGGCTCTATGCGAAGAGATTCTCGCATACGACACGCTCTTGCCTGTGCTCCGATAGCACGGGTAGCTACACACAGTTTGATTATCAAATGGAACGAGGCTGGTGCAATGACGTATGAACCATTGGGCAAATAGACTTATAGGCTTCGGAACAGGGTTGAGTTTGCGAGATTTTTCAAATTTTCGTAAACGACGTTATTATGATTATCATTATTACAGTATATAAACGGAAATTGGAAAGGAGATGAAAATGATGACCCTCTTTTTTTCCCTGGTCAACCCCTCCGAAACGATGAATATTCGCATGCGTATGCAATTTACTTGCCCCCAATGGGTTGTCGAGGGAAAAAATTGTAAATAGAGGCAATTTGTAGAGAAAAAAAAATACATCGATTGTCCGGGGCAGCTTTCAAGCCCACGAAGTCCGTTCACGCTCTCTTGCGCTTGGATGATCGCAAATGAAAGCTCATCGGAAATAGTTTTTGTTTTGAACATCGGAGATAAAGTAAAATTTCATACACGAGAGTGCGAAGGAAAGGAAATTATTCATTTTCGGTGAGAAAACGCTCTTTTTTTTGTTGATAAGAAGGAACTATGTCACGAAAAAAAATCTTTCGTTCAAGCACTTCTTTTCGTGATCGGGCTCTACTTATAAAGGCTTTGCTGCTAAACGGGCTCTACTGCTAAAAGCTCCACTGCTAAAACTGTACTGCTCAAAGCTGCACTGCTAAATGGGCTCTACTGCTAAAACTGGACTGCTAAAACTACCTTCTGACGGAGGGCTCATATAAGTTCCACTAATGGAGGTCATACTGTTCTTTTTGCGGTTTTTGACGATTTTTGGGAGGTTTCTTAGAAAACTTACCTTGCTATTGGCGCCATTGTGCTACACTCGGCGGGATGCGTCCGTAGGCACCTCATTTGTACTCCTGTGACGTCAGCAACGTCAGAAGTTAGAAATATCGCCAAAGTTCACCTTAGGGCTGCATTATTGACGAAAAATCATAACATTTATTTGGGTTTGTTTGTTTGGTTTTGTGTGGGTACCCATTTGCGTTTTAAGGCGTTAACCCCACTTGTAGCGCAAAAAAAAGGACTTTTTCATGAATTTTTTAAAAGAAAACTACAAAACTTTTTTAATCGATCAATATACCATCGTAAAGAACACATCTTGAAGAACTTTCAGTAATTTTTTTATTGAAATAATGTTTTTATATACACGGTTTGCGGTGACCAACATTGCGGCGAAGTGGATCATCTGAAAAAAAAATGCGGATGGATTTAGTCAAATATAAGTATAAACTAGTCTTTAATCGAAGGATTTTAAAAAATATTCATTTTTCACAAAATGGCGGACAGTCAAAGTTAATGGTTCGATTTTAACGAAAAAAACGGCCGTTTTTTGGCTATAAAACGGCCATTTTTTTTCGAAAAAGAAAAAATCGAACGATTAAAGACTACATTTTTATGTATTAAATAAGCCTGCAAAATTTCAAGAAGATCGGTTCATTAGTGTTCGAGTAATGTTGGTCACCGACTTCAGAAATGCCATTTTGAGAAAAACGCGTTTAAAGTTTCAATTTCAGTTCTTCAATTCACGGATTCTTCTCTTTCAACGCTCATATCTCAGTCAATTTTGTTCGGTTCGACTTGAAATTTTCAGGACATATTCTCAGATACTTATACTTCAAAAAAATGCAATAAAAAAAATCGATTTTTTCAAAATCGCAAGTGGGGGTAACCCCTTAACAGTTGAGACTGTTTAGCAGTGCTGCTTTTAGCACTAGAGTGTATTTAGCAGTCCAGTTTTATAACTAGAGCCCATTTAGAACTAGAGCTTTTAGCAGTACAGTTTAGCAGTATAATTTCAGCAGTCGAATTTTAAGCAGTTCTCTTTTAGCAGCAGAGCCCTAGTACCCTTCTTTTCGATATGTAAAAGAAGCCTGGAATATTTGAAGTTAATCAGTGCAGTGGTTTTTGCGACACATCGTGGTCACCAATCTCGAAAAAGTCATTTTGAGAACAACTACGTTCGCCGGTTCGCGGTTCGCAGAACTTACCTACGAACGCCCATAACTCCCTTAATTTTTAACGGATCGACTTGAAGTATTCAGAGAGTATTTTAGAAATGTACTGTTTGTAGAATCCGTCGAAAGCCAAAAATTTTTATTAAAAAAATGTCAACTAGGTGTAAAGCCTTAATTTGCTGCATAATTGTAATATCATTTATTATAACGTTGCGTAATTCTGCTTATAGTCTCATTCTGCTATACCATACATTCTTACCAAACTGTATAACAACGCTGTATGCAATCGGAGGGTTAAAAAATTGTTGCAGTCGTGGGGCGCTTTGAATAAAGTTAAATATTAACAAATACAAGTGATACAATTTCCAAAAAAATATAAAAAAGGTCCAAGTGCAAATTTGAGGCTCGTTCTATTTATTGTGCCACGGACCACTGATTTTTACTTTACATCTAGGCAATACATCTAGGCAACAGGCACTCTCAAGTGGCTATTTATTGCTTTCCCATGTATTTAAATCACGCGGATTTGTCGTAGGCCGGAAGTGACGAAGTGAAACGTTAAAAAATTATACTTTTCACTCGAGATATTTTGCAATTTTCACTTGTTTTTCTGTTCTCAATCCTTCAGTCCGTAACGTCACTCGATGATCATTCTCAAGCGATGGAAGCATCGACAAACGTGACTGTCAATGCAGCCGTGACGAGCGCCACGATCCAATTGTTGTGCAGCCTCATACCCGAAGTGCCTTTCGAGAAGCAGGCCCTTCAGTCTCGTCTTCACGATATCGTTGGGTAAGTTAGATATTTTCACCGCGGTAAATGGTTTAAAAAAAAATCAAATTACATTTCATTGTAATCACCTATTAGACTTTTGCTCGATATTTGAGAAAATGATATATTTACTTCAACGAAGGGTTTCAACTAATCACAACTAACACCATGACAAAACCGTACGTTTGATAGTAATAACGTTTTTTTTTAAAGTTAACTAGACATTTGTAATCGTTGCAATGCAATCAAATATTTAATTGGAAGAAATACTCAATTTCGAAAGGTATTTAATTTTACCACATATTTGACTTCAACAGATATTAAATTTGAACAAATATTCAATTTAAACAAATATTTAATATTGAGTCGATATAGTAGTCAACAAAGTTTCGAACAAGCTCGATGACGGAGTCTCAGTAAGTACGGTTCTCGATCGCTTATTTTAGCCGCAAGTACACTTTTCAAAATAAACTGGCAGGAACCGCGCAAGATTGATCTATACATACAAAATAGTTTCGTGACTGACTAACTGACCGAATGACTGAGTGACATGTAGACAACGCACAGCCTGAACCGCTGAAGATAGAAAGATGACAGTTGGCAGGTGTGTTCCTTAGAATGTGTAGAGGTGCATGAGGGAAGGATTTTTCGAAAATCAATTCTTAAGGGGGGAGATATCTTGAGACGTGGAAAAATAGCTGATTTTCCATGATTTTTTCCAAAAGGAAAGATTTCTTCACCTTTTTTTAAGACTAAGGGTATGGTTTATTACTACTTTTGGCCGTTGCATGGTATTTTTCAAAATTAGTCTTTAAAAATGGCGGTGGTATGGCACGGTCGTGTCTAAACGGGTTGCGGCGGATGTTGTCAGACGGCGTGAACCATAGCGTCGACAGGATTGACCCGGAAAAAAACCAACGACGATTTTTCTATCATTAGCACTCATACGCAGAATATGAACCAAGCCAAAGTGAGAAATGTTGAAAATCGATGAAATCGTACGCTCGGAAACAACGCTTTGAATAGTCCGAAAAAATAGCTGCATTTTTCAATGAAAAAGAAGCTTCTTATTTTTATTTTCGAAACATTTAGGGTCTCGTTTTAGAGAATAAGGTTAGAAAAATTTATGCTAAATTTCGTCAGAATCGGTCGATTAGATTCTCAGCTGTACGTCACGCCAGTTTTGAAAATGCAGTCGAGAAGACCGTGCCATACCTCCGTCATTTTTAAAGATTGACGAAAATAAAAAAATACCATAAAACAGCCAAAAGTAGTGAATAAAAAAACAAGTCCCAGAAAAGGTAAAGAAATCTATCCTTTGGAAGAAAAAAAACGAGAAAAACAGCATATTTTTATCTTGCCCAAAGTTATCTCCACCCTTAACGGGGTAAAATGGCATGTCAAAGATTGTATGCAAAATTATGTTCCTTGCTCGTATGAACCCGGGTGAAGCCTCGGGTGGAAGCTGGTCGCGTAGTTTTTCTTGCTTTGCGGATTACGTAATTGCGAAGGAAAAATCATGATGGAAAAGGCATGGGCTAAAAAGTGTTTTTCTCTTCGAGCGACGGGAGAGTGCGGACCACCGTGATAGAGTTCGAATATATATATACATATGTGCACACACACACACACACACACGCGCGCGCGCGCGCGCGCACGCACGCACGCACGCACGCACGCACGCACGCACGCACGCACGCACGCACGCCCACGCACGCACGCGCACGCACGCACGCACGCACGCACACACGCACGCACGCACACACACACACACACGCACGCACGCACGCACGCACGCTCGCACGCCCACGCACGCACGCACGCACGCACGCATGCACGCACGCACGCACGCACGTACGCACGCACGCACGCACGCCCACGCACGCACGCACGCCCACGCACGCACGCGCACGCACGCACGGACGCACGCACGCACGCACGCACCCAAGCGCGCACGCACACACACGCACGCACGCACGCACGCACGCCCACGCACGCACGCACGGACGCACGCACGCACATGCACGCACGCACGCACGCACGCACGCACACGCACACGCACGCACGCACGCACACGCACACGCACGCACGCACGGACACACACGCACGCACACACACGCACGATCGCACGCACGCACGCACGCACGCATGCACGCACGCCCACGCACGCACGCACGCACGCACGCACGTACGCACGCACGCACGCACGCACGCCCACGAACGCACGCCCACGCACGCACGCACGTACACGCACGCACACACACACACACGCACGTACACGCACGCACACACACACACACGCACGCACGTACATGCACGCACACACACACACACACGCACGCACGTACGCACACACACACACACGCACGCACCCACACACACGCACGCACGCACGCACGCACACACGCACGCCCACGCACGCACGCACGGACGCACGCACGCACGAACATGCACGCACGCACGCACGCACGCACGCACGCCCACACACGCACGCACGCACACACACGCACGCACGCACGCACGCACGCACACACACGCACGCACACACACACACGCGCGCGCGCGCGCACACACACACGTGCGTGCGTGCGTGCGTGCGTGCGTGCGTGCGTGCGGAACATATTATGTGGAACTATGTGGAACATACTATGTGGAACATACTATACTTTGTGTGTGGAACATAACATACACACACACACACATATGTGTGTGTGTGTGTATGTATGTATGTATGTATGTGTGATCGGGGAGGGAGCGAATGTGCCCGAAGAGAGTTCCACGGTAATTCAATACTTTGTGGTATTCCCTGCGACGGTTTTGACGAGAAGCAGTCTGTTTGAACTGCATGTTGGTATATGGACGCGCTAGTGAGGTCTCACCCACGAGATCTTCCCGTCGGATTGACGGTAGCCGCGATCTACCGCGTGAGCTACGAGACGTACTGCACCTGGGTCAACTTCCTACGAGGCGAGGACCTCCCAGAAATCTCTCTCGCGCCCTCGCTCTCTCTCTATTTCTCTCTGTCTCTTTTTGGATCATTACCAACCCTTTGACTCCTCCGGTGGGAATCGTCGCGTCTAGCCAACGACATTTTTCATACCGGACGTGAACTTAGCTCCAAGATATTTCCGCATTTCCTCAGACCAGTACGAATGCCCTATTCGTTTGCTGGCGTCACTTCTTTCTTTTTGTTACTTGGGTTTCGTGGCCACTGACTCGGGCGTTAAAGTTCGGTACGGAACGGAACTTGGAACGTAAAAAGTGTGTCTCGTGCTTTGAGTGTGCGGTAAGCGGCGGGGAATTGTACGATTTAAAGGGTGTCTGAAAATGACCCGATATTTGGATTTATTGATAAAACGTATTATTTGTTTGAAGAGTACGATATACCAGGTGTAGAAGTATGGAACCGGAATTTTTTTGTAAAAATTACACGTCTGTTGTTTGAAAATGATAAAAACGAATGGAGACGACTTTCTGCGTCACATTCAATTGATCCGCGAGTTCTTGTTGAATTTGAGTATCATCTTCATCCAATAAGGCTCGCAATTCGTTGTCTGCGAACTTTTTCGGTGGTTTCCCACGCTCTTCGTTTCTCACGTCAAAATCACCACTTTTGAATGTTTGGAACCACTCGAAACACTGTGTTTTACCAAGAGCATGTTCACCGTAAGCTTCGACAAGCATGCGATGCGATTCTGCAGCAGTTTTCTTCAAATGATAACAGAAAGCCAATGCTGTCCGAAAATCGTAGTTCGTAGGCACAAAACTCGACATGTTTGAGGTTATAGAAAAATATACCGGTGTAGGGAACTTGGGTTGTTGCGTGTTGAAAATCTTCGTCAGCTGTTAGAGGGAGATGATGGCGCTGCGGAGGCGGTCTTACGCTCCTTAAACTGATGGCTAGCACCATCTATAGGGAAATTCCGGTTTCATACTTCTACACCTGGTACATACACGATTGTACAGTGTTTTTTTCAAAATCTTTCTCTTTGTATTTTCTCGCTCGCTTCCAAGGAACGGGATATATATTTAATTGATAACGATATCATACTGTTTGATCCGATAATTGAGTTTCGTCTCTCTTTACGCTGGTTCTGTCCGGGGAATATGAGACAGATCGCTGTACCCACCGGGGGCGCCGATCCACGTGTACTTCACGAGGATCTGAGCTTCCATATTCCTTTACGTTTACAAACAAAAACAAAGCGGCCATTTATCGGACATTGTGTTTCACACATAACCTCCAAGGTTGTACCTTACATCAAAATTAAAATATTCGTACTTTTCAAATAATAATACGTTTTATTGATAAATAAAAATGTCAGGTCATTAGAACGCGTGGGGATGGGAGAAGGATAGGTATGGGGAAGTGACTCTTTTTTTGGGGTTCGATCGAATGAACTCTGTAGAAGCAAAGTAAAGGGATGAAGCGTACCAACAATGGTGGACACTTGACGATTGAATTTTTTTTAAACTTCGTCTATGTAGATCTAGTCGAGCGAGTTGCAGCGATATTGCTGAATAGGTTATGTTCGTTTAGTGCGAGAACTCCGCATACTACTGCGAACATGGGGAAATGCGAAAAGAATTTTTTTTTTCGATGCTTAGAGGCTAGGTTACTGCGACGACTGAAAATCAGGGTTATGAGAAATAAAAATTTACGGAATTAGTAAGATTATAGAAAAAATGTTTGTACATTTATTTGTATGTACTACAAACACATATTTGTACGTATGAAGTTGTGTACTCAATTTCATTGAATAATATAAATAACTGAAGAAGTTATAAACAATCTCGTGAAGGACCTCTGAATGTGAGGGGTATACTTGATTTTGGCCACCCAGTTGACTTGAAACGAAGAATCGAAAATTAAAAAAAAAATAGATAATATTGCCATCAATATTCTTGACTGAACTTTTTTTGTTGACGTGTTTGACTGAGCAGGATTGTTACGCATATGGAAAACAGGGAAAACTCAGGGAATTTCGTTCCTCCTCGAATAATCAGGGAAAAGTCAAGGAATTTTGGAAATTTTCTGGAATTTTCTCACAATTTACTTTTTGAAAGAGATACAAAAAATAAAATCGACTTGACAAAATAACTGAACAGTATAAAAATGAATATTTGTGTATATCTTTAATATTTATATTATTCCTCATTATACACAAAAGAAAGTTATGTCAGTGCCAAACATTGAAGATTTAAAAAACTGAAAACTAGTTCACTGTGGAGCTACATTTGTAAATTAAAGTAAATTAAAAGTAAAGCTAGAAAAATACATTTGTATTCGATCTGTCAATACACAACCACATCGTTATCATTATAGATAAGTATTTATATTTATTTTTTGTTTATTTTCACCGGCGTACAAACTTTTGTTTATAATGAAGAACAGGTTCTGTATTTGCTTTTAATGTCTTTTTTTTACTTTATAATGTTTAAATTATGTTTCGAATTTCAGTTAAAAAAAATAAATATCAATTTTATCAAATTTCCATATTTGGTCTTTAAAAAATGATGTTATCCAGTTCAACATAATTCTTCAATAGAAGGATCGAGTTGAGAATTTCCTTTGCTTCTTCAAGTCGGTTAAAAATGTTGTTTTTTTTTCACAAAAACCAGTCATTGCTATTTTTATGTATATCATTTTCCCGTATAGTTTGTAACGTTTACAAAGACTAATATCTCTCAAACTCAAAAAATATATGTTTGATGAAAAGAAAGTGTTCTTTATTTGACCCTAATCTGGCTAGTCTGCAAAACCGGGAATATTTGCAAAACCTGTATGGAAAACCCGAAAAAATCGGGCAATTTCTGAGTCAATAACACGTAACAATCCTGCTGAGAAAAAAAAAATTTCAACTTTTTTTCTTGAATTTTCCGACGACAAATGATATAATCATTATGAATAAGTAATGAAAAAAATGTTACGAAGAAAAACGATTCTTATTTTCGGAAAAAAAACGCGTATAAAGATTCCCTACCAGTTCTATCGTTGTAATCATAAGTTTACCTTCAATCTGCGATTCCTGCTCCATATGTTGAACCTTCCTGTTAAGGATGTTGAGTCCCAAATCGCAAATGATGATAAAATTCTGAAAATTTGGTATGTTTTTGTATGAAGTATTTCAGAGGTCGTGTAAAAATTTCACGACAATTAGGAAGCTCGTTATTGAACAATTAACATTCACAAATTAAATGTTGTTTTATGGAAACTGATGTAACTTTGCAATAAGTTTTTTTTTTACCTCTCAATTTTATAATATCTACAATATACTGAAAGCAACGGAAACAAAACGAAGTTTATTGATAAATTTTTTTTATTTCTTTTAAAAATTGTTCTTAACAAAATGGCAAGTTTTTTCTAACGAGCTTCCTAATCGTCGTGAAATTTTAACACAACCTCTTAAATACTTCGTACAAAAACATACCAAATTTTCAGAATTTTCTTATCATTTTTTATTTCAACCCTTAAGGAGGTTGAAGTAATGATGAGAGAATTCTGAAAATTTGGTATGTTTTTATATGAAGTATTCAGGAGGTCGTGTAAAAATTTCATGACGATTAAGAAGCTATTTATTGAACAATTAACATTAACATGTTTCATAGGGACTCAACATCCTTAATGGAATGAAAACTGCCCGAAGTATGCGTTCTCCCGATTAAAAAAAAAGCGGTTTCCCAAAAAACGCGTTTAAAGTTAAAAGTAAAGTTTTTTGTGGTTATTCTATACACCATTATCTAGTACTTATCATAGGATTTTTTTTCCGTCACTTAGTTTTTGTTTTATAGGCAAAATAATAACTAATTTTTGGCCCAAAAATCACTATTTATGTTCGAACGTCCGCCATTTTGTCATGAATCGATATTTTCAAAATCGGCTATGACAATTACTAGATAATGGTATATAGAATAACCACAAAAAACTTCAAGGCAATCGGTTCATTGGTTTTTGAGAAATTTTGGGTACCGATTTTTTTACGACGCTCCAAGGATCATACAATATCCTTGTATACTTTCGATATTTTTAAATAAAGAAAATTAAACATATTTCTGAATGTATATACTTTTAGACAATTAAAACCCTAATCCGAAATTTCGAATACTTTTCCTTGAAAAAATTCGCAAAAATGACCTTTTTTCCGGCTCCTAGGTGTATATCTGCCCTTAACAGAGATATCGGCATATTCATATTTATAAAGACGCCGTAAGGTAGCCGATTATTTAAAAATGACAAAGTTACGAACCTCTTGAGCGAACAAAACGCAGGTAGTTGGTCTCGAAAATCGAAGCAACGCCGCAGGGTTGTCCGAGGAAGAAAAGATTTAAATTTTTTCTTTTTATTTTTTCATTTTTTCATTTTTCATTTTATTTTTTCTTCCCTTATTTCGATGTAGCATATGTAACCTCAATTATTAGCCTTGAAACGCGGAAGGGCGCGTGGAACATCGGTTATAGGGGTATATATATATATATATATATCGACCTATTGAACGAAAGGTCGCCCGTTCGTGCTGCCATATACAGTGGAGCGCAGGGTTGCTCGCCATATTATGATTAATTTCCTGCCGATGTGAAGTAACCAGTCATCGCTTTTACTTAGCGCGATTGCACCGGTTCTTTATTCTCGTATTATGTGCATGTATGTGTGTGTGTATATATATTTATATATATATATAACTGTGTGTGTGGATGTGTGTTGAACGGTGCGTGCGAAAGCGTTGAAAATATACAAAAGGCGCGGGTGATAAAAAAAAACTCGAAAAAATTCTCCATACGCCCACGCTCTATCGATCATTTCACCCTTGTACCGCGTACGTACGTATAAATACGTCCGGATTTCAAAATCCTCGGTGTCTATTTTACCCAGTTATTTATTTCTTTTTTTTTTCGAACCCCATTTAGTCCCTGAGTAGAAAAAAGCTTTCTCCTCTCCGTGTTTCCGCTTTCGTGACGATCGAGTTATTTTCGAATGAATTTCATTTTCCGAAACCATTTCGTACTGCTTACCGTCTGGGGCACGCTTGGTATTTGACGTCGAAATGTTTCGATGGAAATGGTGAATTCTCGACGTATCTGTGACATTTGTTAGTTTGCGATGTTAATAAGGCATTCACAGACATTGCGGATAAAAAAAAATATTAATCAATGGAAATAATATTAGTATACGATGTATGGGTATAAAAATAAAATAAAATAAAAACAAAAAAGTTAAGGTCATTAAATCTACAACGGAGCTTTAGTGAGCAACGTCAAGGGAGCAATTTTTTGATAGTTAGAAAGTTGAAAAGGTAGTTTTTTCCACTTTTTTTGTCTTCTATATTTACCGCTGGTCGTACAATTCTTTTGAAACTTGAACCTCCCAATAAGGCTAGGTTTCGGAAGTCCAAACATTTTAAACGTTCTATAGGGTCGCACTAGTATTAGCCGGGGGTCGAAACAGTCAAAGAAGGATTAACAATGAAAAAAAAATCACGGCTAATCACTTCAGCACCCTCAATTTATCAAGACATTCGAAGCCTGCCATTATGAGGGCCACTTATATTTAAAAAATCCAACATTATAAACTACGCAGTCTCGTTGTGAAAAAGAATAGCGGTATTGCAGAGTTGTGGGGCCGGGTTGGAATTCCGAACTTTGAATGATCAGAACACTCAAAATTTCGAAAGAATACTACCCCGAAAGATCAAAACTCCGCAAGAATTTTGCACCAAAGGCCATAACTCCGAAAATCTGAACATCCTCAAAATAATTCGCCTATGGAAGTTTGAAAAGTTTCAAAATTTTCAATAAACCGAGGAATTATCTCGAGAATTTTTTTGATTAAGAAGTGATGTTGCGTCAACTTTGAAATTTGTCTAGACAATGTTATACGTTCTATATCATAGTTGACTATAAATAATGTAGAACGTATAAAATTGCCTAGAGCAATTTCAAAATTGACGTAAAATCACTTCTTAATTTAAAAAATTCTTAAAATAATCCGTCAATTTATTGAACATTTTGGAACTTTTAAAACTTTCATAGCCGAATTATTTTGACGGCGTTCAGATTTTCGGAGTTTTGTGTGTTCTGATCATTCAAATTTCGGAATTTCAACACGAACCCATCGTGAATTTCGGAACATTAAAATTCGGAATTTTAAACCGTTGAAGCATTCAAAATTCGGAACTTCACCCCGGCTCCAGAATTGTGATATAATTTTCTCCTTAGTCAGGCTTTTTCATATACGTATATATACAGATAGGAAAATGTTGGTGGACACGCATAAAAAAGGGGCTTTAAGGTTGCTTGAAAATTTTTATAGCACTCCATGGCTCCCCGGACTGACCATAGATGCCGTATGGACTTTGCCAATCGAGATAACGCACGATAACGAAAGCTTTTGTTTGTACATCCATCGAGAACCATTAATCCTTATCAAGACCCATTTCTAGTTTGTGATTTCGAGGAGCACTTTCGAACTTGTTTGCTCGTTACTCAACGGGACACGATATTCCGAAAGCACGGATGAATTTGGCTTCCTCTCGATTTCCCACTTTTTGCAACGTATCTAGAATCGAAAATGTCACTATAAAACAAAACAAAAACACTACCGAGTTCGATCAGCCGATTTGTACTATGAAAAGGCCGAGAAAGATAAAAGGCAATCGTTCGCGTTTATTAAGGAGATACGATCATTACTACGAATCCAAATTTCGGATTTGAAATTTTTTAGTGATTTTGACGAATACTTTTTGTGCCTATTGCCAAAATTTGAGCTATTTCGACCGTTTAGTTTTTTCGCAATAAAACTGCAAAATCGAGCACTTTGAATTACCGAAGCATGTCGTCTTATGGAGACGGTCAACCGGAAGTGGTTTTTCTGCTCACATATCCCCTAAACCCGTTGGAAAACTGAAATTCGATAGATTAGATATAATAGATATTGTAAGAAATAAATCTTCACCGAAATCAATCTTCACCGTGTAGTTAAAGCACTGCATTACAAGAAAGTTTCAATTTCCGGTTGAGAATGTCCAGAACGACGAAATAGCACCCACAGACTCAGCAACGTCGCGAGTAACAGCTGATGCGTTAAGCGAACATAACCCAGCTTTTTTTAAAATTTAATTTGAATAGAAGCCGCCACAAAAATGCAAACAACAATTTATGGAGTTTCATCATTTATCACGTATCAATAATATGTATAATTACACTATAAAAAAAGATATAAAATTTACAATACATTTAAGATACAAAAGAATTGAATTTTACGAACTCAGTAGATGAAATTAATTTTGAAACACTTGTATCGTAAATTTAAAACAGGAACATGAAATTCTAACGTGAATATAGAATTTAATAGATGGAACATGGAATTTGAAGACAAGTTTGTAAATTTGTGGAAAATGTATTGCATTAACCCGTGTCTTCAATTGAAAATTACCACAGATGTATGATAAATCAGCTATAAAAAATAGAGCATTGAAAATACAAAACAAGTTTGAAATTTATTTACAGCTGCCTGAAAAATATAATATATGTGAAACTGAATTTTACGATACGTACAATGCATGATCACAACAGATTTATTTAAAAGTGCGAAACTGGAATTGAAAAAAGAATTCATAAACGCTGATGAAAATCACATGGAACAACGTGAAAATTATATTAAATTTACACTACATATAAGGGACAAAAGAATTGAATTTTACGAACTCAGTAAATGAAATTGAATTTAAGACACTTGCACCGTAAATTTAAAACAGGAACATGAAATTCTAACGTGGATATAGAATTTAATAGATGCAACATGGAATTTCCAAGAAAAGTTTGCAAATTTATGGAAAATGTATTGCATCAACCCGTGCCTTAAATTAAAGATTACAACAGTTGTATATTAATTCAAATATAAAAAACAGGGTATTGCAAATACAAAACGCTCTCAACCCACCTCGGCCGCTCGCGACGACCGATGGTCACGCGTAGTTCGCGTAGCGCCCGAGGGACGGCGCCTTGTTCCGCACTTTCTCATAGCCACTCGCAGCTTCGGTCGGGCATATAAGCCAACCACCGGCTACGATCGTCCTGGGAAAAACAAACGCGTTTGCAACTCGTGCACGCGTCGGAGAGTGTCACAAATTCGTTATCTCTCCATATCCACGCCAGAGTCGCAGTTCTTGAACTCGCCTTTCCGGAAGGAAATTATTTTTCCCTTTTTACGCCGCCAGGTGTTGAAGGAAGAAATTTCACAAAAACCACCTTTTTTATCTCTACCTCCCGTCGAGGAGGATAAATACGAGTCACATTTTCAGTGGGCTTAATTATCAATTTCTGAAATAAACTTAATACTTTAGGATCAGTAATTTTAATACACACCCGTATGTTGATATTAGCAAATGGTTCTTGAATTTAATATACATGGATGTGAACATTTTTTTACACGTGCATTCTTTTAAAACGCACTAGTATATTAATATTACGGGGCTACACTTTTATTTTTTAAATAACCTGCTTTGGATTTTCAAAATATTATCTGAAATTTTATAAACGGCGTCCGCATAAAAACATCATACACTTGTGTATTAATTTGTATACAGAAGCTTTTTACAGTGTACATTAAAGGTAATACTTTGTTCTGTGAAATTAATACACACCCGTATGCTGATATTAGCAAATGGTTCTTGAATTTAATGTACACTCGTATATTGATATCAGCAAATGGTTCTTGATTTCAATATACTTGGATGTGATTATTTCTTTACACGTGCATTATTTTTCAAACGCACAAGTATATTAATATTACGGAGCTACACTTTCATTTTTCAAATAACCTGTTTTGGATTTTCAAAGTCGTATCTGAAATTTCATAAGCGGTATCCGCATAAAAACTTCCTACACTTGTGTATTAATTTTTACAGAAATTTTTTACAGTGTATATTCTGCCTATCGTGTTAATTCCGCTGAGGTAATTCAAGCCTATTTTAATAAATCTTAATTAAAAAATTATTTCGGTGAAACTGCAATAAATTCATTGGTTCACTGTTCTATTGCACTTTCCATTTTGATGATACCAACGTATTTCGACAGTCACTTTCTTCCTCATGCGTTACGGGCACATACGAACGGCCCTCTTCGCTAATAAGGGGATCGAAAATTCGTTCGTAGCTGCGACGATCACAGGGCTCAATTGCAATCACTGTAGATAACTGCCGCAGCGCTTGTCACGAAAAAAATCCCTCATCAAACAATCTTAATCTCTCGTGGCTCTGCGCGTGCTTAAATATCGCTTCTCGAAGGAAATGAAAAGATGCGTGAATTACTGTTTCCTACGTCGAGCCGAAAATCTCGGCGAAATTGATTCAGCCCCTTTCGTCTTTTTTGCCTCTTCTCGTCTCTTAATCGGCATTATTGAAATGAACATAAAATGCGATGAATATGAACCTTTTTTCCCGTCAGCTTGCAACAGTTGTACACGATTACGAGTATGAATGTTTTTCTGCTTTTTTTCACGAGAATGAATCGTAATTATTTGGTATTAAACAATTTTTGGTAGTTTTACGCAAATTGAAATACAGGCATACGTTTATTCAGGAGATATGTTGTTAGTGTTATTATTATTCAGAAATTAAAATTATTGGGTGTTATGGTCACTGAATTATAAAATTCAGAATTATTGTCGGGTGTTATAGTCAGAAGTACAGTTGTGTATTATTTTCAAATAACTTCGCTTTTTTAATTATTGACAGGTATTATTGTCAGAAGTACATGTTTGTATTATTTTTATACTAACTACCGTCAATGAATAATGTAACTGCATATTTTTTGTGAAAATTGAGGCCTTTGGCCTTAGGTAACGGGTATAAAATCATGTGCGAATTTAACAATTTTTTTTCGCATGAAAAAGTGATTGACTCATAAAGTTAATTACACATCTATTCACACCACACCTTTTGACAACCACAATTTTTGACCTAGAACAAAAAACGAAAATTCTCGTCAATTTACATTAAAATACCCAGAGAAGTACGTACGGAATTTTAAAAAATATTGTTTTATTCAAAAGTTGTAGGTATTTGAACTTAAGAAATGAATTTTCAGTGAAAAATTTCGTTATAACTGCTCATAAACTGCGAGTAAAATGAAAAGTTTTCGATTAATCAGAAATTCCGTACGTACTTCTCTGCGAAATGCAATTAGGAACATAACTTTCAAATGTGAAGTAAATCGAGTGAAAATTGTTGAAGTTATTTGTCACGCCAATTGGAAAAAAGCTGTTTTGAGAAGTTTCGAGTATACGGGAATTTTGTACATCGAAAAAAAAACAATTTCTAACAGCTTAATATTCATACTAAATAGATGTGTAATTAATTTTATGAGTGAATCACTTTTTCATACGAAAAAAAATGGTTAAATCCGCACATCATTCGCACACATTTATATGCAGAACCGGAACAAAAAGACAACAACGATTATAGTGATGATAGGAAAAATAACAACAACAACAACAATAATAATCGTCATCATCATTATCATAATAATAATGGTGATGATGATTTTTTTATTACGGCGGCAGTGGAAAATCTTCATAAGACGTCCAGACGTTCAGAAGAAGAAAAATTCACACCTCCTTAACGTGTGAATTTTTTCCTTCCAAAAACCATATCCTTAAACAAGGTTTAAAAGAAGTTTCTTTTTTTAAGCCTCCTTAAAGGAGGTTTCTCCTTTAAACCTCGTTAAGGATGTTGAGTCCCAAATCGCAAATGATGATAAAATTCTGAAAATTTGGTATGTTTTTGTATGAAGTATTTCAGAGGTCGTGTAAAAATTTCACGACAATTAGGAAGCTCGTTATTGAACAATTAACATTCACAAATTAAATGTTGTTTTATGGAAACTGATGTAACTTTGCAATAAGTTTTTTTGACCTCTCAATTTTATAATATCTACAATATACTGAAAGCAACGGAAACAAAACGAAGTTTATTGATAAATTTTTTTAAAATTTCTTTTAAAAATTGTTCTTAACAAAATGTTAATTTTTTAATAACGAGCTTCCTAATCGTCGTGAAATTTTAACACGACCTCTTAAATACTTCACACGAAAACATACCAAATTTTCAGAATTGTCTTATCATTTTTTATTTCAACCCTTAAAGAGGTTGAAATAATGATGATAGAATTCTGAAAATTTGGTATGTTTTTACATAAAGTATTCAGGAGGTCGTGTAAAAATTTCATGACGATTAAGAAGCTATTTATTGAACAATTAACATTAACATGTTTCATAGGGACTCAACATCCTTAAAGGAGGTCTTTAAGGAGGTCTCTTTTTTAAACCTCCTTAAAGGAGGTTTCTTTTTTTTTAGCCCCTCAGGATGTGTCTTGCTATATTTTGTTGCGCTGGTGGATCGGCGCGGCTCCTTTTTGCCAAGTTTGCTATGCCATTCTTCGTTCGATGGCCCAGTAATCTCCACTGTGCTTGTGCTCTTTTTTTTTAATCGGAAGACCGATTCGACATATGAAGCGACGGCGTCCCAATCCTCTTGGCTGTTCACTATAGTATGATATTTCTAGGCGTTGTGTGTTCCACTTGATTTTATAATCATTCGCCTTGCTGCCTCCCACCTGGTGCATTTGAAGAAGGTGTGGTGCACGTCACTGCGGTTCGTTCAACAAATGCGTGCACCGTAGGTTTTTAATTTTGCTGATCCTATGTAGATATGCATAGAAGAGGCCGTGTCCCTTGAGGAATTGGGTGAGGTAATAAAGGATGTGTCAAAATGACCTGACATTTCAATTTATTAATAAAAAGTGTTATTTGTTTGGTAAGTGAGAATATTTTTATTTTAATATAAGGTACAAACATGGAGGTTATGTGTGGAAGACAATGTCCGATAAATGGCCGTCTCGGCCCTGCTTGAGCTGAGGAATGGTCTGTGGATCATTGACGTACACTTTTCCTTTAAAAAAAACCCGAAAGAAAGGAGTTCAATGCAATAAATGCATCGTTTCGCCCGCAGTGTGGCAGGCTGAACGTCTCTGCCGAATTTTCACCATTTTTTTTTAGTGAATTTTCATAATTTCTATGCGTTGCTCGATCGTGTAATTCTTCATGACCAAATCTCAATGCTTCCTGATGCCAATTGTTAAATATTAGTACTCTATGTACGCCACGAAAAAAATGGCGCGCAATTTAAAATTTCAGGTCATTTTGAGACACCCTTTAGTTTGCGCTCATTCTGCTCGTGGCTAGTCCATTGCTGCAGAATGACAATAACAATAGTAGTAATAATAAGAACTATCGTAGGCAACCGAAAAATGTTCTTCTCAAGACTTAGGATGTGTAATACCCACCCGTTTCTCAACCAGTGCCGTAATCGGAGATTTACATACGTTCAAGCCCAATTGGTCTCATACATGTATAGCTCCTGATGGTGTGTAGGTTCTCGGTGCTGAAATTCTCGAGGGTCACTTATTCCACGTCACGGATAACGTGGTATGGAATAAATCAATGGACCCGTTGTATCGTAAATGAAACTTTGGTATATTTGGGAAGTACCCGTGCAGAAATTGTCGTAAGGATCCAATTGGATTCCCATACTGGCCCCTACTTCCTGATAGGGATCCAATGAGTCATAGCGTTGGATCCCCATTCATTTTCACATGGAAACTTTTTCACATGGAAACATTTTTCTCTAAAATGAATATTTATTAAAATAAAACAGAAAAACTGTTAAAAAATCAGTTTTCGTGAGTGTTGACCTTGAAAATCAAATTTGCGGGTATTTTCACTGTGATATTCGTAATCAGCGAGTCAAAATACATGGGTACACGAAATTCGAAATTAATCAGAGGTATGGACTTTTCGCAACTGCACCCTTAAATTCGATCGAAATATAACGAAATATAACGACGCGCAAATACAACTCCCCGGTTTCTGGTACATTATTTCGTCAAGGTTGCGGTGATAATTTATTGGAGAAATCCTTAAAGTCCTCCCGTAGCGATCTCGATTAATATCGGATCAAGGGAGCTTTATGGGCGCGATGTGGCGACGAGAACACGCGAACCGAGAGGAACCCCCTTCGATGCGAAGAAAGCCCCGCTCCGGAGCTTTTCTTTATATTCTCTCGTTCCATTCGAAACGATGTTGACGCGGGCGTTTGTCCCTTTTCTTTGATACCCCCAATAATGTATTTTACGTAACGAGGATACGGAGCGGGAAACAAGACGATGACACGTGCTTTCCCTAAATCTAAGACAAATTTATACTCGACGCAATTATCGATGGGCTCGGTAGCCCAAATTAATTTTTGCAGTCGACATGAATTTTTGAACGTGCGCCAAAAAACCACCCGCTTTGCTGAACACTTAAAGCCTCAAAATAGTTACCGCTGTCATCATTAGGTTGATGTTAGTAACACCGAACGGTGGGTGCCCGAAAGAAAGGGCGCAAAACTTATCGTAGATCTCGCAGTGAGCCAGTACTTTGGATTTTCAATGGTAACCCTTTCGATTTCAATGGGAACCCTTGGATTTTCATTAGTGATCCTTTGACGGGGAAAAAGAGGAATTTTCGTGAATTTTTTCTCGGAAAACGTCTGGAGATTTTCAATTGTTTTTTCGTTACATTAAACGGTATGGTTTTAAGTATCTTTCGCAATGTTTGTATTGAAAAATATTGATAAATATGGTAGATACAGTGGGTTGTGTAGGCAAAATGTTAAAGTTTGAAAAAATGGCCGCAGTTTAAAATAAAAGTACCAAATTTGGGTGAAAAAACGCGCTTTTTCGTTGATTGAATAACGATGCATCGATATGCAAAAGAGGCTTGTAAAATTTAAAGTTGATCGGTATAGTGATTTTTTGAGATATCGTGGTCACCGATTTGTGAAAAGTCATTTTGAGAAAAACATATTCAAAGTTCGCGGGTTCACGGACCCTATCTATAAACGCCCATACAACTGCCCCAATTTTGAACTGTTATATTTTGAGAATCCGAGGAAGATCGATGTTTTCAAAAATTCCAACTAGGTGTATGCCCTTAAAGTAACTACTGAAGCAATAGTTTGTTCTCGGACATGGGGAATTTTTTTTTCGTTGAACCTACGTGACGTTTTTTCGTATCTTTGTTTCCATTCTTACAAGTGTATAGAAAAGGAATTCGTCCGCCTACCTCCAGCTTATTACGAAAATGAAAGGGCTCCGCTTCGGTAATGTAGTACGTGATTAAATCAGTGTCGAGGGAGAAACGAGGTTAGCGGGGTAGACATTGGAATCGACACACAAACACACACAGACGCACACACATATACATATATGCAGGGTGTCCTGTTATGAATGGATAACCCTGCAACTGTCGATAGGTTAGACCATGTCTTACTATATGCTAGAATTTCAGTTTAGTAAAAGTCCTACGATTTTCGAGACGAAAATCGTCTGCTTTTGGTTTTCCGCATGACATTTCTACAAATGATAACTATTTGTGACCCGATTAAAAAAATACACTTGGTTATTTGTTTTATCTAGAAAAGTCTTCTTTTCAACCTTAAATGTTAAGGAAACTTCATGAAAAAAGATCTTATGCAGAACATCTGACTTTGATAGCCTAAGGTGTAAAAAAAAAAGTACTACGTATATCGCGCCAATTACTTAAAAAAATTGTTTAGATATTGTCGATTCATATCATTTGTAGAAACGGCATGCGGAAAACCAAAAGCAGATGATCTTATTTTCGAAAAATAACATGAAGCCCAAAATCTCGAAAACCGTGAACCTTTTACTAAACTGAAATTCCAGAATATAGTAGAACCTGACCTATCGACAGTTGTCGGATTATCCATTCATTACAGGACACCCTATATACGAGGTGTAGAAGTATGAAATCGGAATTTTTTTGTAAAAATTACACGTTTGTTTAAAAATGATAAAAACGAATGGAGACGGCTTTCTGCGTCACATTCAATTGATCCTTGTTGACTTTGAGTATTATCTTCATCGAATAAGGCTTGCAATTCGTTGTCTGCGAACTTTTTCGGTGATTTCCCACGCTCTTCGTTTCTAGCGTCAAAATCACGACTCTTGAATTTTGTGAACCACTCGAAACACTGTGTTTTGCCAAGAGCATGCTCACCGTAAGCTTCGACAAGCATTCGATGCGATTCTGCAGAAGTTTCCTTCAAATGATAATAGAAAACCAATGCTGTCCGAAAATCGTACTTCGTAGGCACGAAACTCGACATGTTTAAGGTTATAGCAAAAATATACCGGTGTAGGAAACTTGGGTTGTTGTGGGTTGAAAATCTTCGTCAGCTGTTAGAGGGAGATGATGGCGCTGCAGAAGCGGTCTTACGCTCCCTAAACTGATGGCTAGCAACATCTATAGGGAAATTCCGGTTTCGTACTTCCACATCTGGTACATACACGATTGTACAGTGTTTTTTAAATCTTTCTCTTTGTATTTTCTCTCTCGCTTCCAAGGAACGGGACATTTAAAAGTACTGACATTATGTTATTACAACTTTCAAGTGTTAAAAAGCAGCATACCAGTTTCAACCTTGACATTTGCAACCGGGGCGTAAAAATTAAAAGTGGCAAATGGAACCTCAATTTCATCTCGAAAGACCTGCCCTGAGACACCCTATTTGATAGGGTGCGCATAAAAATACCGCCACAATTTTCCACATAGAAGAAATAACTGAAACTTTTTTTTCCTCACGATTTTGCTACACATCAATTTGTATGCCCATTCGAAAAATCTACCCACAAAATCGTATGCATGCAGATTTAAAACTGTGAAAACTGGGAGGCAAATGGACGGACGGACATGACTAATTGTAAGTTATAAGAATTCCTATTCCACTACAGCACCCTCCAAATAGAGTTCCAAAGGGACGAGTGTGCACCAATTATTGAAATCGTTATTATTTTTCCGCCTGTGGGGATTATTCGTGATGATTATGAATAATTCACGCGGGCGGAAAAATAATGACGGATAAAAAAGTAAATTTGAAACGTTCAAACTCCAATTTCCCCCCCCAAGTAGGCCCACGTGAGCACACGTATGTATGTAGGGGACCGGACGTTTTCATTTATTCCGAGGCTCCAATTGATCTTCCTTTTTATTTCATCGGAAACCCATATTCTCACGATGTTGAAGTTTGCATCGTTGGAATGCAACGAAAAATAACTTTTCTTCAATTGCTCGAATTTTCTTTCGCTGACTTAGGGTACAAAAAACAAATGTTTTTCCTATCTTCCGTAGAGATCTACGACCTCGAAAAATGACGAAATAAAAAGGATTACAATAAAACCGGGAAAATTAAAAAACAAATAAAAAAGAACTTCCCTTGCATTCCAACGATGCAAGATTCAACGCCACGTATATTCGTCCAGCGATTCAGGTCACTTTTACGTAAAAAGTTCGCGATATCGAAAAACTAACAAAAGCGAAAGTGAGAGCTCCCTCGTGTTTGGCCGGGTCTGAAAAACGTCAGCACGGTGAAGCTTGTCGGCGGAGATCGTTCCTTTTCTTCCGATCCTTACAGCAGGCGCACGTTTCGTGCGCGTATATAGGGTTTGCGGTGCGTATGTACGTCCGAGAATAAAACAGCGGGGGTGGCGAGAATCGTAAAAAAGAAAAGTGGAAGGAAAGTGGGAAGAGGAGGTACATAGGAGTGAACGGAGAAAAAGATGGTGTGTGCGTTGCACGCAAGTGAGTAAGATCGAGAGGGTGAGAGAGAGAGAGGGGGGAGGGGGAGTGCGTGCGGTGCGTACAAGCGGTAAAAAGAGGAGGACAGCGGAGTATGCTGAGGGTGCGCTTGGATCATCGGGGTGGGAGTGAGTTGGTAGAGGGGCGAGGGGCGCGGGTGAGGTATACGTAATCTGCTAATGGACTCTTCTCTCGCGCTGGCCAAATTCACCCTAAACTCGGGGGTTGTGCGAGAGCGGCGTCCCCTCGCGTATAGCGAGAGGCAACCCTCTTCCATCGTTCGCGCGCTATGGTCCTCCTCGCTTCGCGGCTCTCTCTCTCTCTCTCTCTCTCTCTCTCTCTTGCCCTGCTGTTCTCCAACTGCCCTTTCTCGCAACTTTTTGTCCCTGCCGTGTCTCACTCTTTGTCGCGTCTTGTTTTTAACCCCTTTCGCTTTATTTTACTCCCTCTCTCACTTTCTCTCTTTACCTTCCCTTCTCGGTTCTCTCTCTTTTCTTCCTCCACTCTTTTTCCGATTCTGTGATTCTGTGACAACTTTAGGTTCCGCCATTTTTGTGAAAAAATTTCCGTTTTCTCCTTTCTCTGTATGTCTCTCTTTCTTCCTCGCTCATCGCCTTTTCCTCGCGCTACATATGAATCGCTCAGTCTGGGTCTATCAGAATCGCCACTTCGGATTTATATATATAGAAATTGCATGCGAAAAATCCCAAGCAGATGATTTGTATTTCACTTCGGATTTATATTATCGGATTTATATTATTATTACACCATTTATATATTCGGATTATATATATATATACAAATAACCAAGGGTATTTAAAAAGAACGGGTCACATCATCTGCTTGGGATTTTTCGCATGCAATTTCTACAAATGATAACTTTTTTACCCGGTTTTTAAAAAAATACCCTTGGTATTTGTTTTATACAAAAAGGCTTCTTTTTAACCTTAAATGTTAAGGAAACTTTATGGACAAAGAGCTTATGCAGAATTTTCATGCAAAGCAAATCGAACGTCTGACTTTTATAGCCTGCGGTGTAAAAAAATCCACTACGCATATCGTGGCAATTACTTTAAAAAGTTGCTTCGTTATTGTCGATCATATTATTTGTAGAAAGGGCATGTGGAAAGGCAAAAGCAGATGCTTAAAAAAAACATAAACCAGCCCAAAATCTCGATAACCGTGGGGTTTTTACTAAACTGAAATTCCAGCATAGAGTAGGACATGATCTGACCCATCGTCAGTTGAAGGATTATTCGTTGATAACAGGACACCCTGTATATATTGTAAAGTTAGTCTCGCTGTTGACGTCCAGAATTTTCATTCGGAATGTTCGGTATCCCTTTCGAAAAAAAAAGGAATAAGTTTTCTTTTTCTCGTTATCATTGAAACAGCGTACGAGAGAGAGAGGGGGAAGTATGGTAAAAACGATGAGAGACGAGAACGAAAAATAAAAATGTTCGCGCAAAGAGATTCTTTGAGGCTCAGCCCGCTTTGACAAAAGCTTTCACTGCCTCTTTTAGTCGAGCGAAGCACACGGCGGTCAGAATCTTTTGTACAACTCGCCGGGATGCACTTTTACTTTTTATCCCCCTTATTTTTTATCCAGGTTCTCGCGTGTTCTTTTCTTTTCAGTCAGTTTAACTAGGCGCTGTTGCGTCGACGATTACATGTTCATTTGCCGCGGGACGAAAAATAAATCTTGTCTATCGTATTATTTCGATAATCATACATAAATCGTCAAGTTTTTGCGTGCTCGCGGACCTAAAGGAGTGAATTTGTAACAGGGCTTCGGGTTTTTCGACGAAAAATCCCATGCGAAAGCCTATTGAGGGCTTACAACTAGTGCAAATGTTGGAAAATATCGATTTTTAATTTTTTACGTATTCTCATAATGTAATATTTCATAAATATTCTCGAAAAATGTCAAGTCGATCCGTTCAAAATTGAGGGAGTTATGGGCGTCTATAGGTAGGTTGTGCAAACCGGTAAACTTTATATGCGTTTTCTCAAAATGACTTTCAAAATCGGTGACCGCAATATCTCAAAAAGCAGTACACCGATCAACTACAAATTTTACAAGCTTCTTTTCTTTATCAAAAATCAGTGTTTGACGGAATTTCTTCTCTCGATGCGCAGTTTTATTATCAACGAAAAAGAGCGTTTTTTTCACCGAAAATCCATACTTTCACTTTAGACGGGGGCCAGTTTTTCAAAAATTAATATTCTGTTGAATCCCTCGCCCAAGCAGTAGATAAATTCTAAAAGAGTAAAATATACTCAAATTGATACTTTTTGACCCTTCCTTGACACACTGGGTAATTTCTAGGAATTTTGAATAAAACGCTGACTTTCCTAAAATTGAACGTTTTTAATCATTTTTTCACAACAATTCAATTTTACACTTTTCGAATTTTAATTATGCAGACATATTATAAAATGTTTACAGTGTATTTCGGATTTTTTCGGATATCAGTAGAAAAAAAAATATATATATATATTTTCTAACAGCTTGATATTCATACTAAATAGATATGTAATTAATTTTATGAGTGAATCACTTTTTCATATAGAAAAAAATCGTTAAATTCGCACATGATTTTATACCCGTTACTGTGGCCTAGCCCCTTAATCTAAACAAAATAATAATTCGAAAACCTGTGCACAGTTTACCAGAATACATTCATGAAAATTGCTCTTTCCGGCCACGAGCTAGTTGCAACCCGTTAATTTCCGAGATCATCGTACATCTGTGTGCTCCTTTTTTCGAACGTACGAAGAAATACACGTTTCACGTGTACGGCTGTGTGCTTCGATAATTGAGGCAAGGGCAGATGCTCTTTCGACGCTCAGCTGTGGTCGCCCGGTGTGTTTCTCGACAGTGATTCGATAGTTTTAAGTATCGCTGTATATATCTCAATGAGTAGTGAGGGTTGTGAACTCTCGCAAGTAATAATACATTACGTGGTTGAGATCAGTGAGCTTTGCGTCTCTGTCCATACGGCTCACCGTTTTGTATGTCTGGTATCTGAAGCTAAAAAGAAAATCGTGGCATGAAACAGTGCCATGAAACATTGCTGGAATTTTACCCATCCAAGTCCGAATTGCTAAGTCCACTTGGTGGGTGACCGCGTAGCCGTGGAAAATATGCCCCCTGCGCTGGCAGGGATCTTCCACAGCTTGCGTGTACCCTCGTTCGAATACCGTGGTGCATTAGGAAAGAGTAAAGGTGGCCGACACTCCGGAGGTTCCCAAAGGAACTGGCAATCTTGGAGTGATAAAAGGTGTAGGGTAAAGGGGAAAGGGATGAGATCATAAAGGCCCGTGAGTACAGCATGGATACCGGTTTTCCATAACATTGAAAAACCAAAATATCGGACCAAAAATTCGTTATTGAAAAACCAACGTTGGACTTTAGTGATACCGATATATCGATATCAGAGTTCAAACAATTAAAATATCATTACAATTGTTATTATTTCCATCTAAGGAGCTTCAACTTGTTTTTTTATGATGTTCAACAGCCTTGAAATATTATTGCCTACATTCAATATTTCCGAAGTGTTAACTTATCGATCCACGAGTGTGGAATCAGAAAGGGTTTTTTCTTCGGTGGCTCACACTTGAAGGTAAGGTCGTCTCTGAAAGACGAAACTGTAGATGCCCTCTATTTTTGCAGCCATTGGTTCAACAATCTCAATCTCGTTAATTATATTGACCATGCTGTTGCCTGCCGGTCACAAACGATCCCATTTGTTTGCATTCTAGTGGCTACTGCTACGCCGACTTGCATAAAACTTCCTATTTTTAATTTTGCTTGTTTACTACTTATTTGATTTGCATTAATGTTTATATTTTCCGTTTTTCTGTCTATTTATTTCGTGTTGGGTTGAATGCATTTAAGAACATAGCAGAGTATGTTTAGAAATGAATAATAAATGAAGATTTCAATAAAAGACTTCGATTTTTGATAAATACTGTGGTTTCATTTAGCTATACACTACTATTTCTACAACTTTCATCTTCACTTTCAAGCTTCTAACGTTTTTAATAAAGGTTTCACGTAAATATCGGGAAATATCGAAATACCGGTATTCCGATATTACAATTTGTTGATATCGAGATAATGCCGGTAATAGAAAAAGCTCAGATAGACCCGTGAGGCCTGTAAGAACGAACGTGGGAACATGTACCTAAGTTCATGTATCTAAGTCTGCCTAAATAACCTAATATTCCATTTTTTTGAGACATAATTCGATGCCATCTGTCAATGACGAATGCAGTCAACTCAAGGCATGTTTGTTTCAATGTGCGTAAATGTTAATGTCGCAAATAGTAGTGCAATAATAAAAATGACAATCATAAAGACAATTGCAATAATGAAGTTGATGACGAAACGATAAATGAGCAGAGATTATGCAGCTGTGTCAAAGTAATGAGACGCGATCCGTTTTTGTGACACGCAATGACGAGAGTGCGAGGAACGAGACAAAGTTGGCATGGCGCACATCAATGGACGACAGTGGGAAATTCACGAGAGTCGCAGAGTATTTGATCAGGCGGCCTATAGGGGACCGCAATGCTATTTCCCACTCGTGCGTTGTAAGAATAGATTCCGTCTGTTTCTGTTCCCATTACGTGTGTGGCGAAATATTTCACTATGGTCCAGTAAAATCAGGAGACATCGCCATTTTTTAAATTTCATATCGATTACTCTATCTCTGTCGCACCTTCTCGTCCGATCGTTTGGGGAACATTAAAAGATTTGGTAACCGCCTAAAACTCAGAAAGTGCCCTTTATGAATTTTGGAATATTGTAAGGAAAACGATGTTTGTTTCCAACACCGTCGATTCATTTGTTTTTCGGTTTGGAAGTATGGCTGAGTTTTTTCAACGGGATCTCCAACGCTCGTTCTATGACACATGATTTTTTATGGTATCGAAGTTTGCATCGCTGGAATGCAACGACGATAAATGTCGTATTATGTATATAGTATGAGTCTGAAATTGCGGCTTAAATTTCTCTTTAAGATTTTCAAAAGAACGAGACGTTCTCTTGAGGTTTTTGCCTTTTTAATTTTGCCGTTCTCCGTACGAAGAAAGCGAAATCGAATGGCAATATCTATGTAACGAACCATGTATGGATGTTTTCTTCAACTCCTGTAATTTGGATGCCCTCGAAAAGATGTAAGAACTAGAAAGTCGCATAGGATTTCCTCAAATATTCTCTAACAGATCTGTATACAGGGTAACAAAAGTCAACAAATTTCTCGTTCAATAAAGTCAAAAGTTCGGCAAATCTCGACGTGTTTATATTATGGTACTCCATTCATGGAAAGCAAGATTGCAGTTTTTACAAATAAGCTTGCGGGATTTAAAGTATTATATAGAAATCCGTACAGTTACGTGTATATGTATATACATTTATATATATATTATATATTATATGAATATGAATATAAATATATATATACACGCATTTGCGGATATATTTTCTGAGTGTATTTTTTGGACAGTTCAAAACGTTCTAGCTATATACCTTTGCAAAGACGTATAGTCAGTTTAACAAAAAACAAAAACAAAAAAACAGGCACAAGACTAAAGCTTTCCGAATGAAAAAAATCCACGTAGGTATGCAGATATGTATATATATTTCTATATATCGCACGTCCTCATAGCGATCAAATTGCACTCGCTGGTGGTTCGTGCAATGTCGATCGATAATTTTATTGACAGTGGCAAAGTGCTAACGCGAGTTCGATTCGCCCTTGCCCTACACGAGAGACTATTCAGTACACAGAGTTCCTCGCGCACTTCATACTCAACACACTCGCAATTTGAAAGCACTATTCACATACGCG
The DNA here is from genome assembly GCA_951751655.1 of Ophion costatus. Taxonomy (NCBI): domain Eukaryota; kingdom Metazoa; phylum Arthropoda; class Insecta; order Hymenoptera; family Ichneumonidae; genus Ophion; species Ophion costatus. The sequence continues at coordinate 29,748,727 of OX632358.1, forward strand.
AAAAAAAGTTTAAACGCATTGAACACAGAAGGAAAGTCGTATGGTAACGCAAATGGTAGAGAAATGAAAAACCTCGTCCCTGGATCGGACAATTAACATTTATTTATTCGGTATATTTGGCAAAAACAATTTTCATGCAATTACCCCTGGGTACCGTCGATTTACATTGGCGACGAAAACACCGACAATGTCCGAAAATCCCCCATTGAATTGCAGTTTTCTGCATGAGGGCATTCGATTATTCCGAACGTACAGGGGCAATGTTGGCTTTAGGCAACATTGGTCATTATTTTCTCCCTCTCCCATATTTAAAAAAACCAATAGGATGTGACAGTCGAAAATTGCGGAGTTAATGCAGTTGATTAGAGAAGCTGTGATGAATTTTTGATTAAAAAAATGGTACTTTCCGATGGTACTTTCGGAGGTACCATTTTCAGTTAAACTGTTAAAAAGTTGAGTTTTTACGTTTTTACAGAAAACAGCATCCTTCTAAAGACTAATTTCTCTTTTTTTCGGCTTTTTTTTTTGAACACACGATGTAGGCGGTGATGAGTTCGAACATGGAGTAATTCGAATTTCGGCTAAAACAACGCAATACAAACAATTGACAAGCGCAATTAAAAAAAGCCGTGAAACAAGAAAATATACTATTTTTCCTTCTATTAATTGTAGTGTCAGTCTCTATATTCGTTTTTCCAGGCTCAAATTGAGCTGATAGAGTTAGAGTACGATGCCGAAACGATATCTAGCCGAAAATGTAGTGTTCCTGTCTTTTTGAGCGAAGTTGCCGTTAAAACGGCTGAAGCTTTTTTCCTCAATCTTTGACATGGGTAAAAGAAACGACTTCAGCATTTCCGTGTATTTTGTTTCATCCGGATCAGTCACGTAGAACCGTAGAAAATACGGGTTTTCTCTACTATGTCAATGGTGCGCGATATCTTTCAGTATGCACAATAAGGAAGCTTCTAAGGAAGTATTTGCTGTCTCGAGCGCTGTTTTGGGAGTGCTTTTTAGAATCAAATAGCCTTTAATAAGCTGCTCGAGTTTTCATCGGGAAATTTTTTTACACATGTTTATTGATCCTTCACGAATATGTACAGATTAAAAAAATAATAATTGAGTATCATGTACTTTTGCATGTTTACAACGGTGCACAGAAAACGTCGCTAATTAGCGACCAATGCATGGACGTTGCATGAATCTGAAAAAAAACCAAACATATTTTTAATTTATATGAGTGTTGTGATGCTTGGTATCAAATTCACCAAAAAAAAATACAAAATCGTAGCATGCTAAGCGTGATTATCAGTCTTTCCTTTATTATTATTTTCAGTCAATTCTGGTAGCAACGTTGAAAAACAGTCTACTGTAAGTTTATGCCAAATACGATACCGATCAGCCATTGATTATGCAGATATTGAATATCAAAAAAAGATGCTTCCAAATTTGTAGACAACAGCATTGCTTTAAATGAATACTCAATGTCAATTGGTTTCATTAGCTTCAATCGTGATCTGACTTAATTTCTTTTGTTTTTTTCACACTATATGATGACAAGTGTATAGTAATTGTATACAAAACCGTTATAGATATAGAAAATATGTTTCTCATAGTAACCTTTCTATACGACCCTCGATAAGATATAGCCCTAAATCTTTAACGCTGGCAATAATTAATTTCGGTCGAAAAGAAAACGAAAATATTTTGAAGACCCCTCGCAACGGCCTGACAGTCATGCTTCACCGTTAATACATCTAGACTGACTTTACGCATTCATCAGACTTGAAAAATGCAGATATAAGAAACAGCGTCTTTGGCGTACTGCAGACTGGGGGGTCTGGAGAACGCGTGCAATTTTCATTTCGAACATCTCCCCGAAGGGTTTATACTTCAGAAGTTATACACATATATATTTCTCTCCAATGTTCCTTCGTATGCCCTCCCAAGCTTTTACCATTTTACCATAGCCTACCCCCCACTCTTATCTTCCATGATCCTGGGCCTCTTCAGCACAAGGGCACGGGGAAACTATGGAAAACCTTCGTCGATAAAAGCGGCTGCATTTTACCAAGTTGCAACTGCATCATCATTGGAATCTCAGTAAAGTCTCCACTGCTGTCATCGTGCACTACTTCTCTTTAGAGTGGAATTTAAAAACAAAAGGTGTTCGCACATGTTCTGCGTGTCTTCATGTGCGCCCTAAATGCGTTGTTGGCTTGGGTGTTCCGTGTATCACCATCCGCGATAGTTTTTCCATACGAGAGCCACTGAACTCACGCAAAACACTTCGCGACCCCGCTTCTGATCTCGCGCATCCAAAACCGCTATAGTTCGGGACCACGCAGTCTCTATTCTTTTCAGTATCTCCAGTCTATAGGCCGGTCTCATATGTGTAGTCTCGCGAGGCATAAGCAAAGCGAGACGGTCTTTTTATCGTTGTCTATCGCATCCCACAGCTCAATGCGGATCACCCGCCAACGCCAAACTTCCTCTTTCCGCGTTTCCCCTTCGTCTCGAGTGCGAGGGGGTTGGAGAACCCCCCGAAATCCCGGCGCGAATGCATTACGCGTCAACGATCCCGGAGTAGCAATATCCTGAGTTGCTCGATGCCTTGGTGGAGTACGAGATTATAATACATTACCAATTCGACTAAGGCGCACTCTAGTACCCGACATACATACACATACATACATTATATATATATATACCAGGTGTAGAAGTATGAAACCGGAATTTCCCTATAGATGGTGCTAGCCATGAGTTTAGGGACCGTAAGACCGCTTCTGCAGCGCCATCATCTCCCTCTAACAGCTGACGAAGATTTTCAACACACAACAACCCAAGTTCCCTACACCGGTATATTTTTCTATAACCTTAAACATGTCGAATTCTGTGCCTACGGACTACGATTTGCGGATAGCATTGGTTTTCTGTTATCATTTGAACAAAACTGCTGCAGAATCGCATGGAATGCTTGTCGAAGCTTACGATGAACATGCTCTTGGTAAAACACAGTGTTTCGAGTGGTCCAAAAAATTCAAAAGTCGTGATGTTGACGTGAGAAACGAAGAGCGTGGGAAACCACCGAAAAAGTTCGCAGACAACGGATTGCAAGCTTTATTGTAGAAGGTGATACTCAAAGTCAACAAGAACTCGCGGATCAATTGAATGTGACGCAGAAAGCCGTCTCTATTCGTTTTTATCATTTTCAAACAACAGACGTGTAATTTTTACAAAAAATTCCGGTTCCATAGTTCTAAACCTGATATATATATATATATATATGTGTGTGTGTGGAGAGGTTCATATGGAGACCGATTGTACGTATCGCAGAAGCGATATACATAAGTTTACAACTGCACTTATAGTTGAATTTGTCCATTAATTTCATGGTAACTTACCATTACATATAGATGCGTACATCTGACTGTAATGGTACGTATGGGTACCGGCGCTAATTCGTAACGTGTCATACGAGGACCGGCACCCATACGTACCATTCCATATAGATGCGTACATTTATATTTAATGGTACGTATGGGTACCGGCGCTAATTCGTAACGTTTCATACGAGGACGGTGTTAATTACGGTCCTAGTTTTTACCTCTGCAATAGATGGTCTAGATTTACGGGGAAGATCCCAGCAATCGGTTGTGCTTTGAAACCGTTGTAACGTTTATCATGTTATCGATTATCATGTTAAAAACATGTGTATTTTTTCTCATCCATGGATTCTACACGTTCGTTTACCCTTTAGCTGCCATCGTAGCAAATTTGCTATGTTCACTTTGACCCCGTTGGTGAAAAGCGTAAGGACGCTATAGCAGACCAGCTACTTCACAGTTCTATCAATCTATGCTAGATGCAGCTAAAATGCTGGGATAGCTTGAAATCCAAACGTAAACATACGAATTATGTTAATATGGCAACAATGTTGTCGTGAAAATTTACGACGCTTGCCCCAGCATTCGACCCGCTGACCGTTTTTTGACCAAAAAAGTAAGTAAATGGACATTCTTGAAATATTTTTTGATAGAATTGTGTAAAGGAAGCTTGACTGGACGAACTAGGCTTTGAAGACTTTTTATTGAATTAAAATAATAGTTGGAACCGAGCGGGTGAAAATGTTAGTAGCCAATTTGCTACAGTCGAAAATACTACCTCCTACTCATAGGAAATGAGTTTGAGCCATCCAGAAATAGGCGTGGCCGTTAAAGTGTTAAGGTTCATAGCTAACGTGCTCGTGTTAACAAATTCGTACCGTTTTATACGAGGATCGGTACTCATACGTCCCATTACATATATATGCGCGCATGTATATGCAATGGTACGTACGGATACCGGTCCTCGTATGAACCGTTACGAATTAGTGCCGGTGCTCATACATACCATTACATATAGATGCACATAACTATACGTAATGGTACTTATGGGTACCGGCGCCGATTCGTAATGCTTCAAGTGGCCCGTGTCATTCATGGTCCTCGTTTTGCCTCTGCAATAGATAGTCTAGATTTATTTATTTGTACGCAATGTTATGTGCGAGTACCAGTCAACGTGTTATATTGATTCAAATAGGTACTGCGATACCTGGCCTCATTTGTGGTCTCGGCATTAACCGTTGCAACTAACAATCAGTAACGATTTTATGTCGATTGTCTTCCTAAAAATAAGCCCCGACATTAAGTCTTCCTTTTCTCATATAGATTGGCTGAGTCCAGGAGGACTTACCAGTACTAATTGGCCTGCTTTATTGATACAATTGGAAGAAGCATCTCCGACCGATTTCATAACCAAATTGCGTATGAATACAGTCCGACCTCTCAATAAGAACGCCCGCAATAAGCACGCTTCCCCAGTTTCTCGCTCGAGCACTTTCCCCTACTTCGACTCGAACTCCGAGCTCGAGTCACGCTCGAGTGAATTTGTGCGCGGACCTCTCAATAAGCACGCCCAACCGAGGAGAGCTCAGATAAGTAAAATGAGATGAATACATAGTTACTTAACGTGAAAAAGTTCACATTCGTTCGAGCGTGCTTATTGGGAGGTTTGCATGCTATAAAGAGCGAGAGAGACAAAGAGAGCCAGTGAGCGTAGAGCGCGCGCCTGGTGGGGGTACCCGAATTCTCGGAAATACTCTTCCCCTTGGGGGCTCTTCCGTGCTTATTGAGAGGTCGGACTGTATTAAAGATGTTTGAAAGCCCAGAACTCTTTTCGATTTTGTGTGAGGGAGTTCTAGTGATCGTTTAACGTCTTATCACGACCCAAACCTCTCAGTTATACCCCAGCATATCACTTCTGTATCGATATTTTGTTTATACCAACAATTTGTTATTATTGAAGATGTTTGAAAGACCAGAACTCTTTTGGATTTTGTGTGAGGGAGTTCTAATGATCGTTTAACATCTTATGACGACCCAAACCTCTCACTTATACCCCAGCATATCATTTCTGTATCGATATTTCGTTTATACCAATAATTTATAGTTACGGTCCGACCTTTCAATAAGCAAGCCCGCAATAAGCGCGCTTCCCCAGTTTCTCGATGAGCACTTTCCTCTACTCCGACTCGAACTCCGAGCTCGAGTTACGCTCGAGCGAATTTGCGCGCGGACCTCTCAATAAGCACGACCAACCGAGGAGAGCTCAGATGAGTAAAATGGGATGAATACATAGTTACTTAACGTGAAAAAGTTCACATTCGTTCGAGCGTGCTTATTGGGAGGTTCGCATGCTATAAAGAGCGAGAGAGACAAAGAGAGCCAGTGAGCGTAGAGCGCGCGCCTGGTGGGGGTACCCGAATTATCGGAAATACTCTTCTCCTTGGGGGCTCTTCCGTGCTTATTGAGAGGGCGACTGTACAAAATATGAAATCAAAATTAGGATTTGGAGAACAATGTCGTTGGTATAAAAAAACGGATGTCAGCGATACCTATAGACGTGGTGCTCTGGATTTATAATGTTTCTACAATTTAGAAGTCTGTAAACGGTAATTACATTTTTTATCGTTCTAAAGCTGAATGGTTATGGTTCATTCCGAGATAATTAATTATCTTCCACTATGATCGACTCATAATTGATTCTAGTGCGCAATGTTTGCGAAGTATGCGAAGACTTGCGGATCATAATGCAAATCCCACGTGGGCATCATTTCGAGTCGAGTGCACATTTTCATACACGTCTGTCATATTTTCTGGTCCCCGTAAATACCTTTCAACAAGTAATTCGGATTGTCCTCATTTTAACCGGTCTAACAAATTGGGACCGGTACCACTATTAACCGTTGCATATAAAAAAATACCGGGACCGTCCCCGTATGTGTCAAATGTCCCCCTATGAACCGCTTCAGCTCCGAAATGGTCTCTCCACATATATTTATATATATGAGATAAAACTTAAAGCGGTGCTTTGTTTGTTTTACGTTCTCAACATTGATTTACAGATCATTTATGTTAACGGGTTACACCTAGCTCGATCGTGACCGGAAAAAAGGAATTTTCGTGATTTTCTGCTGGGCAAACGTGTGCAGGTTTTCAATTATTTTTTGTTTTACATTAAAGAGTGTGGTTTTAAGTATCTTTTACAGTTTTTCTATTGAAAAACATTTATAAATATGTGTAGACACTACAGCCCGGAAACAAACCTATCGAAATAGAAAAATCAAACGCATTTAGTGCTTGCATGGAATTATCTAGTGCTAGGATGAAGGATTTAATAAAAAATTGATTTTTGAAAAATGGCCGCAGTCGAAAGCGCTAGAATGGATTTTCGGTAAAAAGAACGTTCTATTTTTGTTTATAGAAATAACTATGCATTGAAAAAAAGTGGCTTGTAAAATTTGGAGTTACAGTTGAAGTTTGAGTGCAGCGATTTTTGAGATATCGTGGTCACCCATTTTGAAAAAGTTATTTAGAGAAACGCGTTTAAAGTTCGCCGGTTCGCGGAACCTACCTATAACCGCTCGTAACTCCCTCGATTTCTTTTCTTAATTTTTGAAATTTAAGAGAGTATTTTCAAAGTGTACTTTGAGAATTCGTTGAAAATCATAAATTGATGTTTTAAAAAATCCAACTAGATGTAAACCCTTGAGTGGAGAAATAGCTAGCGGATAACAAACTCATTTTTATGATTAAAAAAAGTTAGACAGCTGATAATAAGCTCATTTTTATGATTAAAAAAAAAGTACGTTTTGTTTTACCACTTTGAAAGTCAGGCTGTTATTCATTATTACTGTGAACTTTTACGACGTACTTTTTTTTAACAAAAAATTTAAGGTGGCGAGTGATGATACATATCGCCTCAGCATACCATTCTAACTCTATCAACGTAATTTGAGCCTGGAAAAATGAATGTACAAACTGCCACTACAACAAATAGAAGGAAAAATAGCATATTTCCTTGTTTCACGTCCACTTTGGTTGTGCTTGTATTGCGGTGTTTCACAAAAAAATCGAATTACGCGATGTTCGAACTCATCGCCGTCTACAGCGCGTGTTTAAAGAAAAAGACCGAAACCATAGAAATCACTCTGTAAAAGAATGCAATTAAAAAAAACGAAAAAATTGCACTTTTTAACGGTATCTTCGAAGCTACCGAAAAATAAGCTATAATCGAAAATTAATCACAGACTCTCTGATCAATTGCATTGACTGCGCAATTTTCGACCGTCATATCCTGTTTTTTTTTTCAAAAAAAGAAAAATATAAGTTCTATCACCATCGAATGTCCGCCTCGAAGCCATCATGTTTTTTGTAGGCATAAACACTTTTAGGTAGGACACTTTTGTATCCTACCTAATAAACACTTTTTTCTACGACCTCATCTTCTCGATTTATTTTATTGCTTTTTTTCGAAACGGCACATCTTCCATGTCAAAATGCCATGGTTCGGAGATTATTTGATCTAACTATACGCCATGCGCTGTGTGCGGTTTGGGGGGTTGGGGGGGGGGGGCGGGGTTACCTTTAGTAGAGGCTAAAATTGCTGATTTTCATGACTTTTTTTTTAAGGGATGTTTTCTCCATCATTTTTCAGACTTAGAGTACGTTTTATCACTACTTTTGGCTGTTACATGGTATTTGTATTTGTTGTATTAATCTTCAAAAATGGCGGCGGTATGGCACGACCTTCTAAGCGGGTTGCGGCGGATTTGGTCAGACGGTGCGAGAGGTAGCGTCGGCGGGATTAATCTGAAAAAAAAACGAACGAAGATTTTTCTTTCATCAACACTCATACGTAGAATATGAATCAGGAAAAAGTGAGAAATGTTGAAAATCGCTGAAATAGTACGCTATGAAATGAAAAGATTGAAGTTTTCGAAAAAAATCGCTACATTTTGCAATGCAAAATACTTAAACATTTTTTTTTTAACATTTAGGCTCATGTTTCAGACAATAAGGTTAGAAAGATTTATACCAAATTTCATAAAAATTAGTAATTCGTCTTTTATCTATACGTCACACGAGTTTTGAAAATGCAGTTTAGAAGACCGTGCCATACCTCGGTCATTTTTAATTTAATTTAAATTAAAAAAAAATAGTTAACAGCCACAAGTCCTAATGAAACATCCCCTAAGTCATGAGAGTGGTGAAGAAATCTTTCCTTTAAAAAAAAAATCATGAAAATCAGCAAATCTTTTCCTCGCCCAAATCTTTTCCTCCCCATTAATCATTGCTAAACTTTGAGAAATAAATAATTTACACACAATGCATACGAGCGTTCTTCTCGACGTGTGCATGTCCCAAACGTGAGGGATGAGAGCGACCCAACGCGAAACACGAATTCTTTACGGGGATGAAATATAAAGAGCTGACAAGGTCCTGCCGATCCAGGAGACTCACTGTTGGGGATTACGGCGACTTTTCCGCGCCCAGTACGCCGGCCGAATATGAGCAGAGCGGCAGGGTAGTCTCGTATGAAATTTGCGCTTCGTGTGTCGAGAATAAACTCGTGGTGACGTGAGTAAGAAGAGCGGCACTTGTCATTCGCCATGGTGGGAAAGGAACGAGGGGACGCAGGTTTTCGGTTTCGCGGGAGATGTCCGGATTCTCAACGGGGGGAATTCTATAGCGAGCCCTGAGTTGGATCCGGGGACGACTTTGTAAATATTGTAACAAGTGTGCCGGCGCAATGCTACTTCGATATATATATATATATATGGTTCCACGCCAGGCTAGGGAGTTTTCCGTCGGCCTTGTCCTTTTTCCTCCGAGCTCGAATACTACATAAATTTTCATATACAATTTAGTTTTTTTTCACCATTGTCGATCCGTTATTATATTTTTCGAAAATACAACGCGTTTCCAAAGTTCTCGATTAAACAATTTTCAATAGGTATATTGAATAAAATAAAGTTTGAGATAATATTTTTTTCGTTGCAAATTGTTAGTGTTCATTTCCATGAAAAAATAAGATTGGAAAAGCTAATAATTCAAATTCAAAATATTTGGAAATGCTAGTAGAGTGAACTCTCGATTCCACAGTTTTTCTCCAAATTTTGCAACCCTCCGCGGCTTCGTCGAGAAAATACTGAATAAGGACGATAGCTGCGCTCCGCCAGATGGAAGAAATTCGTTTTCAGAATCTTTCGGAGGTGAAGATACGCTGTGAATAAACTATTCCCGGAATTTTTGTACTAATGGTAATTGCCAATTAAAATTGTGACGTACAACTGCATAAATCTTTTTACACGATAAAAGAGCTTGGATTTCCGTGGATCGTGAAAATAGCTGACCTATGAGGAGTGGACTTTTCACTTCCGGCAATTCCCTTGCAATTACACTGCACAGCGAAACTATTTAATTTCTCCTCCTTCGTCTACTAAAACTTCGTAGGCATTGCATCAATACTTCACGAAGTATTTTATGATTGTCTGTCTATCAGGGATAAATAAAACTGGGATTATCTTTAACGATTCATAAACATGGTATTTTTTATTTTGCCTAATTGTGTAATTATTATATACAATCATCAATGTGTAATATTCCATCTGCAATTATCGAATTATTTTAAACACGACATCACTTCTTACTGTAGTTGCTGAAATTTTTAAAATTTTCAACATTCCAAAACGAATATGTAGTTCTTTGATTTCGAACGGCTTGATAACGCGCCTTGTACTTTTTATCCTACACTTGTCACTTTAATGTTCCTTGTTAGTAACAGACCCGACCGTGAGTGTTGCTATCTCTTTGTTTGTGCACAGGCGTTGTGCTTTGTCGATACAGGCATATTTTACTGACAATGAAAATCACTCATGTGTCGACCTTCGATTTTGTTGAAACTCATAGATGTGATGAAGGGTTGATAACGATTAGACACGGATTTTTTTATTGTTGGAAAAAACGGTTTTAACGGGGGAAACCATCCCTCGAAGGTAGGCGTGCCAAACCTGATTTCAATTTTTTTCTTAACCCCTTCGGTGGCATTGACGCAATAGTGCGTGAAATAATTCCGTGCCCTGTGTGGCATTGACGCAATAGTGCGTTCAACCTTTATTTCCCTATTAAACTTGCCCTGATTTGAAATCGGCGCCTCACTCGGGGATTTTTGGGCTCGCTGAATCCGAATTTGAAGTCAAAATTTGGAAATTCAAAATGGCGGCGGCAATATGGCGGACCGAAATTGAAAATTTTACTCGATTTAGATAAAAATTGGTACTTTAGGATTTTCGAGGTCACTTATTACGAATCTGAAAACAAAATTAAAAAAAAATTATTGGCAGATCTAATATGGCGGACGAAAGTGCAATATACAGCTCGATTTGGATAAATCTTGATACTCGGGGGTTTCGGGGACGCTGAGTGTGATGTTGAACTCAAAATGAAGGATTTTTCATGGTGAATTCAATAACTTGAAGCATAATACAATAAATAGGTGGAAAGATATGAAGCTTGAGCACCGAGTTTCATCTAAATCAATCTGTATTATTTATATTTTCATTCGCCATATTTTTTCGTCATTGTGAATTCCTGAATTTTCAATTCAGATTCGTAATCATCACCCTCAAAAAGCCCAGAGTACAAGTTTTCAGGATAAAAAAAATTTCCTGCCATTTTGGGCACTTTTTGTCGAATTCTCTCTGCCAACGAAGGGGTTAATACTTCTATAGTAGATTTTTCATCGTTTTACATTAGAAGAATTTTGTTTTTTTTTAAGTTCACATTGGTTGACGGCTTGTGGGTGAAACTGCAACATCACCGTTTTCTTTGCAAACTGCAAACACCTTTCTTTGAGGAGTGGTTTCCCCCCTTGAACCGTTTTTCCGTCGATAAAAAAACGCGTCGCTAATAGTTTTTAATGCTTTATCACATACGAGTTGCAAAAAAATCAAAGCCGTATACTTGATGTGTGTTTCGGTTGCGTTAATGATACGTAACCCCACTTTTATACTTTTAGTAGTAACATTTTTGCGGAGTCGCTTAAAAAAAATATGCACATGAAGCTATATGATTAACGCATTGACAATTTTTGCCCGATTTCGTCCGCGCACAGATCCTTCATTTCTCATTTTTCTTCATCACGTTTTGTACACTCCAGCTCGTTCTTTTTGCGCGGGAAAATCGATATGGAATCCCAAAGCAAGTGAAGGAAGCTCGAAATGGCCACTTCCCCCGCACCCGAGATTCTTTCGTTTTCTTCTTTTTCCTCTCATCGACCCCTGGCGTTTTGCCGATTCCAGCTTCCCTCCTTCATCGTACCGCGCACTGTGAATCTTCCTGTCACTTTCATGCCCCGTAAACAAAAATCTCGAGTATCCTGTATTTCCCTGCATCAGCCACGTTCCGTTTCCCATTGTTGCTACGAGAAACGTAGCAGCTTCATAAACAGAGAGTCCAGATCCGTGGGCTCGACGACACAGACGAGATGCCCTCGTGTAATTTTTTGTTTGCTCATTGAAACGCTTCCCCCTTACGTATCCTTTTATTATTCGTGGGCTTTTCTTGTTCACAAAGCTGATTCATTATTGAGATCGCAAACGTTGAAAAGTGGCGTTGAGAACCCCACATTTGTCCGCTGATAATTTATCACTGAAGTTGTGATATATTTTTTGCAATATTTCTTTTTCGGCTTTTGTCGAGATCGGGTTATTTTGCAATTATTTTTCTAAAAGACCTTTCAGCTTTTGAAACGAAAGAAATTGTCGTAGAGATGCAATTGGATTCCCATACTTGTCCCTACTTCCTGCTAGGGATCCAATGGGCTATCGCATTGAATTCCTATACTAAAACGTCGGGCTCCTACATTGGATTCTATTCAGGATTCCCATTGCAATCCAATTTACGAATCCTATTTGAGTCCTAAAGGATTGCCACATTATCGAACAGAACCCGGTACGATTCTTGATGGACCCCATCGCATTCTGTGCGCTGCATTTTCCAAGCAAAATATTTAGTTATAAAAAGGAATGGATCTTAAAGAAGTATAATTCTTAGCTTAAAAAGTATAAATCGCTTGAAAACGTATATATCTAAAAAATGAGGATTCTCTATGCGCGCTGTCCCTAACAAATCTCTATAGATGGGTCCATCTTCGGACTGCCTAACAAATTTGTGCACGAGACCACGCAAGGATATTTTTTTTGGGATCCACCAAATTCCGTTGAGAATTTCAAATGAAAAAATTTCGAATGGCGTGCACCGGAAAATCCCACGGAATCCACTTCAATTCCAATGTGGACTCCCAACGTGCTGCATCCCTATTAAAGCCCGTATAAGGAAGTGATAGGATCTGGGGACCACCCAACAAATTTATGCACTGGGTGTTGGTTGTGTTGCTAACGAGTTAGTCGTTCACGCATCCTACAGACCAAATTTTACTTTAGAGTAAGTTTCATACAAGTAGCTCGCACAAATTTTGTACTCAGGTGAAGATTCCACGAAATAATGTCTAATGAAATATTTGTTGCGTTAAACTAAATTGTTTTGCATACTGTTCTGTCTGGAACGAGAATTTTTTTCTCGCAAATTAACACGAAATACGTGGGTAATGAAATAAGTAGACACATTGGTTAGAAACACGATCAGCAAGAAACCGTCATAATTAGAACACATTTTCGCCTCTGTCCGCAATTTGCGATCATTTATCATGTAAGGAGATTTCCACAGCTGTCGATCACAATTTTCGTTGGCGAATAGTATGACTAAAGAATTGATGAACATATATTATTCACAGCGTATCATCTACTCTGAAAGTTTTTGAAACGAATTACTTCCACATGTCAGCGCGCTGCATTCTTTCGTATCTGCTAAATTCTTAACGAAGCGGTGAAAGGTTGGCCGAATATGACAACAAAATCATCAAATGTTTGTAGCTTCAATCATTCGCTTCTTTCATCTTATTTTTTTTTTATAAAAATGAACACTAAAAAATGGTTTTGCGACGAAAAAATAATACAAAATATATGTGTAATATCCCTGCATCGATGGCTAACAATAAGTATGTCATATACCTATTAAAAATTGTTCAGTAATACATTTGGAAGCGCGGTATATTTCGAAAAATATAACGAAGAAATGACAGTTCTAAAAAAATGCATGTGTAAACTTATATATAATATTCGAGTTAGGAAACAAAGATGAACGCAAACAAACTCCCCAGTCTGAGAAAGCGAGGAAGTCTAAAGGAAAAGGCGAGAACAGGATTATCAAAAAAAGTTATGAAAGTAAAAAAACCAATGTTCTATGAATTGCAGAAATAATGTTAAAAAATGTTTTTGTTTGTTTGCATTTGAGGCAAGGAAAAAACAGCTGTCTGAATATGTATAATTGTAACGAAGGTGGGCAATGACCTTCCACGCATTGGTCAAAACGTTTTGCGAGTCAGGGAAGAAGCGGCGACCTCAGGCGATGACTATTTCGCCTCGTGCCTGCTGCCATGAACAATATATGCAGGAAAAGATTCGTATTAATACCAGAGGGGTGCATCATCGTCACGAGATTGCGATCTATCATTGAATGTTTGTGGGGGTTCGAGCAAATATATTGAATATATTTATTATACCCGGCGGTAGCAGTCTCAAATCTCTCCCCTACGTACACACATATCCATTCGCATCCATCCACAGTATGAGGCATTCCATTCCAACTGGACCCGCTCCCCGCATTCTAGAATCCGGTGCGCGTTTTTTTTGGTGTTGCATCTACTGATTTGTGGCTTTGAGATTTTTGCGGAAAAATTTGTTCTCATTCGACCGGCTTTTGAAACCGTTTAATTCGTACAGGCATAACGTTTTCTTTACTTAACATTCCTGGAAGCTTATATACTTCATGTAGTGTTACAAACTGTGACATAATAAAATCAAAATTAAACCAAACTGTGACGAAATTAAATCAAAATCAAATCGAACTGTGACAAAATCTAATCAAAATCAAATCAAACTATGACACAATCAAATCAAAATCAAATGAAACTGTGACACAATCAAATCAAAATTAAATTTTGACATACAGATTCCTAGTGTCTTGGGGACCTGGTTCTTTTTTTTATTGGACGTAGGTGTGCTGAACACAGGGTCCCATCGGTACAACGGCGTATTGTTCACGGAGAGAAACATTATGTTCGGATAAAATCAATTTTTGATTGAATCTCGACCTGATAGGCCTTTGTCCGATATTTCATGAAATCACGAATATATTTACGACAACGAATTGTTTCGATTGATTACAACTGGAACTATAAGAAACCTTTTTTTTGACTTTAATAATATTTCTCTTCAACTTAAATAGACTGTTCTTATTAACTGCAATCCAATTATGGTGTTCTATTGATTTTTTTATTCCGTCATAGCCGGATACTTCTGAAAAAGACATTTATTCTGCTCAAGGCGGATAATCTTATTTATCATGTCGTCAAATTCATTTGGTTCTGTTCTGTACAGACAATATCTCGGCCTTATTATCATAAAACAACGAATCCAAAATGGCGACATGAAACGCAAGGCCGTGATTGAAGTTATTTACAATATGTAAATAACGTCCTGCACGATTTACTGACGTAGAATGTTGCGCAAAATGCTCTCTTCTTACGCCTACTCAACATATATTTCAATCCAACTCATCACTCATTTCAGTAGATGGCCAAATACACCACCAGAATGTTTATTCGATTTCAATAGATGCTTTCTTCGAAGTAAGAGGTACGCCTCAGATAGCACCATGCTTTCAAGTCTAATAAACATTTTGGTAGAAGTAAATGAAAATCTCATTGTTTCAAACGGAAATACGGCCAAAGTGTTCTATTTCGATCTTTGCAAATGAGGATTTTCGACATCTGCAAGATTCCGATCCAAACTATCGTCATACTTTTCTTTTTACATTTTTGCTGATTCCGCCGAGGTGTCTCCTTTTGTCTGCAACCGGTGCGTGTATCGATCCAGCTAGATCGCAATGCAATCCAATTCACACAGCTCAAAATTGAAGCGTCAATTTTTCATTATCCTTATGGCGTTTTTTTTTTCATTTTCGCTGACCCGTTTCGTCTGGACCGCTCCAGTTTGTATATGTGAATGTTTATACGTAAATCGTGGGTACGTAAGAAGAGGGCGATTGGCACGCCCGGTCTGGCAATCACAACCCTCGTTCTGCCATTAGCTAACCATATGATTATTTCATAGCAGCCCCTGCGGAGTTCGTCGCGGCAGGGGTGCATATCTTTACTTCGAGCGGGACACCGAGGGATATCCGTGCCCGACAATCCCCCCTCGATCCCCTTTCCTCTCGTCCTCAATCTCTACCCCTCTAGAACAAATCTTATCCTCTCTCCTCCTTATGTTACTTAACGGATCTGGCGCGCTCATCGCAACTTCTTGGAATGAGAGCGTGCGACAGAGAGAAAGAAGGAAAGAGAGGGAGAGAGATAAGGGTGCGAGTGTTTCAGCGGCTTAAGGGGATATAGAGAAAAGTGAGAGAAGAGGAAATGTTGAAGGGAAGTATTTTGCGACTATGCATGTCGAAATTTGCAGATGCTCGACTGGATACGGAAACTTTTGCTGATTCAGTCGAAAGTGGTATAATTATACCGGCGCGTTGCACTTTCCGAGAAGAATTTCAATGAAACATACATAACACTCGTACCGGAACTGGATCTCTGCAGTCTAGCCATGAAATAGACGTTTTATTTTTCTAGTATAGTTGCTCTATGCTAGAAATACTAGTAGTATGGTTCTACTATAGGTGCATGTATGGCGACAAATGATTACTGGTTAACTGTATTTTCAGGATTCCGTAGTCAAACAGGGGACCCTCATAAATTTGTCATGTCCGTCCGACTGCCACAGTTCTACAGTTCTTACAGTTTTTATTCTACATGGATGAAATTTTACAAGTAGATGCTTCCTAAGCAGCACAATCTTTAAAAACTTATTTCAGGATTTTCCTCTTTATGTAAAATGAGGGCGATTTTTTTCTCACATTCCCAAACAAGTGGGAGGTTGTTGGATAGGTCTTCCATACTGGAATTAAAATTCCATTTACTATTTTCCATGTTGAGGCTCCGTTTGAGAAATATCAACCTTTAACGTGATGCGCGATCACTAATTTAGTGCTTCTCTAATTTTCCAACCGTTGATTAGTAGCATTAAAAAAAAATTTACATCAACAAATTCCGGAGATCCGGACAACCAGGTTATCGCTGAGTTGACTTTATGGAAACTCAGTTAGAGGACTGCAAAAATGACGGTCGCGTATTGTTGGAGGACTCGTTGATTAAATATCAAACATCAGTCATCCCACCCCTCTTTACTTCGTCTGTATCATTAGATTAATATAATTGCGAATTATTGAATCGGATCGAAATTTTGGACGAACATACATAATAATAGTGACTGCATATTAGTTGAACATTGGTGCTTTGAATGATTGCACAAATAAATTACTGTGGAACCCGCCGATACTGGTGGATGAGCGCTCGGGGTTCAGCTCCGGTGGTATATCGAGTTAAGCAGTGCTGTGCTTGGCCATTACTCGAAGTGGTGATCACTTAGCCGTGCACTGGCTGGCCCATCAACCAATGAGTGGAATGCCAATACTTCTGGGACCCTGGACGTCGATACTAGAGTAAAAGTCTGTGCACCAAAGAATCAGAAGAATATAGGGCCCTTAGCAAATGCGGTATAGTGTAGCTCAAGACGGGTGCGAATGCAACGGAAGTTAGGTTCGATTAGAGTAGCGCGGGTAGGGAGTGACAGAAAAGGGTTCAATTGGGAAGGGTAATACGTAAAACCTCGGAGAGGGCATACATTCGAAATCAGGATACTAAACTATTATATTTAAAATTATCGGTTGACGATAAGATTTGACAAAAAAAAACTCCTACGGAACCCTACTCTATGCGTCTTCCGACACGCTCTTGGCAGGTTTTTACTTTTGGTGTTCCTCCGTATACCTTTACGGACTCTCGAACGTTCACCCCTTTCATGGTTACCCTGTCACTTCACTATTTCCAGTCTCCTAGAGACTCCTCGGGGCATTAGGCCCTCAGCCACTCATTCCTAGCTCTGCTATAGCCCATTTTCGCAAGCGCCCAGGGAAACTGCAATTCACTAAGTTCTGGTAGTTTTACCATCGAAAACCACCTATCCAAGTACCGGCCCCGGTGAACGCTGCTCAAACGCTCCCGTGAGGTAAAAATGTCTAAGTATGTTTTACTTTCCAACAATGTGATTCCTGAAAATTCTGGAAGTCAAGAAAAAACTACTAAATTATCATTGAAATATAGCCTTCGAGATTTTTGTCATCCGTCAACGCGACATCAATATTTAATCAAATTATAAATGAAATTTCTCCTTCTCCGCATTTCTCGCGTCTACAGATCGATGAAGAGAAATATATACGTGAATGAATTTTCGAAATCTGGTGAATTCGTTCGGGCAGCGCAGGCACTAGTAGACAGAACTAATCGTGCAGGGGGCGCGGCGGTTCGTTGGGGCGTAATATTACGAGTGTGCCACGTTTCTCCAACTTCCCTCTCCCCCCGCCACTTTTCGCTCTCACTTATTATTCCGAATTATACGTATATACATTATTGCACCGTACCAGAGGGGGATGTGGGATTTATTCATGTGTTCTCGCCTATACATACACAAAGACAGGGAAGTGGGACGATGGTGGCGGGTGATGTACGAAAATCGAGTGGCGTTAATCCAGGAGCTCGACGCTCGCGCGTCTCGGTGCATTTTATTAGAGAATTTGTTTGATCCATCGTCGCGCTCCATTACTAGGGAGTAAGAGAGGAGAGTAAAGCTCGTACGAAGTAAATTCATGTTGATGCGAGCGCGCGTAAACTTTGCGATGCATTGTCGGATTTGCCAGATTACCACAATAGCTTGAACCTTGTAATAGCGAAAGAGAGCGCCCACGGTCACCATTTGCACCAAATTTATGACATTATTATTATTCATATCCCAATACCGCAACATTGGTGATTTGCCAACGTTGCTGAAGGCGGGTCTTCAATTCACCCATTCAACTTGTCACCCTAGCGGTCATTGATTTTTTCTCTCACTCGATTTATCGCCGCACTTGCACTTCCTCAACTCGCGTCATTTCACTGGCGTAGTTGGCGGCACGTCGATTAGTTCGTTGCTGTTGCTTTCGGCACTGGAATATTTTGCATTTTTCTAAAAACCACCCCACAGGCGCTCGCTTTCTGTTATCATCGGGAACTCGTAGCTTTACTCAGCAGATCAACAACGTAGCTTTACTCGGCAGATTGCTAACCAGGCGTCCACTACTACCGGTGCTTCGTAATAACAGTTTCTCATTTTCCTGATCCAGGAAATCTTGCTACTAACGCAGGGAGGTTGGTAACCCAAAAAATCGGCCATAATCAGCTTCGTCTAGATGGATCGAGGCTGCACTTCGCGGACTATCACGCATTAACATACCATCCAATCTGTAATGTTGTCCCAGTACGTCCTTTCGTCACTGAGCCGGGCGACATCTCATTTCCATTAAGACCGCGTCAAATCGACCGTGTTCCTGTTCGGTATATTTTTTCAATCTGTGTACATTGCATACACATACATAGGAATAGATAGGAAAATGGACATGATCAAAATGATGGTGGGTGGGGTATCGTGGAATTAGCTATGTTCTGGCTCAAGCAAGTTATGATTAGACGGGACAGTTGGCCACGTCGCTGCACTTGTATCCCGGGTGGCGTGCACTCGTTTCACGTGTACAATGTATATATAAGAAGTGGCACATAGTATACATATTACACTACGGTATTATGGATGGAGGAATAAGTGTGAGTGTCGTTCCGTACGAGTGTGTATTGCCTCATGGCCTGGGCTAGTGGAACCGTCCGATAGGACATACGCGTGGTGAGGGGTTGGCAATAATACGCACTGACAGCACGCTCAACCCTCGCAGGGTGACCCCGTGTTATGGGGCCTCGTGTGGCCCTGGAGTGGAGCGCCTGCTGCCTTCGGGTACTAACTGCGAAGGGAGCTGAGCAGAGAAAGAGAACGGTGCAGGATAAGATCGAGAGAGAAAGAGAGAGAGAGATCTGGGGATAGGAAGGAGGGTGGAGGGCAGAAATTTCGAAAAAGAAAACATATACAACAACCCGATAGAATGAGCATCGCCGTGGACCGAGGGTGGTGCGGAAAGAGAAGGAAGGAAGGAGTGTGTGAGGGAGAGGGCGAGAAGGGCGGTGCCCCCCGTACTCAATTCAGGGGTCGGAAGCTCTCTACACAGAATTACCCACTGATGTTATAATCCTCTCGTGTTACCCCGTCACACATGCTCTCCCGTAAGCAATAGATTTTTTCTCCTTCTCATCGCGTACCGAATTTAACTCCTCGTCCCACTTCGCGTGGCTCCTCAATCATCGGACCTCCATATGCGCATTTGGCAGCCAACCGAGGTGAAATTTTGTTGCAGTTGCCCCACGATACGTCAGGTATAACGAGGTTGTCCACTTTTTTCGGCTCGGAAAAAAACCTCGGGGAAAAACCTTCCACGACTTCACTGACGTTTTATTAATTACTATTTGATAACGTCAGCACTCGATGTAAGGTGGACGCACTGAGACGCGGATATTAAGTCGCGTAAATTTCAAAGGTTATTGGAACTGCTTAGCTGCTAACTGCTTTTGCGTTGAATAGCTAATGATTGATCATTGCTTTGGGAAACTAATCCAAATGTGGGATCAATCGGACTATTCTGCACCTGCAACCTAAACCGTGTTGAATATTTCACGAGCTCCACGCGATAGGAGAAGAACTGCACCATGGTAGCTAGATGAAAGGAGTCCAAACTTGGCAAGGGAATGGAATCCAATATCCAATTGCATGACAGATGATGGTTTACCTATCTAACCTCATTTCTCGCCTAAGTGTCAGCGTTATAATAAAATGCAAGATTGTGTGATACGATTATTGGTACAAATACAGTATTGATTAAACGACAGATTTTTTCTGTGATTGCACGCAGAGGCTCCATTATTTTCATTCTTTTTTTTCTACACGACAATTCATTGGAGGAGTGAAAGGAGTATGCATTCCCGAATTTGTGAGTAAAAATATGCCGAGGTTTCCGATTTATCAATTTGATAAATAATTATATACCTACCTTTTTACACGAAAATATTATTATTTCTAAACGTTTACCAATAATTTGCACATACGATGCAAATTATTGTATAAAAGAGATGATCATATTCGCACCTGGGGATGACGAACGGAACAAATGAAGTATCGTCCGAGCATTTTTGTACCGTCTCCCCATTGAAGATTAGAGTACTGTGTCAATCCTCTATGATCCGGACGACATTATGGGGAGGCAAATGGAAGGAACCGTCAGTGAAGTATCTGGTTTTGAAAATGGCGAACGATTCGCCGCGTCATTGACACAGCCTCGTGTTTTTCCACGGGACATTTAACGACTTACCATGACGTTACAGATCCCCACACATTTTTCGCTCTCATTAATCGTTTCAGATATCTGGTGACCGGTGGCCTGGTTGATCGCATTTCTCGCCACAGTCGTGCCCTCATAGAGACCGATTTTTTCCTCGAGCAAGATCGCGAATCGCCTCTCTTACTAGCGTCCTACGACCTTCTCGGACGTATAGTTTGCCACTTGAAGCGTAACGTCAATGAAAATGGACAGAGTGCCGTTTGCAATGGTGATACTTCGTTGCTCATCGCGGAGCAGACGACAACAGCGGAGTCTCATCTTATTCACAGCCTCGAGACGTCCGAAGCGGCGGGCTCGATCGGGGCGCTGTACGCGACATTTGCCCTCACTTCGCACAACCAGAAGTGCACTTCACCCACGCCAAGTCAGTCCGGTACTTCGTCCTTCGCGAAGGCTCTGGCACTGAAAATTCTCAGGCTGCTGCGGACCGTTGGTGAACTGGATATTCGTGCGCTGCAGGTATAGTTTGATGCGATTTTTTGTTTTTGCTTTCCCTTGTGTAAACGATTGTACGAACTTTCCAACGTATGGATTCGTCAGTATGGGAAAACTCCAAATGCGCGTGAAAAGCTGAAGACACCGGTGACCGGGTGGGGGACGTGGAATGACGGAAATAGCCATTGAGTGTGAATGTAATGAGACGAAGCGTTGGCGAGATGGACGATTGGAGGCCTCGCTAAGGGCACAGAGAGAAAGAGAGAGAGAGAGAGAGAGAGAGAGAGAGAGAGAGAGAGCCCTTTTTGTCCTCGTAAGGGATCACCCCTTTCGCGATTTCACTCGACTCTCGTTACCTCCGGGCTGACTACGGTCTTCGACACTGACAGTCTCGACAGATAATTCAATCACCGTGTGGAAGACTGCTCGACTTAAGACCAATGTTATCACTTGTTTTCTTGCTAAAAGGTCGCACTAATCCAGAGTCTCGAAAAATAGGGGGAAATTGAAGGATTTTTTGTGGTTAAAGAAAAGTTTATCGAAAATCGGTTGAAACATTTTATTGTACATTCATTGCAGTATTAAAAAACTTCTTTGAATGCCTACAAACGCTGGCACTGGTGCCTTGTAATCGTAATTGTTTTTTGCTGGAGGTGCTCCGGGACGTGCAGCATAACTGCCACTTCATCTTAATTTCCTTTTGAACATTCAGATTAAAAAAGTTTATCACGAAAATCCCGGCAAACACTGTAGTGTTTGCCATGATGACCAGGATTACGATTTGAAGCTAGCGAAGTCCTTTTTTCCCGACTCTCCGGAGTGCCGTTACCTCTCAATCCTTTTCGTCGATCTTCCTCCATCTCTCAAAATATTTCACTTTCCTTTCCTCGTCATTCGAATCTCTCCGCAGATTGGCGCACGTAACCAAAAGAAGGCCAGCCAAAATTAGGGTAACGATAGACACCGGCAATTTGTCTTTTCCATAACATGTCAGGCACACCGTCCATTGGTGGGATTGATGGACCACGGACGTTCCACTCGTCACAGATCTGTCCTTTTCCTTCTGAAAGTCCATTTCCGTTTTTTTTTGCCATTAGCCATAGGGGTGGCTCGAATTTATGATAGAGACATCAAGCAGCGGGAGGTAATGAGGAACAAAGAGAACGAGCGGGAGAGAAAGGGAGACACGATGCGAAACGACCGTGGGCGGAAGAAAGACGAAGAAAAATAAACTATGCCCGATAGCAGCGGGGGGAGTGATAGATACAGTGGAGCTGCGGCGATCAAACCACGAATTGAATCGAAACGGCACCTCGCGCCTACCATAAGGCTACGTTAGGCCCTGTCAGGGATGGAGAGACCAGCGGGGATTGCCCCTCTATTATCCCGTGGGACACTCGGGAATCCCGCGAGAGATCACTCGATTATCCCTCGTTGGTCTGCACTGAAAACCCACAGACGTATCACAATCTTCTCCAGCTCTCTCTCACCCTTCATATCCTTTGAACCGTCAGAACAGAGATAAAAAACCTTGCGTTTCGAACAAGCCTGCACGTTTATTAACTATTCTCTTTGCCTTGCCATGCGCGACGAGTCCTCTTTTGGATGGCCTTCCATCGTCTTTCTTTTTTGGCCGGGTCACTCCATAGTCTCGTTAACGAAGCTCCGTGTTCGTTCACCTAGGAAAATATCGCTAACAAATTTTTCCCTCCCTCTACGTGTCGTCCAATACCTCCCGTTCTTCGAGCTTCTCTTCTGCGGCTTCTTCAAGATTCCCACTCTCCTTCCATCCTTTTCCGTCTTGGCGTTGAACTTCCAACTTTCTGGCTGGCATCTTGGGTTTCACGGCGGCGCGATGCGTTTGTAATTGCAGAATTTACTCGGTTCCGAGGGTACCGGCCTACAGTGGCGGCTGATCGCAAGCCACATGATAACTCGATTCTCCCGCGATGCACTTGCTGAGAAGACTGACGCTTGTAACAGCGCGGGCCAACAGGGCGTTACGTCAGCTCAAATTCTCGGTCAACTGCTCACCGTCCTCGGCTACTTCTCGGCGAACAATCCTGAGAATCAGGTAAGTCATGATGCTTCATAGCTGGAAACTTTGTCGAACAGCTTCAATTGTAACTCTGATTCGAGAACTTATCAGGCTTATTTCAAGCTCCTGAACACTGGAAGATCTTTCTTCAGGGCTCCGTAGCTAAACAAGGAACTCTTGTAAATTTGACACTTCCGTCCGTTCGGATTTCACAGCCCCGCAGTTCCTACAGCACTTAGACATTTTGCAAATAGATGCTTCAGATGGAAATTTCGATCGATATGCAGCAAAATCTTAAGGCGTTACCCCCACTGGTAGCGCAAAAAAAAACCTTTTTCATGAATTTTTTTAAAGAAAACTACAAAACTTTTTTAATCGATCAATATACCATCTTAAAGAACACATCTTGAAGAACTTTCAGTAATGTTTTTATTGAAAAATATTACATTGTTTAGTGGCAAATGGCCGTCAATGAAATAATGTTTTTATATACACGGTTTGCGGTGACCAACATTGCGGCGAAGTGGATCATCTGAAAAAAAAATGCGGATGGATTTAGTCAAATATAAGTATAAACTAGTCTTTAATCGAAGGATTTTAAAAAATATTCATTTTTCACAAAATGGCGGACAGTCAAAGTTAATGGTTCGATTTTAACGAAAAAAAACGGCCGTCTTTTTGCTATAAAACGGCCATTTTTTTTCGAAAAAAAAAAATCGAACGTTTAAAGACTACATTTTTATGTATTAAATAAGCCTGCAAAATTTCAAGAAGATCGGTTCATTAGTGTTCGAGTAATCTTGGTCACCGACTTCAGAAATGCCATTTTGAGAAAAACCCGTTTAAAGTTTCAATTTCAGTTCTTCAATTCACGGATTCTTCTCTTTTAACGCTCATATCTCAGTCAATTTTGTTCGGATCGACTTGAAATTTTCAGGACATATTCTCAGATACTTATACTTCAAAAAAATGCAATAAAAAAATCGATTTTTTCAAAATCGCAAGTGGAGGTAATCCCTTAATGAAAATGCTTGATGTTCCCTATATGTAAAATGGAGGTGAACTTTGTTTTGGTGTATCGCATTGAATGGGGTGTCATTAGACAGGTTGTCCAAAATGGAATGGGTTTCATCAACCATTTTTCAATTTTTTTTTACATCGAGCTTGCGAAATAGCCAGTTTAAGGTGGTACGTTCATTACTACGAATCCAACTTTCGGATTTGAAATTTTTATACGATTTTTGACGCATACTTTATGCGCCTATTGCCAAAATTTGGGCTATTTTGACCGTTTAGTTTTTTCGCAATAAAACTGCAAAATCGAGCACTTTGAATTACCGAAGCATGTCGTCTTATGGAGACGGTCAACCGGAAGTGCGGTGATCGTGGTTTTTCTGCTCACGTATCCAACTAAACCCGTTGGAAAACTGAAACTCGATAGATTAGATATAATAGATATTGTAAAAAATAAGAAATCAATCTTCAACGTGTAGTTAAAGCACTACATGACACGAAAGTTTCAATTTCCGGTTGAAAATGGTCAGAACGACGAAATAGCACCCGCAGACTTAGCAACGTCGCGAGTAACAGCTGGTGCGTTTGGCGAACATAACACAGCTTTGTTTTGAAATTAATTTGAATAGAAGCCGCCGCAAAATATGCAAACAACAATTTATGGAGTTTTATCATTTATCACGTATCAATAATATGTATAATTATATTCTGCCTACCGTGTTAATCCCGCTGAGGTAATTCAAGCCTATTTTGATAGGTTTCCGGCTGATGTTTGTTGTCTTTTTAGTCCGTTTTTATGATGAACATGTTAATATTATTATTACGAAGATTACTACCGAGTCGTTGACAATCTAATTTTTCAGTTTTTTTTTTTGTTCACGTGCAATAAATTCATCATTCGCCACAACATTTGGCACTCTATAATCAATAACACGAATAATCAACATAAGTAAACAACAATCAGAGCAGCTGTGGGTAAAATAAATTTAGATTCTTTCTCGACCCCGTGGAAACGATCGTACCTCCTTAACAGGCCCAAAAACAAGGATGAATTGGAAATATATTTTTCTGATGAAAATATTGCGATGACGATTTCGGCCTTTCGCAGAGAATTAATACATAGCTTTAACAAGCTTGATTTTTCCAAATTAAAAAATATTCAAAAAATGCCGAACTGATACACTTTTTGTGCACAACTGCCTGCTCAACTTCATATAGAAAATATGAAGTTATTATTATTGAAAGAAAGTGCCGCGGTTGCTGCACGGACAATCAGTGTGGGTCGGTCTGGCGAATAGGGTGATGTGAAGTGATGAATAAAAATGTACGTTCCGTATAACAACAAAAACTTTCCTACGACCAGATACTTTTCTACAAATTTGAAAATTGCCGCACGATGTAGTTCACATCTGATCCAACGGCAAAGTAGTCACTCCATCGGCTGGATCAATTTTTTATTCGTCGCAGTTTTTCATCGATGTACCGCACTAACCGAATAGGATTGACGTGGGTTACTTGGAACGCTCGGTTGTAGTAACCAAATTCCCGACCCCTGTTCAAGAAGATAAGCAAGATTCCGTTGACCACTTTTTGTCCTTTGCCTGTTTATAATCAAGCTCGTTTATATGATACATCGGAAAGCTGATTTCCATTTGAGAAACGTTACCCACACAGCCTGAAGATTCGGCAGTTTTTTGCCCCTTCCACGATGCTAGATCGACAGTTGTTAATGTGCGGAAGAAAAAGTGAGAGCCTCATAGTCCGGGCGTTCCTCAACCGATAACGCCGCATAGCTCGAATCCTCTCTCTATTCGAACTTACAGCGATTTCTCCTCTTGTCGCTCTCCAGTTTCTAGAAGAGGATGTTTTACGGTGGCGAGATATCTCGCTGTAGGAAAAAAAAAGGTTACCTCGGCTGGACGACGGAATGACCACCACTCACGTTGTAAGCCTATCTTTCCATTTAGTCTTTCCTACATTGGCGCCACCGACTCATCTTAGGCCTTTGCTCATCTCTCTCCCTCTTTCTAATTCTCCTCTCTCTCCCTCCCCCCCCCCTCTCTCTCTCTCTGCGTTTCGTGAGCACTGGAAAAAAATGGAGGCGCCAAGCTGTTAGCGTCGACGTACAAAGTTAAAAAGTTGAGTCATTCGTTCAGAACGGATAAAGTGGGGGACGAAGATGAAGCAGAGGATACGAAAATACGAAAAAATGGAAGAAAATAAGCAGGAAATAATAATCAAACATTGGGGGGGGGGGGGGGGAGTGTAAAAACCCACCAATGGAAGGTGGGCAGGACAAGGGGCACGGAAGGAGTGTACAATGTGCTCATTTGAGACATGGGAATGAAGGATTTTGTAAAATTTACATCGGAGGGGGGTACGTACCTTTGGTGAGGTTGAAAAGCGAGATTGTTAAAAAAAAATCTCCCGGTGCATGAAAGATTTCATTAGAAAATCGATATAGTATACTTCTGCGTATCAGTTCAAGAATAATAGTAACTGAATTTAAATGTGGGTTATATAAAATATACCAGGTGGAGAAGTATGAAACCGGAATTTTTTGTAAAAATCACACGTCTGTTGGTTGGAAATGATAAAAACGAATGGAGACGGCTTTCTGCGTCACATTCAATTGATCCGCGAGTTCTTGTTGACTTTGAGGATCATCTTCATCCAATAAGGCTTGCAATTCGTTGTCTGTGAACTTTTTCGGTGGTTTCTGTTTTCGGTGGATGCTGTTTTACCAAGAGCATGTTCAGCGTAAGCTTCGACAAGCATTCCATGCGATTCCGCAGGAGTTTTCTTCAAATGATAACAGAAAACGAATGCTGTCCGCAAATCGTAGTTCGTTGGCACAAAACTCGACATGTTTAAGGTTATGGAAGAATATACCGGTGTAGGGAACTTGGGCTGCAGAAGCGGTCTTACGGTCCCTAAGGTGATGGCTAGCACCATCTATAGGGAAATTCCGGTTTTATACTTCTACACCTAGGTAGACATAGTATCCATTTTTCACAACAGGTCCACGGAAAACGGCGTTTGCGGTACTAGGCACTGTTCAGCGAGGCCTTATCAGGGACAAGTTTTTAGTATGTACATTTAAGTAGACAAAAAAAGCAATGGGCAAAGTCGATTTGAGAAAAAAAAATTGAAAATAAGCGACTTTCACTGGATTTTTTGTGTCAATACGACTTATTTTACATAATCGATTTTTTTGTATACATATTACATCTTTTAATTTCCCGAAAAAATGATTCTGTTTAATATTAAAAAATAGGGGCTGTAAAACGCTTCAAAGACGCTTGCCGCCTGAGTTCTACGGCGTACAACCCAGCGTGTGGTGTATTGAGCTAAAACATCAAAGTCAACAATTTTCAGATTCCTAAGACCTGCACGCGCCATGTAAACCTAAATAATCCAAAGAAAAGTGGAAAATCCAACAATGGTACGAGTTGAAAAAGATGTTCTATTTTCTTTGAAATTTCGCTATAGTATTTGTTAATGAAAAAGTAGTTTTATTAAACAACTTTTAACGAGTAAGGCCACTGTAACGGCCCAAAAAAAAAGGTTTTTTCACTAATTTTTTGCTCCCGAAATTGAAGGTATTTGAAAAAAAACTTTTAATGGTGTTATCGGGCATACATTAAACTTTATTATAAAATTTTTCTACAGTAAAAAAAAACAAAATGGCGGTTCCACAGCTATCTTCCCGGAACATGTTTTGCTTCCAGGGCTCCGCGGCACGCAGCACCACTGGTGCACTTTTGAATCTAGAACAAAAAAAAAAAAAAACCATTAATCTAGAGGGCTATAGCTAGAGAATGTCGATCGGATTTTAAAAAGTATCAATTTTTGTGGATTTGGCGTGCGTTTGAAAAAAAAATTGATTTTTGACGAAAAAAACGGCGTTTTTTGTTAATAAAAAATCAATAAATAAAGTTCTTGAAAATTCCGATCGACATTCTCAAGATAATGTAAATGTCCACATCTGGTTAAAATTTCAAGTAAAAAAAATAAAAATTGTTCGAGTTATGCTGCGTGCCATTTTGAAAAACCATGTTTCGAGAAAAACGCGTTTAAAGTTTTGCGAATAGTTTTATATTGGAAAAAATTAAAAAAAGAAGTTAAAAAAAATTTTTACCGTTAGTCTGCAATCCCAGCACCATACATTTGTCCTTCGATAGCCAAATTTTCGTCTTCTTCGTCTTTCCTGGTTGATTTTTGGAGCGCGCGCGCACTTTTGGCCGCTTCGCTCAGAGATGTCTCCGCGTGCGTGATGCATTTGGCGTCGGCTTCGATGCAGAAATTATATAACTGTACACCAATTTCCACCTCCAATATCTTGAATATTTGCAAGACGTTGGTAAGGCCGCCATTGAATATGCAAACAGCGATATCCGTCGCAATATCTAGTACAGTTTTTCCGCTTGAGGATGATTTGGGGGCCAAACTCCAAACGGTAGCGTTGAAACTTTCGTTATTGTTTTGAGTATAGGCCCCCAAGCAACGCTCCAGCAACTCGTCCCGGCTCAATTCCATGTAGATGGGTTTGATGGCTTGATAAACCTCCTCACTCATTGGCTGATTGTGATGATACGCATCCAAGGCATTTTCTGCTTTCGCTTTCTTCCAACTGCACCAATTCTCCGAACATTTTTCGTGCTGAGGCTTTTCATCCGTTGACATTTTGTGAAAAAGGGTTGCCCAGATCTCATTTTTCATATTTTTGATGGAATCGGAATTTCGACGGATTGCTAAGCCGTAATAAATGCTTAGTTCGTCAATCAATTTGGCAGTGAGTTTTCCTCTTCCCCCGAGACCTTTTGTTCCTTTTTTTAAGTTTCTCAATCGAGTGCCCATTCTTTTTTGCACGTGATCTATGCACTCTTTTTTTTTAACATCAACATTTTCATAAGGCTTCGAATCCACGACGCCTTTGAAAGTTTTGGAATCGCCATCTCCGATATAATTGCAGTCGTTTCGGAGCAAGTTTTGACACGCTTGGCGGCGACCTTCATTTCCTAAGGACAACAAATTTTTTTTCGCACAGGACCTTTTTTTCTTATTCTAGAGGGTTTAAACTATTTTTTAAGCCAATAAAAAAAAATCGATTTTTCAAAAAATTCACAGTGGCCTTACCCCTTAATGGACTTTAAGTTTACATAGACGGTAATTATGTTATCTAAAAGTTTTCAAAAGTTCAAAACTAGTTTTCAGGAAACCGCATTGAAAGTTCTAAGACTCATTACTTCTATGACTAAATTACCTACCGACCGATTAGTCTGCTATTTCAAGGCCATAAAGATAGTCCCTCAGCTTCATCGCAGAGTTCATTTTCGGCCATAAGCTTTTCTTTACGTTGTGAAAAGACCTTTCCCCTTAAGATATATACACAGAGGTAACTACGAGAAACACGTTTTACTTATAAAAAAATACACGGCTTCTAAGTTTCTCAAAAAACAGTTTTCTATATAATTGAATATATACTCATGATCACATCACAAGGAAAAACATATACAAAAAATTGAGTCAAATAATGATTGAAGCTAATGAAACTCCCTAAGCCTTCTTAAGAAACCTGGACGTTAAGCCTTTATTGAAGAGCTTCATCATGAATGCTGAAGGGTATCCCGCGCCACTGTCATTTTAAAAGGAAAATCACAATTTCTCAGCATCTACTTAAGGGGTTACCCCCACTTGCGATTTTGTAAAAATCGATTTTTTTTATTGCATTTTTTTGAAGTATAAGTATCTGAGAATATGTCCTGAAAATTTCAAGTCGACCCGAACAAAATTGACTGAGATATGAGCGTTGAAAGAGAAGAATCCGTGAGTTGAAGAACTGAAATTGAAACTTTAAACGCGTTTTTCTCAAAATGGCATTTCTGAAGTCGGTGACCGAGATTACTCGAACACTAATGAACCGATCTTCTTTAAATTTTGCAGGCTTTGTAGTCTTTAATCGTTCGATTTTTTTTTTTGAAAAAAAATTGCCGTTTCATAGCCAAAAAACGACCGTTTTTTTCGTTAAAATCGAACCATAAACTTTGACTGTCCGCCATTTTGTGAAAAATGAATATTTTTTAAAATCCTTCGATTAAAGACTAGTTTATACTTATATTTGACTAAATCCATCCGCATTTTTTATTCAAATGATCCACTTCGCCGCAATGTTGGTCACCGCAAACCGTGTATATAAAAACATTATTTCATTGACGGCCATTTGCCACTAAACAATGTAACATTTTTCAATAAAAAAATTACTGAAAGTTCTTCAAGATGTGTTCTTTAAGATGGTATATTGATCGATTAAAAAAGTTTTGTAGTTTTCTTTAAAAAAATTCATGAAAAAGGCCTTTTTTGCGCTACAAGTGGGGGTAACGCCTTAACGGATTCGGATCAGACAAAGTGCAGGATAATTCTGGAGAAAACTTCAGCCGTTGTCACCACAAGTTTCCAGAGACAAACACCCGAAATGTCCTCATAGACATCATCTCACATTCGCATTCAGACATTATCGCATTCTAACCCTACCAGCTTAATTTCCACCTGAAAAAACTAATGTCCACGCACTACAATTTCACAACTTCAGTAGGATGGCAAGTTCCAATACACGAAGATTTAGTGTGCCAGCCTAGTTGAATAAATCAATGAGAATCAAGTTGACGTAAGAGTAAAACGATGAAAAGTTGAGCGTTTCACGGAATAAGAAAGGGTCGCGATCTATCTCATCGTCACCGCGTCCATCAATCGTGTGTGTATGCCTTTCCATACAATCTTCAGTAGATTGCGATTCGCAACAGAGGCTCCTGTAGCATTTCGAGGAGATTAAGCCTTGACGACAAAAAAGACACACACATCCACAGTGTTGGCTGAATATTGTTCTTAGGCAAAAGAGGGCTTTGGCCTGATCGGCCTAAACTCTCTGTTTATCCACGTGGAAAAATCTCGTTTGTATGCAGGACCGTTCGCTCGCGACTCCCGGTCACACGCGAGCGCAACATCATCCCCGCGTAACTCGTGATTAATCAAAAACACTGCACAGCCCGTTTTCATTCGTGTTTAAAACAAGCGCTACGAGTCGAGCGATAACATTGATCCGAAGCATCATTGTAAAAACTGGAACGTCGTTTGTTTTTCATTCATTTATTTTCTGAAAACATAACGTTGCTTGTGGAATCCGTTCTGTTGTCAGCTCTGTCCGAAATGTTGACTATACGAAAATCCGATGTAAAAATAAGTCTTATCGATGCGTTCGAATTTACGGTGCGATGCTAATCGTGCACTGGACAACGGGCGAAAGATATTTGTTTATTTTCGAATCGATGTCACTGCTCACCGGCCATACGTCACATTCTCCGATGCACCGCAATCTACTTTTTAACGTATATTCGGGTGACTGTCGGTGCGGAACTTATGGGGCGAGACGAGTCACAGTTGCCGATGAAATAACGGAGAAGTTGGGGGAAAGCAACTGGTTAGACACAACACACTCAGCATGGACCTCCCATCAATATGCCAAGAGAGAGAAATATGTATATAAAGAGAGAGAGGGAGACTCGCGAGCGCTGTTAAGATATATTTACTTCGTTCCATTCCATATACGTTGGTGGCGGTCTTCATGTCTGATGCCACGCCACTTACATCGTCTTTCGTAGTACAACACCAATACCAATGTATATAAATACATATATACATATATGTTTATATATGTATATATTTGCGGGAAGATAATTTTGAAGACATTCGACTTAGACGACCGTCCTCATAGCAGCAAATTGTTCCCACAGTCAACATTATGTGCACCCCAATTTCTCCAAAATCCATCTGTGGATAAATATAATCATATTTGAACAAAATGGATTGCACGAGGCGATCAAATCAACAATCCATTCAACAATTTTAAGGAATCACTGCAAGACAGCTGGATGTGCTGATAGACAATATTGCATAGATGTAACAGGTTCACAATAACTGTTTCCCGTAGATATGAATATGACGATGCTGCTGGCGTTGTGCTATGAAAGACGAGAGACAATATAAGTCACGTGGCACATATACCGAGTGAGGCTACGACTATTAGCAGTAGAAAAAGTTTCTAACCTATGGGACTTGGGGGAAAACTTTTCTCATAAAAGCTGCACAATTCGAAGGGGGTTGTTGAGTGGTGGCTACGAGGTTCAGCCAGGTGGAGGCGTTTCAGAGATTTCAAAGTGACCTGCAGTTATTCAAATGCGGCAATATTTTCAGTATTTCATCAAGGGACCGAAAATAAGTTCATACCCCAAATTTTAACACCATCGGTCAAAATTTAGTAGAAAAAAGTCGATAAAACAGGATTTTTTGTATTTTTAGCGTAAAATCGATTTAAAAAAAACGGTGTCAACACTCACTAATATAAGGCGCTCAAAGTGGTTGTATAGCTACCGCTTTCAATGCACGCTTGCAATCTGATTCGCGTTGATTGTATTGTCTATGAATGACGTCAGTCTGCACTAACGAACAAGCTCTTATTATCCTGCCTTGCATATGTTGTGCAGTAGTCGGCACTTCTTTGGACACCGTGTCTTCCAAAGTCCCGCATACGAGAGTGGTCCAGTGGTGTCAAGTTAGTGAACGAGCTAGCCAAACCACACGAGTAGTTGCCATCACTTTAAGCAGCTTTTATAGAAGCAAGTGTTTGCGCCGTTTTTAAGGCCTTAGGCCACAGTAACGGGTATAAAATCATGTGCGAATTTAACAATTTTTTCGTATGAAAAAGTGATTCACTCGTAAAATTAATTACACATATAGTATGAATATCAAGCTGTTAGAAAATATATATATTTTTTTCGATGTACAAAATGCTCGACTACTCGAAACTTCTCGAAACAGCTTTTTTCCAATCGGCGTGACAAATAACTTCAACAATTTTCACTCGATTTACTTCAAATTTAAAAGTTATGTTCCTGATTGCATTTCGTAGAGAAGTACGTACGGAATTTCTGATTAATCGAAAACTTTTCATTTTATGAGCAGTTATAACGAAATTTTTCATTAAAAAATAATTTCTTAAGTTCAAATACCTACAACTTTTGAATAAAACAATATCCCAATATTTGAATAAAACAATATTTGAATAAAACAAATCCCGTACATACTTCTTAACGTATTCTAATGTAGATTGACGAGAATTTTTGTTTTTTATTCTAGGTAAAAAATTGTGGATGCTAAATGTCCCGCCGCGGAGCGCCTAAAAAAGATAACAAAAGAAAATATTAGTAGTCGGCCATTTTGTACATCGAAAAAAAAAAAAAAAATTCTAACAGCTTGATGTTCATACTAAATAGATCTGTAATTAATTTCGGAGTGTCTCCTCATCCGGTTATCGGACGAATAAGGGTGTGTGTTAAACGTAAACGTACATATTATTATGATTCGTGTAAGCTAGTATCCGGACTAATAACATATATATAATTGTCCGCATAGAATGTGGTCAATTATTAAACAAACTATCCGGAAGAATAATTTACACGTAGTC
The DNA here is from genome assembly GCA_951751655.1 of Ophion costatus. Taxonomy (NCBI): domain Eukaryota; kingdom Metazoa; phylum Arthropoda; class Insecta; order Hymenoptera; family Ichneumonidae; genus Ophion; species Ophion costatus. The sequence continues at coordinate 29,782,658 of OX632358.1, forward strand.
ATCCGAAGAAAATCTTTATAATTTTGTTTGGATTTGTTTGGGTTTGGGTTGTTTGCTTGTGTTATGGTTTGGGTTTGTTTGGGTTTTGGTTTTTTTGTTTGTTTATTTGGGTGTGTTGTTTGGGTTGGTTTGTTTGCGTTTATTTGGTTTGGGTTGGTTGGTTTTTGTTTGGGTTTGGGGTTTTTTTTTGGTTGGTTGGTCTTGTTTGGGTTGGTTGGTTTTGTTTGGGTTGGTTGATTCTCGTTTGGGTTTGGGTTGGTTCTGCTCGGGTTTTTTGGGTTGGTTGGTTTTGTTTGGGTTTTTTGGGGTTTGTTTTTGAAGTGGTCTGTTTGCGTTCGAGTTTGTTTGGGTTTGTGTGTTTGGGATTGTTTGTTTGGGGCGTTGTACAGGCGTGAACCGCGTGAAATTAGCCGCTATCCGGACGAATAACATACGCTTATGCGTCCGATAACCGGACGGCTAGCCTCAGTGAATTAATTTTATGAGTGAATCACTTTTTCATACGAAAAGAAATTGTTAAATTCGCACATGATTTTATACCCGTTACCGTGGCCCAAGGCCTTAAATCAATTCTAAGCTCTAAATGTACAACTTTTGCGGCATGCAAGAAAATCAGATATTGAAAATAATGATCTCCTTTGAAATGTTTATCATACGTTATTCCATACGTACACCTGCGCATTCTTATTTCTACCATCCATTCGTAGCTCTCCCTTTTCTACACACCCATATGTGCACCATATCTCGTCTCGCAAACTTCGCGACGCTAAAAATTCACAACATTTCCCCTAGTGTGTCATTCGTCTCGTCTCGTGACGCGAAAAAATCACTGCGACGAGCCTATAGATATTTTCAATATTAAGGCGTTACCCCCACTTGTAGCGCAAAAAAAGGCCTTTTTCATGAATTTTTTTAAAGAAAACTACAAAACTTTTTTAATCGATCAATATACCATCTTAAAGAACACATCTTGAAGAACTTTCAGTAATTTTTTTATTGAAAAATATTACATTGTTTAGTGGCAAATGGCCGTCAATGAAATAATGTTTTTATATACACGGTTTGCGGTGACCAACATTGCGGCGAAGTGGATCATCTGAAAAAAAAATGCGGATGGATTTAGTCAAATATAAGTATAAACTAGTCTTTAATCGAAGGATTTTAAAAAATATTCATTTTTCACAAAATGGCGGACAGTCAAAGTTAATGGTTCGATTTTAACGAAAAAAACGGCCGTTTTTTGGCTATAAAACGGCCATTTTTTTTCTAAAAAAAAGTCGAACGATTAAAGACTACATTTTTATGTATTAAATAAGCCTGCAAAATTTCAAGAAGATCGGTTCATTAGTGTTCGAGTAATCTTGATCACCGACTTCAGAAATGCCATTTTGAGAAAAACGCGTTTAAAGTTTCAATTTCAGTTCTTCAATTCACGGATTCTTCTCTTTCAACGCTCATATCTCAGTCAATTTTGTTCGGATCGACTTGAAATTTTCAGGACATATTCTCAGATACTTATGCTTCAAAAAAAATGCAATAAAAAAATCGATTTTTTCAAAATCGCAAGTGGGGGTAACCCCTTAAAACAATGAAATTTCCTTTTTAACAATCTTTTATCCTAAATCTTGATCGATCATCTCAAAATTTGGTGTGTGAACTTTTTTACCGTTCGATGATACAAGCCTGAAAAAAAGTCGAGGTCCCATTAAAAAAATGGAAGTGACCTTGAAATCTTCGGAGCTTCCACCCGAATGAACTTCGTAGCCACCATTCGATGACCCCCTTCGAATTATGCAACTTTTGTGGAAAAGGTTTTCTCCTAAGATAGGTTAGGAAATAATTCTACTGCTAATAGTTGTTGCCTCACTCGGTATATACAACACACACATAGGTCTTCGCTTAACTCCGGTAACACTGGTGGGCCATGCGTTCTGTACGTCCAAATACACGCGCTGAGTGCATTGCCGTGGCGACATCCCGAAGCATTCGTCACTCGTCGGATTTAAAGACCCTCGCGCGGCTAACTGCCACATACGACGAAATCAACGAGATTTTCACCCTCTTTCGCTCCATAGCTCTATTCTCTCGGCACTCTGGTTCGCGCTCGTTCGCTTTCGTTCTTTTCACTCACTCCCGCCCTATGTATCTCGAGCAGTATTCCCGGTAACGAGCCGACGAGTGTTCCGACCATTCACTCACTATACTTTCCTCACTCGTCACCCATAATGGGAGTTTAGAAAGCACCGGGCAATAAAACTGTGCCAATCGTGTATGCGATCCTCGGAAGTTGTTCGTTACAGTTTGCCTGAGTCTTTTTTCATCGCGAAAACAAGCCGGCTCCAGCGAATCGTTCGGTCAGGTCGATCTAAAATTCCAGCATGATGCGGCAAATTATTGGGGAAGTGTCAAGTACTTCCCCATCGTTGGTACGCTCACTTTTTCCTCATTATTTTACGCGGTTGACGACGATCCATGAGGGTTTTGCAAAAAAATCGACACGTTTTTTTGATCCAACTGGATTTCAGGGGAAAGTCACAAAATCGGATGTGAATGGTCAACGTGACGTCAGACATTTTTGGAGACTTTTGCAGAGAAGCCTTTCTTTGGTCGTAAATTGTCCGGCGTGTGTTTCAGTGAGAATGATTTGTCCAAAAATTATAGCTAGTCTTCGATCAACACAATAAAGGAACTTCCAACAGCTCTCGTTTCTCTCGATCCACGTTCGTTGATCCAATCTGGCAGAGAACAGTCTTTATATAGGGTTTCTTAAAATTACATGACATTTCAATTTATTAATAAAACGTACTATGTATTTGCAAAGTACGAAGATTTTAACTTTAGCATAAGGTACAAACATGGAGGTTATGTGTGGAACATAATATCAGGTAAATGGCCGCCTCGTCCCCGTTTGCAAACGTACACTGTTTTGACGAAATTTTAAATAACATTTTGTCATAATCGCCGACTAATTTCATTGAGGGCTGATACATACACCTGAGACGGCTACAAGTAAGGTCATCTTTCAGAATTTTTTTGGGTATAAAACCGAATTTTATTGAACAATCATGGTATACATTTTAAAGTATGACATTTTATCTACATTGTGTGAATATTTGGTTAACCAATTTCAAACGTTAAAAAGCAGTCATTTTCCTGGAACGTGTTTTTGTTGATAGAATTTCCGGTACCAGAAGTGCCTCTGCCGTTTTTTTTTATCTGAAAAGAGAAAAAAAATTGTTCCTTAAAGTCGATAGGTAAAACTAGCACTTATGGAGCCGGAATTTAAAAACTTAATTTTTTCGGGTCATGGCATTCGCTGGAACAAAACAGGCGATTTTTCGCCTCAAAATTGTTCAGTACTTATGATGAAAAAAAAACGATGCCAGGTATCGGAAAAACGGCTCGATAAGTACTAGATTATTGTGTGAAGCATAACTGTGCGAAACTTGATCCCGATCGGTGCAGCAGTTGCGGAGATGCTTCTGGTACAGATTTTGAAAAGCCTCCTTCAAGTAAAACGCGTTTAAAGTTTTGAGTACACTTTGCCAGGTGTAGAAGTATGAAAACGGAATTTCCCTATAGATGGTGCTAGCCATCAGTTTAGGGACCGTAAGACCGCTTCTGCAGCGCCATCATCTCTAACAGCTGACGAAGATTTTCGACACACAACAACCCAAGTTCCCTACACCGGTATATTTTTCTATAACCTTAAACATGTCGAATTTTGTGCCTACGGACTACGATTTGCGGATAGCATTGGTTTTCTGTTATCATTTGAACAAAACTGCTGCAGAATCGCATGGAATGCTTGTCGAAGTTTACGGTGAACATGCTCTTGGTAAAACACAGTGTTTCGAGTGGTTCAAAAAATTCAAAAGTCGTGATGTTGACCCGAGAAACGAAGAGCGTGGGAAACCACCGAAAATGTTCGCAGACAACGAACTGCAAGCCTTATTCGATGATGATGATACTCAAAGTCAACACGAACTCGCGGATCAATTGAAAGTGACGCAGAAAGCCGTCTCCATTCGTTTGAAAGATTTTTTTTATCATTTTCAAACAACAGACGTGTAGTTTTTACAAAAAAAATCTGGTTTCATACTTCTACACCTGGTACACCTGCGCCCCAACCGTTAGTCGCTGCTCACCTGGTCAGTTACAAAACGCTACAAGTTCGTCATTACTGCGAATTTCCTTATGAAATTTTCAGGGTAGGCACTCAAAGGTTAGTACTTTCGAACGAGCGCCTTTTTGAAAAATCGATCTTTTCGACCTACTCAGCTGTACGTAAGCCCTTGATGGTGTGCCCAATTGCTTCCTTGAGCTCTGGAATGGTCTGTGGATCATTGGGATACACTTTTTCTTTCGGAAAACCCTAAAGACAGAAGCCCAATGGTATCAAATCACACGATTTTGGTGGCCAATTCACATCGCCGCAGCGCGAGATAACACGACCGTGAAACTTCGTTTGCAATAACTATGCAGTAACAATGCAGCAAATAACAATTCTCCATGACTGAACCTCAATACTTCCTGATGCCAGTTGTCAAAGATTAGTACTCGGGTAATGTCTGGTCATTTTGAGACACTCTTTATAAGTTCACATCGTACAGTCTTCGCTATAAAAAAAAAAATAGGATGAAAAGAATAAGGAGCAGCAAAACGGCTACCGTGAACATCGTGTTTCCTCTGCACGACACGTCACGGTACCGTAACGTATCCTCATTTATGAAACACCAAAACTATGCGGGTGACAAGAGCAAGTACATCAAACGCTTCCTATTCCAGTTGACCGTGCGGCAGGGACAGGTGTACCTCGTTGCGCTGCGCATTACGAGTTAGGAATACACACAATCACCCACGTATACGAATTCGTAGTCTTTCAGCGTTCTTTCGCAGGTGATCATAGGATCCTCGGGAGAGCTCGTTACTCTCATTCTTGCTTCCGCAACACCTGCGGTACTGCCTACGTCTCGAGGTAAAGAGTTGTCGCGACGTGTATACCATGTTCGAGACGGGCATTCATTTTTCCCACGTTCGTATCGACTTTTGCGCTGTGAGTAACCCAGGCGCGCTACCGGACGAAGGTCTCCGATGAGAGCCCACGGGACCGTCTTTGTACGTGCCAATATCGCGTAACGTGATAGGGGTGCGGATGGCTCTGTTCGATTCAAAAGCACTGCATTTCGCGATCGATCATTTTTATCGTTGACTTTTCGTCAGCCGTAGCTCTGGACCTTACCTCCACGGAAATAATCTGAGAAGTTTGGATTTAAAAAATTTTGCATCTCTAACCAAACCAAAAGTCAACGTCTTTCGGAAGTTTGGCGATTAATCGGCTGCCTCGTGGATTAATCGACTTGAAAAATCCGAGAAGATTCTTGTAATGTCATAGTCATAGTATATCGAGCTAAAATGTTGAATTTCGAAAGAAAAAAACAATTTACCACATCTTGTAGTGGCAACATTATCTTCCGCATCAAATTCCGCGCTTCGATCTTTTTGTGAAAAATGTTCTTAGCAAAAAATAGAAAATTCCTTGACAAATTTTAGAGCACCTAATTCCGACGATTAAAAAGAAGCTGCATTGAAAAAGTATTAAAAATTATCCACGTTATCATGCAGACGATTTTGAAAAAAGTATTTTCGAGAAGGATGCTACCTCTCTAATGGAGCTAACCTACCACTTGAGATTGCGAAATCATTTTTTTTTAAGTCACGTAAGAGCATATAGAATAATAATGAGCAATGTAAAAATCGACTTCCAAAAAATGCCTGGCTCTTTAGCCCATTAATAATACAAATCGTATGCCTCTTTGATCGATGGAATAAGTCCCTTCCGTTCGCGAAAAATCGTCTGAGCAGCCCTAATAAAATTTGGAAGCTTGAAGGGCTTAAACGTTGTCGCCCTAATAGGGATGGCCACAGGCCAGCCCAGCAAGGTCCCGATAGGGAGAGGTCGGGTTTGGGTAACTAAATAAAATCAGGCTTGAATAGGGAGACCAAATGCAGGGTCCGTTCAGG